>NW_004624795.1:1072215-1105903 GCF_000247695.1 Heterocephalus glaber | reverse complement strand
TCTCCCTCCCTCTCCCTCCCTCTCCCTCCCTCTCTTCCTTCCGCACTCAGATGAGGACCTGGAGATCGAGCTGGTAGAGGAGGAGCCCCCGTTCCTGCGGGGCCACACAAAGCAGAGCATGGACATGAGTCCCATCAAGATCGTCAAGGTGAGGCCGGAGGGCAGCGGTCCTGTAGCTCACGGTGTCGGGGAAGGGGCCCAGCCTGGCAGAAGCCGCCTCGGTGGTGTGGAGGGCGGGCTAGGAGCGGCTGGGGGCCTGTGGCTGGGGAGGGCGCTGCGGCCTCTCCTGGCCCTCTGCGGTGCTGCCAGCAGTGAGGAGATTGAGTCACCCCTCAGGAAGCACGGCCCACCTGTTTCGTGGCAGTGGGGATTGAACCCGGGGCCTGCGCATGAGCTCGAGCTCCATCCCCAGCCCTTTCTGTCTGTGTCTGAGGCGTCTCGGTCTCACTGCTCAGTAGCTCAGGCAGGGCCGGAGCTTGCAGCACCCTTGCCTCGGCCTCCCAGCGCAGGGTGACAGACGTGCGCCCGCCCCGGCTCCAGGTTGCCTGTGCTAGTCTGACGTCTGTGCTTTAGGCGGAGCTGAGCGGTGCCACATTGGCCTTAGTCCCCGCTCTCAGGCTGCACAGAAGGTCCCGTCCTGTCCCTCCGGTGTCCTTCACACCCCCTGACCCGGGGTTCCGTCCTCTGTGCTCCGCTCCTCAGCGGTGTCTCCGTGTCTGTCTCTGCTGCGTGGCCCTGTGCTGAGGTGAGCTTTGCTCTGCCGTGGCCGGGGCTCCCGAGGACGTGAGTGATGCCACCTCTCCCCCCACAGAACCCGGATGGCTCCCTGTCCCAGGCCGCCATGATGCAGAGCGCGCTGGCCAAGGAGCGGCGGGAGCTGAAGCAGGCGCAGCGGGAGGCCGAGATGGACTCCATCCCCATGGGCCTCAACAAGCACTGGGTCGACCCCCTGCCTGATGGTAGGACCCGAGGGGTGGGCTGTGGGGTGCTGAGCCCTCGGGGTTGCACACTGGACTCGAGCCTCAGTTTCCCCTCTCCATCAGAGTGTGTTGGCTAGTTTCGCTTTGTATATAGACATTGGAAACAACACACAACTGTTCACTGACCCTGGCCAAATCATAGGTTGGCTTAATTTTGATTTTCTGAATAACAAAAAATTTTATTCTAAAGTCGGATGTCATGTCATACACCTGTAGTCCCAGCACTGAGGCAGGAGGACTGCTGTGAGTTCAAGGCCAGCCTGGGCTACACAGTGAGACCTTGTCTAAAGCGCCCCCAGTTTTTTCTTTTACTCTAAAGATAACACAAAGGCATAGTGGTGGATGCTTGTAATCCCTGCCCTGTAGGAGGCTGAGGCAGGAGGATCATGAGTTCAAGCCCAGCCTGGGGAACGAAACAAGATTCTGGGTCAAAATGAAAAATAAAAGACTGAGATGTAGCTCAGGGCAAAAATCCTGCATTTGGTCCCCAGTGCAGTACTGCAAAAAAAAATCCTATCGCTTTAAAGCCTCCTTTGCACAAGACTCCCTGAGTGACGTTAGCTGCTGGGGATGCAGTCGTGAGCGACGCAGGTGAGAAGGCTCTGCTGAGCCTCACAGCTCAGGTGGAGATGAGCCTTTAACCGGAGCCGCCGGAAGCTCATGGAGTGTGCTCCGATAGTGCTGGGGAGGGCACGTGCAGGAGTGGGGACAGGAAGGGTGGGGGCCTGGCCTGCAGGATGGTGGCCAGGACCCTGTGGCGGGCGGTGCAGTTCGGGCTTGTTCCGAGGTGGGGAGGACAGAGGAGCCAGGAGTGCAGGCTGCAGGCCAAGGTTGCTGCGTCAGCGGCTACCGTTGGAGGCTGTAGCCCTCGCTGAGTGGGTTTTCCTCCGCACCCTCCCCTCCGCGTCGGCTCCCTTTCCCAGGGCTTTGGCCGCCGAAGGTGTGATTCATTTCGTATCCCAGAGGGCCCCTAAACTGTGTTTTTGTTTCTCACATGAGTTCCAGGGTTGACTACCCAGGGGTGCTGTACCACTGAGCTGCAGCCCCAGCCCTTTTTCACTTCTTATTTAGAGACAAGGTCTCGCTAAGTTGCCCTGGCAGGGCCAGAATTTGCACACCTCCTGCCTCAACCTCCTTCTGTGCTGTGGTCACAGGCGTGCACCGCCAGCCCCATCTCCGGGTTAACCCTGAAAACCTTAAGCCAGATACTGACACCACGGTGTATTATGTGGCTGGGGCGGCCCAAGAGACAGAAGGGACTGGAGGTTGCCAGGGGCCCGGCAGGTGGAGGAGCTGCTTCCTTTCTGGCGGTAAAAATGTTCTAGGAGCAGTAATGCTGGTTGCACAGTGGACCACTGAGGGGGGCACCAAGCGGGGATGCGGCAAGTGACCCTCTCTGCAGAGGCCCTCAGGAGCCCCAAGCCCGGGAGCCCTCTCAGCACCTGCTGTCCGCTCCGGGCCACCAGTGTGCCAGCCCCGGGGCCCCCGAGAGCCACGGGTTGGGGCCAGGCTGCCGAGGGGCTGCCCATGGGGCTCGACCGGACTCAGTGCCATCTCCTTCCAGCCGAGGGCAGGCAGATTGCGGCCAACATGCGGGGGATCGGGGTGATGCCCAGCGACATCCCCGAGTGGAAGAAGCACGCGTTTGGGGGCAACAAGGCATCTTATGGCAAGAAGACGCAGCTGTCTATTGTGGAGCAGCGGGAGGGGCTGCCCATCTACAGGCTCAAGGGGCAGCTGGTGCAGGTGGGAGCAGCTGCGGCTGCCAAGGCTGGTTGGTGGGTTGCGCTCTTTCTCCTGAGAGAAAAATGTGTTTGAACTGGGGAGCCCGCGCCGCTCCAGGTGGGCGGTGTTGGGGCGCAAGGCCCGCAGCTGTGGTCAGAAGCTAAAACGGGGAGGCTGGGCCAGTGGCCCCGCAGGCGAGGACGGTGCTTCGCAGGCTGCTTCTGGCCCATTGGCCAGGCCACACACCTGCTCCCGGGACCCCTTTCTGCAGCGGCATGGAGCTGTCCAGGCGAGCACAGCTGCCTTGCTTTGGGGGTGGAGGCGCTCATTGGAATAGTCTTGTTGCTCGGTTATAACCCTTTGCCGTTAAAGTAGCGTGGAAGTGAGAAATAACTTCGGGGAGAGGTCCAGAGATCTGGGAGTGGCACATAGGGAACTGTTTTCTACCTTGGTACTTGCTGTTGAGGCCCGGCCCTTGGCCCTCTCCCGAGTCCGCAGCGGCTGTGCGTGACCCGGATCTCCTACACCTTCAGGCCGTCCACGACAACCAGATCCTCATCGTCATTGGCGAGACCGGGTCCGGGAAGACCACGCAGATCACCCAGTACCTGGCCGAGGCCGGCTACACGTCCCGGGGCAAGATCGGCTGCACCCAGCCCCGGCGCGTGGCTGCCATGTCCGTGGCCAAGCGGGTGTCCGAGGAGTTCGGCTGCTGCCTGGGGCAGGAGGTAGGAGGTGGGAGGCTGCTGGGAGGCCCTGCCCTTAGCCGTCAGGTGGGAGCTTGGCCTCTTCAGGCTTCTCCTGGGGGGCAGTGTCACGACGCAGCCGTCCGTCCACGTCAGGGTAAAACTTGTGTATTAAGACGATGGTTCAAGGCTGACCGAGGTGGTGGACGCTTGCAGTCCCAGCACTTGGGAGGCTGAGGCAGGAGGCTGACCGAGAGTCTGAGGCCAGCCTGCGCTACACAGGGAGACCTCATCTCCAAAACCAGATAGGGATTGTGGTTGAAGCCTTGCCGGAATGTGCCTGCACAGAGAAAGTTGTGTCTGAGCCCCACGCATCTGTGCCACTCCAGGTGGGCTACACCATCCGGTTCGAGGACTGTACCAGCCCCGAGACCGTCATCAAGTACATGACGGATGGCATGCTGCTGCGCGAGTGCCTGATCGACCCCGACCTGACGCAGTATGCCATCATCATGCTGGACGAGGCGCACGAACGGACGATCCACACTGACGTGCTCTTCGGGCTGCTGAAGAAGGTAATGGGCCTTTTGCCCCTTCCTCCCGTCAGGAGCTCGCTTCTGGGCTGGGGTGTGGCCAGTGGCCGAGGGCTGGCCTAGCGTGGCTGGGCCCTGGGTTCAGACCCGGGGAGAAGCAGCTGGCTGGAGGAAGACTGGGGTCCCTCTGCCCCGGGAGGTCCTCGTCCCCAAGCCGCCCGCGCTCCCTGCAGACGGTGCAGAAGCGGCAGGACATGAAGCTGATCGTCACCTCGGCCACGCTGGATGCGGTGAAGTTCTCCCAGTACTTCTACGAGGCCCCCATCTTCACCATCCCGGGCCGCACCTACCCCGTGGAGATCCTGTACACCAAGGAGCCCGAGACCGACTACCTGGATGCCAGCCTGATCACCGTCATGCAGATCCACCTCACCGAGCCGCCAGGTGGGGCGCCACCTCCTGGGCCGGATCTTCCTGGGGGCGTCTTCTGCTGACCCTCAAGTTTCGAATTTAGTTCTTGCGGTGCCCGGGGCTGAGTGCAGGGCTTCACGCTGAGCTGTCTGCTCAGGCCCACTCAGTCACCGTGTTGCACAGGCTGGGCGCTCGGCCTCCTGGAGTGCTGGGGTGGCAGATGAGCACCCCGCGCCTGGCGGGAAAGTACCTTTCCTTTGAAGTCCAGGTCTGTGAGGCTCAGGCTGCGTCTTTGAAGTGTTGGTGAAAAATACACAAAGTGGTGTTCAGGGTTTGACTGCAGCTCCTCACACGTAGGCAGACAACGCCTTGGTGTATTTAGAGGTCAGAACGTGAATGTGCACTTTCTGTCGTTTGCGAGTCTGTTAATATTGCCGCATGCCTGGTGTAAAGCCTGCACAAGCCAGTGCTGCAGTCCAAGCTGCTTGGGAGGCTGAAGCAGGATCAGTTGAGCCCAGATATTTGGGGCCAGCATAGGAAAACTATCTCCTAAAGAAAACACAGGATGGAGTGAGGCCTGGGCAGCATGCCTACCTTCCACGTGTGCAGCCCGGAGTTTGAGCCCCGGCAGCAGGCTCAGGCCCCACTCCGCGCTCTCCTAGGTGACATCCTGGTCTTCCTGACCGGGCAGGAGGAGATCGACACGGCCTGCGAGATCCTGTACGAGAGGATGAAGTCGCTGGGCCCTGACGTCCCCGAGCTGATCATCCTGCCCGTGTACTCTGCCCTGCCCAGCGAGATGCAGACCCGCATCTTCGACCCGGCCCCCCCAGGCAGCAGGAAGGTAAGGCCGAGCTGCTCCACACCCCCACGCCCGTGGTTTGCCAGATGTGTGGCACCCGGGCTGCCCGGGTGCACAGGGAAGGATGTGGCTGTGGCTTCTCTTCCTCCGCTCCCTGTTCTTGTCACACTTTTCAGGTTACACCGAATAGCTCCGGGGAGCTCATCCGCCGCCTCACACTTGGACAAATGTCCTGTGAGCCCCGGCCCAGCTTGGTTTTATTTTTATTTTTTGGTACCGGGCATTGAACTCAGGTGCTTGTGCTTACGCAGCAGGTGGCGAAACCACTGAGCTAAATCCCTGGCCCCGTTTTATTTTTTTGAGACAGGGTCTCAGTACGTAGCCCAAGGTGACCTCGAACTCTCAGCGGTCCTCCTGCCTCAGCCTCTTGAGTGCTGGGGTGACAGGAGTGCACCCCCACACCCTGCTCTGCCAGACTTTTCAGCTGTGACGAGGCAGCAGGAGAAGGCAAGCGTCCCCCACGGGCCAGGGTAGTTCTCTGAGTCCTGTGACAGCAAGAGTGGCCCTGAGGGCTGGAGCCGGTTCTGCAGGAGCCAGCCGTGTGCTCCGGGGTCGGAGCTGAGTGCAAGTGTGTGCAGCTGTGGAGGACTCAGATGCCATCTCACACCTGTGTCTCTGTCTGCCTTCCGCTGCCCTGACAGAAAACCTGCAACTGGGTCAGTGAGGAGGAGCGGACACGTGGCCTTCATACTGTGGCAGCCCCGGTGCAGGCCCATGGGTGGGAAAGCAGGAGTAGCCGGCCAGCATCCTGGGAGGCTGAGGCAGGAGGGTTGCAAGTTCCAGCTCTGCGTGGGTCACATGGAAAGAGCCTCTCTCAAAAGTAAAAAGGGCTGAGGGCCAGGGGTTTAGCTCAGCGGTTTCTCCACCTGCTGTGCAAGCGCAAGGACCCGCTTTGATCCCCGGTACCAAAGATACCAAAACGAAACAAAAAATGAAAAGGGCTGAGGGTGTAGCTGAGTCCAACCCCCAATTCCCCAGAGAACGCAGGGGGGGCCGGAGGAGGCGCTTGCCCTGCACCCTGCCCCACTGCAGGTCCCGTCCCAGGGCCTTTGCTACCTGAAGCCATCTGTCTCCACTCCTAGGAACACAGCCATGGGAGATGGAAGCCTGTGTGTGTGTGTGTGCGCGCGTGTGTGTGTGTGTGCGCGCGTGTACATATGCAAAAACCTGTAAACCAAGTCAGGTGAGGTGGCGCACGCCTGTCCTTTCTGTGCTCTGGGAGGCTGAGGCAGGAGGATTGCAAGTCCCAGCCCAGCCTGTGCAACTAAGTGAGACCCTGGCTCAAAATGAAAAATGAAAAATGGCTGGGGCTGTAGGTCAGTGTGACGGCCCTGGGTTCAATTCCCAGGACCGAACAACACACTCAAGGAAACCAGTGTTCGCAGTGCTGTTATTCTTGACAACTCTAGAGTGGAAGCAGCTCAAGCGGCTACAGACAGATGAGGGGGCCCATGGGCACGGAACGTCCTCAGTGGAGAACATAGTGAAGGCAGCCCGGGTGTGGTGGCATACGCTGTGGCCCCAGCACTTGGGAGGCTGAGGCAGGAGGATCGCTGTGAGGTCAAGGCCAGCTGAACTACATAGCAAGATTCTATCTCAAAAAACCAAAAACTTTTTACAAAAGAAACAAAGATGGCATGCACAGTACAGGCCAAGTGTCAGGCGCCGGCACCTGGTGGTGTGCGTAGCTCTGGCCACTCCAGCCTGGGGCTTCCTTGGGGGCCGAGTGGTTCTGAAGCTTCCTGCCGAGATGCAGCCAAGTCCCAGGGAGCCGAGGGCCGCTGAGCTGCCCAGAGGCCGTGTCCCTCGTCCCAGGGCCTCAGGCATCCCCAGCTCCTGCTGAACCCGCCCCAGGTCTTGGGGAGGCCGAGTGGGCAGGCGGCCAGGTGAGGCGTGGTCTGTGGGCCAGCTCACAGGCCAACCGGCTCCTGGGAGCCCTGAGCCCCGGATTGTGTTTCCTGAGCCGGGGCCCGCACTCGGCTCTCGCTCCCCGCGTACGACCGCCGTGACGACTGCTTTGCAGCCCGGTCTCACTGGGGAAGGAAATGTCACTGTGCGGGTGTGAGACGCCAGGAGCCGCTTTCCCAGGTGACACCTGCAGTGCTGGCTCCGGGCAGGGCCGCGGCACTCACGCCAGCCAGAAGTGGCCCGCATGGCCGCCTTGTCCGTTCCGCCGCTCCGGGGTCTGCCTGCCCAGCTGGCCCCACGGGCAGGTGTCTCCCACCCACTCCCCTGTGCCTCGCCTACAGGTCGTGATTGCCACCAACATCGCGGAGACCTCGCTGACCATCGACGGCATCTACTACGTGGTGGACCCCGGCTTCGTGAAGCAGAAGGTCTACAACTCCAAGACTGGCATCGACCAGCTGGTGGTGACGCCCATCTCCCAGGTACGGCCTGCGGGTGCCCGCCGCCTCTGCACGCACACACGAGCCGGGTGAGCGACGGCTGCACAGTGCTCCTCTGTAGTCAGCGTTTCGACACTACCACGTTCTGTGCAATTGGAACTTCAAAATATTGAGTCCTAGCATCCTAGATGGCCTGCTTTAGGTAGGAGGAACATTTTTTGTTTTTTAAGACAGGGTCTCACTGTGTAGCCCAGCCTGGCCTCAAACTCCCAGCAGCCCTCCTGCCTCAGCCTCCCAAGTGGTGAGATTACAGGCGTGCGCCACCATGCCTGGCTGGAACGTGTTTTTAAAGAACTCTGCTTACCCATGTGTCTGAGTTAGCAGTGATCCATAGTGATTCATGAGATGAATGTGGCCCTTTAGTGATGATGAGATAGTTTCCTGCTTAAATTAGATTAAGAAGTGAGTAAAAAAACAGAGTGAGTGACGGGATCACTTTTTTAGGGGCAGTTTGGCACCAGCGCTCATCCTTGTAGGCCGACTGTCCCTCTCTGGGGTGTGTGGGAGTCAGGAGGCGGAGTCTGTGCTGTTTACCCGCCAGGGGCCCCTCCTCCCTGAGCGAAGAAGAGAGCACGCTGCAGTGCAGGGCGGCTTGGCCTGAGCTGCCGGTGTGGGTCTGTCTGTCCAGTGCTGCGTGTGTGTCCTGTGCTGGGTTATGTGGAAAAGTGAACCACCGAATACTGTGACTGGTATGCCCCGGTTTTTGTTTAAAAACACACGGCATGAGCTGGGTGAGGTGCCGGACAGCTGTTGTCCCAGCACTCCGGGAGGCTGAGGCAGGAAGATTGCAAGTTAAAGCCCAGCCTGGGTGGGCAGCTCAGTGACTTAGGGAGACCCTGTGTCAGAGTTAAAAGGTAAGAAAGGGCTGTGGCGTAGCTAGTGTCAAGGCACCGAGTTCAGTCCCAGCACTGACCAAGCAATGACAAGTGGTCACGTTTTAGCACAGTGTGCTTGTGGCGGGCTGTGGCGGGCTGTGGTGAGTGTGTGATATGCCTGGGTGGGGCGCGGAGCTGAGATTCGCTGGGCTGTGCTGGGCTCTGTGCTGGGCTCTGTGCTGGTGCGTGAACTTTTTTGTTCTTTGGTAGTGGGAGTTGAACCAGGGTGCTCTCCCTCTGAGCTGCACCTCCAGCCCTTTTAATTTTTGAACAGGGTCTCATTAAATTGCCTAAGCTGTCCTCAAACTTGCAGTCCTCCTGTCGTAGCCTCCCAGGTAGCTGGGCTTACAAGTATGAGTCACCATCCCCAGCCTGATAGGCATTGTTTTCTTTGTACTATTTTTTGAGGTTTTTTTGTTTTGTTTTGTTTTTTTGTTTTTGGTACCGGGATCCGAACTCGGGACCTTGTGCTTTCGAGGCAGGCGCCAGAATCACTGACCTAAATCCCTGGCCCTTTGAGGGGTTTTTTTGAGACTGGGTATTGCTGTGTAGTTCAGGCTACCGTTAAACTCATTATGTGGCCCAGGCTGGACTTGAACTCACAGTGATCTTCCTGCCTCAGCCTCCTGAGTGCTGGGATTATAGGTGTGTGCCACCACACCTGACTTCCTTGTACTTTTATATATTGTTTTAATCTTTTCAACAGACTGGTATTCCTCCATCTCTTTCTTGAACTGGGGATAGAACTGAGCTATTTATTTATTTACTTTACAGTGTGTTGGGTTTTTGTGGCGTTTTTTGGTACCGGGATCGAACTTGGGACCTTGCACTTGTGAGGCAGGTGGCAGAACCACTGAGCTACATCCCTGGCCCTGTTTTTCATTTTTGGAGACAGGCTTTCGTTATGTGGTTCAAGCTGGCCTTGAACTCACTGTGTACCCAAGGCTGGTGTCCCAGCTCCTGGAGACTCTCCTGCCTCAGTCTCCGAGTGCTGGGATTGCCAGTGTGTGCCACCACACCCAGTTCGTGTTGACCGTCTGTAAAAACTGCAAACCATGTTCATTTTGACTCACATCACAGTAGCAGCTAACAGGGTCCCGGGCAGGGTCCTGGTGTCTTCACCTACGCTGATGTCGTTCGTCTCTCACCGGCCTGTGTGGCCGAGGACGGAGGAGACTGCCCTCCCGAGAGTGTGCAGGGCAGCCTGGCTCTTGCGTGCGCCTGCAGGGCTGCGGGTGTGCGGAGCGGGTCCCCCGCGGTCACCTCTCCTGCTCCCCTCCCCTCCCGCCAGCCCAGCAGGAAGTGCAGTTTCCCTTGTCATGCAGTTCGCCTTCCTGATGTTAGCAGAACCCAAGAGCTGCGCTGAGCACTGGGAGTCTGAGGAGCGCAGGGCTCACCCGCAGGGCACCTCAGGGCCGGCGCAGCCCACACTGCGGTGCGGTGTGCAGAGGCCCCTAGGAAGGGCAGCGGTGCCATTGCGCAGTGTCCGATGGTCTCGTCCCTGTGTGTCCTCAGGCCCAGGCAAAGCAGCGCGCGGGCAGGGCGGGTCGCACAGGCCCCGGGAAGTGCTACCGGCTGTACACGGAGCGCGCCTACCGTGACGAGATGCTGACCACCAACGTGCCCGAGATCCAGAGGACCAACCTGGCCAGCACCGTGCTGTCCCTCAAGGTAGCTGGCGGGCGCTGCCCTGGTCCCAGCGGCTGTGCATCCCCTCCAGAGACTGTCCCCAGGTCGCTGTGTCTGCAGTGGGCGTGTCTCCTTTCCAATAAGCAGCAGGACACTTGGTTGCGTTAAGGTTTCATTAGCATTTAAAAGAAGGAAATTAGGAAAACAGGCGGTGCCAGACTGGACTCCCCTCAGGGCTCAGCGTCCAGCTCAGCATCCAGATCGGAGTCTGCTCCTGGGGGAGGTAGGCGCGCTGTCGGGAGCGCCCAGCGGAGCTGAGCCAGGCGCTGTGGTCGGGATCCTCCCCTCACGCCGGCCCACGCCCCCTGGCCTCGCTACCCCGGGGCACCCGCCGGCGGTGGGCGCACTGCTTGCCCGCGAGCTCCGCGGCCCGCGCTCTGTCCCCGGTGCGTGCGCCGTCCGCAGCCCCCGTGGTGTGGCGCCGCCGAGCGCGGAGGCCAGGCCGTGTGCCCCACTGTCTGTCTGCGGTCCGCTCGGGTGGACCGCTCACTGCTAGCGCCGGGACAGTGGGGCTGCGACCCCGGCCCACTGGGCACGCGCTGCACGCTCCTGGCCCTTGCTGGCAGTCGTGGGCTGGCGCCACCTTCTGGCCTTGGTGAGAACTGTGCTGTGAGCCGCGGTGCGGATCTGGGGCGCAGGCCGAGGGGCGCAGGCCGAGGGGCGCAGTGGCGGGCGGGCCTGCGCTCACCTCTTCAGCTGCTCTCCGAGGCGGCCCTGGTGTCAGGTTCCTTCCAGCAGTGGGAGGCCCCCCATCTCCTCCCCGCAGCTTGGTTCTGTTCTGTTCCGGCTCGAGCTTCCTTGAAGGTGTGACCTGCCGGCACCGCGCTCGGCGCTGGGGATGCGCCTCCCCGAGCCATACCTCCAGCCCTTACTGTGGTTTGAGCTGCGCTTCCCTGCTCACCAGTGCTCGGTGGACATTTGTCCCCCTTCTTGGGAGAGATGTTTAGTTCAGTCCTTGGCCCATTTTCAAACCATGAGCAAGGACATGCTTTCTGTACAGCCCAGGCTGGCCTCCAACTCTGCGACCTTCCTGCCTCAGCCTCCTGAGGGTTGGGATGGCAGGTGTGCACCAGTGCGCCTGGCAGGGACTGGCTCTCTAGGGTGTTGAGTTTCGAGGGGCTCAGTGCGGGGATCTGTGCCCCTGCTGGCGCCTTCCTGAGTGCAGATGAGACAGCAAGGAGCCGTGGGACCCCGTGTCACCCCTGACCTGCTCGGTCCCCTCCCAGGCCATGGGCATCAACGACCTGCTGTCCTTCGACTTCATGGACGCCCCCCCGATGGAGACCCTCATCACGGCCATGGAGCAGCTCTACACACTGGGGGCCCTGGACGATGAGGGGCTGCTCACCCGCCTGGGCCGCAGGGTGAGGGCAGTGGCCTGGCCGGGCCAGGGCTGCGGGGCCCTAGGTGCTCGCCCCCAGCACGGGTCCCATTCTCTGCCATCACCGGGAGCCATTTCCTGTACGGGGCGGGGAGCTGGGTGTGGGCCAGGCTCTGTCCCCGGCAGCCTGGGCCCGCAGTGTGGGTGTGGCTGCCCCTGAGAGCCTGCGCCCCATCACAGATGGCAGAGTTCCCACTCGAGCCGATGCTGTGCAAGATGCTCATCATGTCGGTGCACCTGGGCTGCAGCGAGGAGATGCTGACCATCGTGTCCATGCTGTCTGTGCAGAACGTCTTCTACAGGCCCAAGGTGACCAGGGACCGCGGGCGGCAGGGGCGCGGGCAGCCGCTGTGGCCGGGAGATGAGCAGGAGGTGACCACCACCCCTATTCGGCAGGACAAACAAGCCCTCGCTGACCAGAAGAAAGCCAAGTTCCACCAGACGGAGGGCGACCACCTCACGCTGCTGGCCGTGTACAACTCCTGGAAGAACAACAAGTTCTCCAACCCCTGGTGCTACGAGAACTTCATCCAGGCCCGCTCCCTGCGCCGGGCGCAGGACATCCGGAAGCAGATGCTGGGCATCATGGACAGGTGGGGGTGGTCCTGGGCTGGTGTGGGACCCCCGGGTGGCATGGCAGGCCATGGGCTCCTGCCTTCGTGCTCCTCCCAGATGACAGTGCAGCTGCAGAAAATTCCTAAAAGGGGGTGCAGTGCTGGTTGTTTACAGCCTCTAGAAGCCAGGCATGGTGGCGCATGCCTGTCATACCAGCTCTTGGGAGGCTGAGGCAGGAGGATCGCATTGCATTCAAGGCCAGCCTGGGCTGCATAGCCAGACCCTGTCTCAACAAACACAAAAAGCCCCAAGACCAAGCAGACCCCCTAGAACACTGGGCCTAGGATTACACGCCTGGCGGCTGGTTGCACCCACTGTGTGGAGCTGTGGTGTCCTCAGGGCTGAACGGCAGGCGCTGGTGACCACTGTGGGGACTTCGAGGCAGTGGCCTGGTGCCGTCCTCCCCGGGGTAAGTGGCTTATGTCTCCGCCTGCGACTCTCGCCTGCCAGGCACAAGCTGGACGTGGTGTCATGCGGCAAGTCCACAGTGCGCGTGCAAAAGGCCATCTGCAGTGGCTTCTTCCGCAACGCAGCCAAGAAGGACCCGCAGGAGGGCTACCGAACGCTCATCGACCAGCAGGTGGTCTACATCCACCCCTCCAGCGCCCTCTTCAACCGGCAGCCTGAGTGGTAGGTGGCAGCCCGGGGTGGGGGGTCCGGCCCTGTGTCTGGGGTTGCTGTTCCCGGAGCAGCAGAGGCCGGATGGGGTGCAGTATGAAGCTTTTCAGGAGAGAGCGCCATGGGGCAGAGGAAGGGCCGACTAAGCCTGTTAGTGAGGCGATCCAAAGCGTGTTAGAGCAGCACTTAGGGGAACGCGGGGCTCTTGAGCTGGGCATGGTGGCGCACACCTGTCCTCCTGGCATGTAGGGCCCGAGATAGGAGAATCCAGGCAAGTTCTAGGCCAGCCTGAACTGCCTGGGGAGACCCCATCTCAGAAACAAAACAGAAAAATCAGGCACTTAGAACTCCAGTGTAAAAATGACTTGAACTCAGTGTGCTCCCATGGTAGAAGGGTTGGGGCCTTGCCCGAATCTCCTTGGTATTTGGGGTCCTTTAGGACCCCAGAACTCTGAACGAGAAACTGGGATCAGAGAAGGCGTGACAGGCTCTGTCCTGGAGCCCTGTGTCCCGAGCCCCAGGCTGCACGGCTGGGTGAGGCTGTCATCCACAGCCGGGGTCGGGGGGCGGGCAGGCCGGGCGGAGCTGAGCGGCTGTGCTGTGCCGTGCTGTGCTGTGCCGTCCCGCAGGGTGGTGTACCACGAGCTGGTGCTGACCACGAAGGAGTACATGAGGGAGGTCACCACCATTGACCCGCGCTGGCTGGTGGAGTTCGCGCCCGCCTTCTTCAAGGTCTCTGACCCCACCAAGCTCAGCAAGCAGAAGAAGCAGCAGCGCCTGGAGCCCCTGTACAACCGCTATGAGGAGCCCAACGCCTGGAGGATCTCTCGAGCCTTCCGGCGGCGCTGAGGCCCTGACGGCGCCCTGAGCCCTGACTGTGCAGTCCCGCAGAGCGGAGCCCGGCATGGCTGGAACTGCAGCCCTCACCTACGTCAGGGACTTGGGGTCACCCTGTGTCGCCTCCTGGAGAGGCAGCGGGGGGGAGGGAACCCCCGTGGCATCCGCCTGCTCCCTCCCAGCCCTCCTGTCCTTGTCCATCTCCTCCCAGAAATATTTATTTTCTTAAAGAAATGAGAACGGCTTCCTGTGTCTATCTTTATCAGAGGTTGGGATGCTGGCCGGGGTCAGGCTGAGGGGCTGCTGGGTCTGCACCCTGGGGGTGTGGCGGAGAATCCCGGAGCCAATCCCGGCACCTGCCACGTGGCCTTGAGTCACCGAGGCCTTGCAGGGCACTGCAGGCTGGTGCTGCTGAGTGCCTAGTGTGTCCTATACCGGGGATCAAACTCAGGACCTTGCACTTGCAAGGCAGGCGGAACCACTGAGCCAAACCCCTGGCCTGTTTCCTTTTGAAACATCCCGAGGGGTGCCACAGCTCGTGTTTCATCTCCTGTGTGTCCCCTGCCACCATGGGCTTCAGTGAAGGGGTTTTGTGTCCCAGCCACCCTGCCCAGCAGAAAGCCAACCTCGCACCCCCACCCCAGAACTTTCTTGGGTTTCTCCTCAGCTTGTCTTGCCAGGCAGTGGCCCCCGCTACCCCGCAGAGCTGACAGCTGCCCCTGGGGACACTGGGGGGGTCTGGTGCCCCTCCCCAGGTCAGCAAGCCCTGCAGTACTGGATGACTGTGTGCCGGACGCGAGGCCTTGCCGAGAGGCACTCATGAATGTGCCCTGTAGACGCTGCTCACAGGGCTGTTGGGGCTGCTAAGCCAGGTGACCCCCCATCTTGCCCCAGTCTTAACTCAGGCCCAGACCGACCTGGCGCCATGCCCAGCACCCACACTGAGGGAAGCTTTGGTTTGGTACCACTGGGGATAGAACTCAGGGAGCTCTACCACTACGCTGCATCCCCAGCCCTTTATTTCCAACCGGATGAGGTTGTCAGGCTGGCCTCGACCTTGGGATGCTCCTGCCTCAGCCTCCCCCTCCCTGTGTGCAGCACCACCCGCAGCAGGGTGGGTGTCTGGCCCTCTACTGAGCTGGTGTTTCTGCTATGACGGAGGCTGGGCTTGGCCTCCCGCTGTCCATTGGAGCAGCTGCAGTGACAGACCTGGGTCAGCTGGGGCCTGGGGAGGCAGTTGCCATGTTCCCGTCAGGGCCAGCATTGCCCAGACCAACAGCCTGGGGGTGTGGACACCCTGGGTCCAGGGAGCCCAGCTCAGCAGACCGAGTGCCCAGAGTCACTGTCCCCAGGACGCAGGTGACTGTGGTCAGTGCTGTGCTCAGGGTGGGGCTGGTCCACTTCCCCTGCCCCGACCTAGGGCTTCCACCTGATAATGGCCACGCCATCACGTGGGACTAAATTATATGTATTTTAAAACTTGGAACAGATTTTGCCCCTTGCTCTGAATCTTCAGTGTGAACCACGCTGTTGCTAAGATGAATGAGCTCACCGGTGGGGAGCTGGGGCCTGGCCACACCTTGGCACCCCTTCCGCCCTCTGCCCCACCGGACTCTGGGCTCTGATTTGGGCAAGGGCGCCAGCTCAGCCCTGGCCAGGTCCTCTCCACCCTCCTGGGCACCTTCCCCTCAGTCCTCAGACAAATCCTGTGTCCATCCGGGAGGAGGACATGCACGGGTGAACCCAGGTGGCCACACCCCAGGCCACTGCCCACTCTGGCCTGGCCTCACGTCCCCAGCCTGGGAGGGGGAGGCAGAGCGCTCTGGCGGTCGAGTGTCCCTCCGTACTTACACAGAAGCGTTAGCTCAGTCCCTGGTTGGCACCTGCCTGGGGAGCACAGAGCAGCCGGACACTTGGGAAGGCAGGGCCTTTATTAGAGTCTGCCAGGTGCACAGGAGGAGGAGCCCATCCCTCTGCCCGGCTGCACCCCGGGGTCCTGCCCCTGCCCCACACAGCACCAAGGATAAACAGCCGCACCCTTGGGCCACAGCCTGGAGGCGCAGTTGGGGAGTGGGGTGCTCAAGAAACCCCAGGCCGCAGTGCCGAGATGGAGATGTGGTAGGGCGCGGGAGCCCCTTGGTCCACAGGATGGGGGAGAGGCGGAGCCCAGCTCCTGGGGCGGGGCTGAACCCTCCTTTAGGCCAGCCCTCTCCCCGCTTCCCCTTCCCAGTCGGGAAGGCGGGGATCAGCCCAGGTAGAGGGCTCGGGTTCTGACTATGTACATGGGCAGCGCACATGGTGGCCAGGCAGTGCGGGGAGCTAGTACGAGTAGCCACCCTTAGGGCCAAAGGGCTGGGCAGGGCCACCCAGCTCGGGGAGGTAGGCTGCACTCTCGTCCAAGTGGGACAAAGGGACTGTGTCCTCCTCGCTGACCGGCCACTCAAACTCGGCCTTCAGTGCGGGCCGCTGATTGTCCGGGAAGGCCAGGGAAAACAGGGCTTCAGGGTCGCACACAAACTTGTACACGTAGCGCTCCCCGGCCACCTGCGGGGAGAGGGCTGGGTTCAGCCCCGGGGCTCGGTGCTCAGTGCTCAGGGCTCAAGCTCTTCTGAGCAGGGAACCGCGGGGCCATTGTCACTCCTGTGCCCCTGGACCTTGCCGGCAACGCTCTCCTGCCCGCCCGCCCGTCCCATGCCCTGCCCCATGGGGACCCTGGGTGACCTTTTGCATGATGCCCTTCTCGTAATAGTACCGCAGCGAGCGACTCAGCTTGTCGTAATTCATGGCCGGCCGGTTCTTCTGGATGCCCCAGAGCCGGGCAACCTGGGGACCAAAGGACCAGGTTCCAGGGTGGAGGAAACAGGCAGGTTCAGGCCTGGCTGGGGGGACAGGGCTGGGCGGCACCCACCTCCTCAGGTTCGATCAGCTTGAACTCCATCCCCCGGCCGGTCCAGGCGATGAAGTGGGCATTCGTGGGGTCGTCCAGCAGGGCCACCAAAAACTGCCAGAGCTGCAGGGCACCTCGGCGCTGGTAGGGTGGCCCCTCTCGGAATGCCCCAAGCCCTTCCTGCTTGATGTCCCCTGGGGACACCGAGGAAGGAGGTGTGGGGCTTGTTCTGTGGGTCCCCAGCAAACCTGTTCCACTCCCAGGTGTCCCAGGGGCCTGGCCTGGGTCCCCACCTCCCACAATGCTGATTCCCATTCCTGAGGGACGCGGGGCTGGGGAACCTGGACCCTCCCTCAAAGTCGCTTCTCTGACCTTCAGATTTCTCAGGGACCACACAGACGTCCTCCGGGAAAGGTCGCAGAAGGTTCTCATAGCCATAGCCTTGGGGAGGAAGCGGGGGGGTCAGGTCAGAGGGTTCACCGCCCTGGGACCCTGGCGGGTGTGGCCGGGGAAGGTCTGCCTGGCCCCCGAGAAGCCCTCTGCGTGGAGGTGCATCGAGGCACAGCCAGGGACATCTGTGGGGAGCGGAGTGCTGTTTAGGGGTGTCTGGGTGTGGGGCTGCTCCTCGGCCTGCCCACTGCCAACTCCTGGGCCAAGCCCCTCCACTCAAGGGCTGGGGTGGCTCAGCTGGGCCAGGATTCTGGGAGCAGCTGTTTCCTGTGCACCCAGGGGGACGAGGGGGCGACCTGAACCTCCGGGGAAGGAGTACGGTGTCCTGGCCTGGGCCGCCCTTGCACCGGAACGGATCCACGTCCGGCTAGCAGGTCGGGTTCCCTGCCCTGGGCCTGAGAACGGGGGCGTGCGTGAGGCAGGCGGCCGTGACTCGGAGCTGTTTTCCGGCCCAACAGCCACCACATTCCACCCCGCGGCAGGCAGGGACCCTGCGCAGCACCCCTTGGAAGCCACCAATCCGGTCCCAAGCCCGGCGCCTCCTCCGCCCTCCACTCCCACGGTGAATGAGGCTGAAACCTGACGCCTCTGGGAGGGAGGCCGGGCTGGGTTCCCTCACCCTCCATCTGGTGAATAGAATTCCTGACTCCATTCAGGACCAGGCGAGGGTGGAGTTCAAGGGCAGTGCTGATGCTCCCGGTCTGCCCCACTTGTCAAGAGGTGAAGGCCGAGGGCCGCCCACCCCCCGTCCCCTCCTGGCCAGGCAGGCTCAGGCCGAGCTGCAGGCCGGCCACGGAGCCAGGGCCAATTCTATCGCTCTCAGCAGCTGCAAGCCTCCTGTCTTCCAAATTTATTTTTTCTTTCTTTTTCTTTTGATACTGGGGATCGAACTCAGGTCCTTGCGCTTGTGCACCAGGCGGGGAAACCACTGAGCTAAATCCCCAGCCCTGAATTTATTTTTTCTACTGCAAAATTGCAGATGAAGTCAGCTTTGGGGCTGGCATATGTGGCAGAGAGAGGAAGGGGGAGAACTCTTGCTATGGTCACAGCTGGCTGAGTGGGAGGAAGTGGGGTTCACAGCAACAGGCCCTGGCACCTGCTTCGGGGCGACAGGGATGTGGGTCCCCTGGGAAGTGTGAGCCTGACTAGTGTACAGTGTGTCCTCCACTCAGTTCCCCATCCTGCTCATCCCTGTCCCCTCTCCCGGGCTCCTCGGTCTTAGATCATTGAACCCCAAACACCTGGTAGGAGTAAACGCCTGCATTTCCTACTGTCTGCACACCCTTCATCTCCTTCCACCTCCGCCCCTGCAGTACTGGGACTGGACCCAGGGCCCTCACACTGAGCCGCACCCCAGCCCTTTTGATTTATTTTGAGTCAGTGTCTCAGGAAGTTGCCCAAGCTAGGCTCAGACCTGTGCTCTTCCCGCCTCAGCCTCCTAGAGCGCTAGGATGACAGGCCTGTGCCACCACGCTCAGCTCCCTTCTTTTTACCTCTGCCTGACTGATCGGAACCCAGTGTTTGAAAAGAAAGCCACTGGGCCAGGGATGTAGCTCAGTGGTTTCTCTGCCTGCTGCGCAAGCGCAAGGACCTGAGTTCGATCCCTGGTACCGAAAAAACCAAAACCAAAAACAGAAAAGAAAGCGAGTGAGTGAGTGGGCTTCTGAGCTGGAGGACACGATGAGCAGATGAGAGGCCCGTGGGAGGCCCGGGGCCCGACCGAACCACCTGGCGTGCGTCGCCTGGGAGGGCAGCCTCTCACCTGCGTGGTGGGCGAAGTCTGTCTGCTCCTGCTTGATCAGCACCCCCAGCCCCGGGTGCCTGTGCCCGCCAAGCCCGGCCCTGCCCGCCTGCTCATACAGGGGGTCGTGGTACTCCTGCTTGAAGCCCTGGTGTGGGTACGGCGGGCAGTGCTCGGGCAGCAGGTGCTGGTAGGGGGCTGCCAGAGGGTCTCCGGCCCCTCCCTGGGAAGGTGTGAAGGAGCGGCAGGGATCCAGGGGCTGCTGGAAGACAGGGCTGGGTGCGGGTGGGCGGGGAGGGGAGCAGGAAGCTCACATCAGCCCCTCCCGGTGACTTCCCGCTCCCCAAGCAGGGGCAGCATGGCCCACCCTTACCTGCGCTCCCCGAGGTACCGGTGGCTGGGCTGGGGCTGCAGCTGGCCGGGGCCGGAGGACCTCAGGAGACTCCGTGGCTCCGCCCTGGGGAAGGGCTGCAGGGGCGACTGTCCAGGGGCGCCGGGGGCCGGGGACTTGATGGCGATTTGTCTGGGGGGGTCATGGGCACTGGGGGTGAGGGGAAGTGGGGTGAGGGGGCGAGAAGCAAGGGGGTGACACAGGAGTGGAGAAGGAGGACAGGGTGGGGTTCTCCCGCTCCTTCCTGTCCTTGAACTGGGCCTAACGGGAGCGGCTGGTCTGGGGGACAGACACACAGGGCCAGCAGGTGTCCTCCAGGCTTCTGGGCCGGGAGGCTCCCACACAGGAGCCAGGGACCCCGCCGTCGTGAGCCTGTATCTCCATGCGTCTACTCAAGGGTGGGTGGGGTGCCTCCCTCCTCGGCCCCTGACCCCTGAACCCAGTGTCACTGGCCTTACCTGGAGTAAAGGCACTGCTCGCCATGGTGGAAGGGGGGTGGTGGCTTCTGGCTGCAGGACAGGGCCGGCTCTGCATTGGGACTCTGGGGCTCCTTCTTGATCCGGGTGGTCGGGCTGTGGAAAGCTACTGCGGGCACAGCAAGCCCAGAGGCGTCACCCGGTGGCTCTGACTCCTGCCCTCCGAGGCAGCTCCTGCCCTCTGGGTCTGTTTCCCGAGATCCCTGGTCAGGCGCTTGAATGCTTCGGTGTTAACATGTTTCTCCCGGTACTGGTGATTGAGCCCAAGGCCGTCACACTGAGCACCAGCCCTAGACCTTTCTTACTTTGAGACAGTGTCTCCCTAAGTTCCTCTCGAAATCTTCCTGCCTCAGCCTCCCAAGAGTGCTGGGATTAAGGCGAGCACCATCATGGCCTGCTGGCTAATATCCAGTATTAACCGAGGAAACCGTCTGAAAGTCCGGCTCTGCATGCAACCCTGGACCCCAGAAAGCTCCTTCCTGGTAGTGAGCACCTCCAGCTTGGGCCTGTGGTTCTCCTGCGGCCTGGGAATTCCAAGGGAGGGGCCTGTTCTCTACTTAGGGCTACGAGGAGCCCTATGAAGGCCGGCGGGCAGCCTGCTTCTGTGTCAGCTGAAGGACATTAGACACATGCTCCCAGTTACCCTCGAAGAACGCAGCCTTTCCTGTAACCCACCGGGCATGGCCGCCCACGTGAGCCAGGCCCCGGCCGATGGCCCACCACCTGCGGATCTGCCGCCTGCTAGGCTTGATTCTTCGTGACAGTTGACAGCAAGGCATCTGTCACGAAAGCCCTGTTTCTGCACAGGAGCGGTGCTGACATCGGGGCCAGACTGTACTTTAGACTGTGGGGCGCAGGAAGCCGAGGACAACAGGCCCAGGCCGTGCTCACCCCCTTCCTGGGGAGGGTCGGAGAGAGCCAGCGTCCGCCCCAGGCTGCACAGCAGGCAGGGCGAGCCCCAGGCCCCAGAAGGGAACCAAGGCCTTCTCCTCGCTGTCTCCGTCCTGAGGCCCCGCCAGGGGTTGGGGCCCTGACCAGCACCCCTTCCTTAGCAGAGGTGGCTGGGCTGCGATCCCCTGCCTCTGACTCACTTCCTGTCCTCCCGGCCCCACTCCCAGCTCCCGGCCCCACTCACAGTTCTCCCAGTGGAAATCAGGAACGAACTGCTCGTCGCTGTCCGGTACCTGAGCTGCAGAGAGACAGAGGGTGAGGCTGGGGAGGGGTCCTGGGTGGCAGTGCTGGAGGCCGCTCTGCCTCTGCAGGGCCACCGCCCGCCGGGGGAGCACTTTCTTCCCCAAGCTCCCCACGGTCACAGCAGGAGTCCCAGCCAGGGGGGAGACCCTGAACCCAGGCCCGGGAATCTGCACTGGGACGGCTTCTCCCCCGTCGCGGTGCGAGGGACAGTGGGAGAACTACAGAGCAGCAGCAACCCGCGCCAGGGCTGTGGTTGCCCACCTGGCTCCCAGGACAGCGTCGGAGGGGCACCTCCCCGCCGGGGCCTCGGCACTCCTGCTGCGGGGAAGCAAAGCTCCGGGAGGTGCTCTCGGCCTGTCCCCATCCAGGGCCCGTGGTTTGGGGCGGGCCTCTTCACCCCTCCCCTCCTTCAGGCCCCTCCATCTTTGTGCAGCAGAAATCTCACTGCTCTTATGCACACCAAGTATGAAATCCACGTTCTCTCCTTGGCCTCCAAGGCCCTGCTCACCTCTCCTGCGCGCCTGCCCCTGCCCAGGCCCTGGTCTCCTCCGTCCCTGAGCCCCAGTGAGCCAGCTTCTCCTCCCCACAACCCCTGGCTGCTGGGTTTCTGGCCACTCGGGTCTCAGTCACCTCGACACCTTGTAGAGGTCACCTCTGGCCACCCAAGCAAGGCAGAGCCTCCTTGCTGGGCATGGTGGTGCATACCTGTCACCTCAGCACTGGGGAGGCTGAGGCAGGAGGATCGTGCTTTTTGGGCTACACAGAGACTCTATCTCAGAACAAACACAAAACAAAGCAACAAAGTGGTGCCCCCCGGCCCTCCTCCGTCTATGTTTTATTTTACCCAGCAAGTACTGCTACTTGGACACGTCTCTCATGCTGTTCTCACATTCAGCTTATCCCGCACCACCACGCTGAGCTTGAGGGCTCAGCTGTCTTGTTCCTCGGCTTCTCCAGGCCCCGAGCAGGGTCTGGCTCAGAGTGGATGAGCCATCACTTTACTGGGGAGCGCACATTGATGCCTGTCCTTGGGGTGGCAGCAGCAGCTCTCCCCCACCCGCGCCACACAGGGCCCTGGGAAGCCAGCACCGCATCTCCCGAGGACGCTTCTGGCCTGAGGGACGCGGTATGGCAGGAGGGGAATGCTCTGAGCGGCCCACAGTCGGCCTCCAAGCTTGACACTCTTTCAAGTGCTCCCGCAACTTGACCCAGACCTAGAAACTACTCCTGACCTCCTCCAGTCTGCCTCTGTCCATTTGCAACCGTATGAAATACAAAGCCTGCGGGGTGGCAGCGCGTGAGTTATCTTCTGTTAATTACACAGTGTTCCAAAGAGAATAAATACAGGGTTATAGATCATCGATTTCCCAACAGGGAAGTGAAGCAGTGAGACTCAGCAGCCTTGGCGGGTGAAGAGCTTGAGTCGCCAGGGCCGGGGGCAGGTCCACCAGTGGACCCCAGGTCCCTCGGCAGATGCATCCCCATGCACACGCACACGCACACGCAGATGCACACAGCCAGCTCCACTCGTCTTCCTGGGATCCTGGTGCAGCACAAAGGCGGCCAACCCCTGACTGTCTGGAGCTGGTTCCCAGCCTTGTCACCCCCAGAGCTGGCCAGGCACCCCGTGCCCTGCTGACCTTTAGGCACAGGCCCCCTTGGCCATGTGTGGTGGCCCACACCGGCTGAGCCTGGATCACACAGCGAGTGAGACCTGGTCTTGAAGCCAACAGAACAGGTGCCTTTGAGCACTGGAGATCAGAAGGGCACAGAATCTGCTCAGCCACTGGGCTGCAGGGCCCAGATTCACCCTGAGACCCCCAAAGGTGGTGGGAAGGGGGCACTGGGAGCAGGGGAGCAACATTCCCCTCCCTGACACTCAGGCGAGGAGGGTCTGGGGGCAGGGGTGCAGATGTCGGGCACTGATGCACACTAGGGTCCCCCTGGGGTCTCATTAGCTGTCACTTGCCCCTGAGGTAATGGGCTGGGGGCGGCTCCGGCGTCACTAGACAGCAGAGAGCCCTGGGGTCACCACGCCTCCTCCTGCCTTGGGCCTGAAGGTCTCCCCAAAACCCCCCAACTTGCAGATCACACCCAAAGGCCAAAGGGGCCGTGCAGCCCGGCAGGACCCTTCTCCCAGTGGGGACCCAGCCTGGTCACCCCGGGACTATCCACAGGACAGAGACCGTAGCAGAGCCTGTGTTCCTGGAGCCAGGGAGGCTGCAGGAACTGCGTGGGATCTTGGGCGTAGACTGCTGGACTCACCTGTCGACCTGGCTGAGTTCTGGCCATGGGTCCGACCCCCTCTCTGGCCCCACCTCCATCTGAGTACAAAGGTGCCCGGGGACGGGAGAGAACAGGGGTGCAAGGAAAGAGGAGGAGGCCCCAGGCCACCCAAAGTGGGCCATGGAGGATGGGGAAGCTGGAGCCCCCCCAGGACCCCCACCCACCCGGGAGCTCCTGCTGCGCTGGAAGGGACCAGCTTTCTGCCTGTTGAGGGAACACCAACTCCACGAAGCAGAAAGATGGAGGAGGCGCTGAGCTAGGAGGCCTCAGGAGGAGGCTCACGCACCTCCAGCCCTGGTCCTTGATGCGCACCCCCAGCACACCGTGTGCACTTGGAGTCTCTCTGGGTGGGGAGCCAGAGGAAGAGGGTCGGGAGCAGGGTCCTTCTCTCCCTAGGAAAAGCCAGGCGCCTCGGGGCCCGGAGCCCCCGAACAATGGCAGGGTGGTCCCTGAGGGTGTAACACAGGCTTCGGGAGCTACAGACCCCAGCCTCACACGAGGACATCGGTGGCCCAGCACTGTTCCCTCCTGACCAGCGGGCCACAAGGCCACTGTCGCCCAGGGCTCCTGGAGACTCCAGCCAAGCCCAGAAAGGAGCCCAGGACCAGAACCAGCACATCTTTACCACAGCTGCACATGGCCAGGGCTCAGCCTGCCAGAGCCTGGGTTCCTTCCCTGGCAGCCTGACCTTCTCTCCAGCACCCGACAACACCTGGGCACCCAGAAACCAGATGCGCCCTCCGAACCTCGCAGCATCCTCCTCCGTCCAGAAAAACCCCAAGCGCAGACACGCGCAGCCCCAGGCCGCTTCTGAGCAGCCCCTCCAGCCTCGCCCGGCCCCACCCAGGCCACCGGTCCTGCTTCTTTCCACGCTGGGGCTGCTCTAGTCCCCGCTTCTCAGATGTGCCCCACCAATGGCGAGTGTCCGGAGGACCTGGCCTCTCCCTGCCACCCCAAACCCCACCCTGGACAGCAGAGGACACTGACCTGGCGGGAAGAGGCAGGAGAGGAAGCCGGGGTGGTGCTGGGGTGGGGCGGGGGCACAGGGCCCCGGCAGCTGCATCTGGCTCCACAGAGAGAGCAACAAGGAGCGAGTGGCCTGAGCATCCCCCTCCGGCCTGGCCACCAGTGCCAGCTGGAACCTGAGCCTCCTCCCAAGGAGGGAGAGGGAACCACGGAGCTCCCAGCCCCCTCCGCCTGCATCCCCACCCACTGGATTTAAATGGACAGGGACTCCCGAGGCAGCAGCCCAAAGCAAGAGCGAGCACGCGCGCGCGCACACACACCCACACTCACACATGCACACCCCATCACACTGACACGAGCACACACAAACACCACCATCTCTACACCCACCTCCTGGAGGGGGGTGCTTCCAAGGATGAGATAAGAACATCCCCCCATTCCAAAGGGAGGGACAAACAGACCAACTGCTGCCAAAATGCCAACCTGAGAGCCACCCCTAGCTCGGAGCCCGAGAGCTGCCCACTGGGGGACCCTCGGCTGACAGCCAGGGAAGGGGCCTCGACAGCCCGACCGCACCAGGGGCTGGGAAAGGAAGTTGTTGAGCACCTGGAAACCAACACCTTCGGTATGAGCCCAGCTCTGGAACCTGGGGCGGGGCGGGGGTGGCCGGGCACAGCTCTGCCCACAACTAGGCGGGTACTGGGCACTCGAGGCATGCAGATGCTGGGGAAGGTGCCCACAGTACCCCAGAAGCCTGACCCCTCCGGCACCCACGCAGCGTGTCCGCCCCTAACTCTCCCAGATGTTTCGAAGGCACACTATGCATTTTGGAGGGGCCACAGTGGTGGACAAACCAAGTCTCCCTCCATGCATTGATCGAGTGAGGGGGTCTTTTGCTTCTGCCCTGAACACCCAAGGGAGTTGGGTTTGAGCTTAGAAAATAACTGCCCGAAAAAGACACTCAGGATGGATGAATAGGGAAGTCCCAAGGAAGAGAAGTGCCCTCAAAAAGGGGTTCCCAGCATTCTGGGTTCCTGTTCTTCAATGTTAAAATAAAGGGGTGTTGGGGCCGGGGATTTAGCTCAGTGGTGCCACCGCCTGCCTGGCAAGCGCAAGGTCCTGAGTTCGATCCCTGGTACCAAAAAATAAAAAAAAAAATTTAAGAAAAGGGGGGGTTAACCAAGATGGGGTCGTTAACCCTTTCCTCTCGGAGCTGTCTGAAGCACAAGGGCCGCCTGCACCCCGCCAGGAATGCCCTTGGGCCCCACTCTGGCCAGCTCACAGCTGTCCCCAGAAATGTGCAGAGGGGGGCTTTGCCCGGCACAGGTGCCACCAGGAGGGACGCCACCGCCTTTGGAATTACAACTGAGGCTGTTGAGGAGGCAGCCCCTTCCCCTCACGAAAGCGCTGAGAAAGGAACTACTCAAACCTGTATTCTTCTTAGGGCCTGGACAGTAAATTGGCCCTGGGAGGTGGGAAGAAGAGAAACCGAGAGGATTCGAATCAATGTTTGGGCAGCTCTGGAAGATGGGTACCAAATCAACTGCTCCCTCTTGTTCTCCTGCCCCCAGACTCCAACACCCCAACACACACCTGGACCCGGCAGCTTCTGCCAAACAAACTTTGTAAGTGAAATTTTCAACTAGGAAAACGGGCCCGGGGCCAAGTTCCATTCTAATAAGCAAATACCCCACACAATGGTCTGATTCATCCCCAGGCCTCATTACAGAACCCTGGGTCGAGCAGAAAAAATAAATATCAATATAAGTGTCCGCGCGGGGCACAGGGAGGGCGAGGCGAGGCGAGGGGAGAGGACAGAGGAAGGGGGCAAGGCGGGGGTACTAGGGGCTGCGGGCCTCTGCTCCAACAACAGAAAGGTCACAAAACTCACCTTCCGCCAGCCACGTCTCCTGGAAGTGACTTAGATCCTGGAAGAGATCTGAGGGCGAATGATGGGTTGGGGAGGCCGAGGTGGGGCTACTGGGAGGAGGGGACCCCGGTGAGCCCGGGGCTGCCCACCCGCCCTGGGGTAGGTGCCCAGAATGAGCGGGGGGGGGGCTCGCCCCTGGGCCTCACTCTTTACCTTCCGAGTCGGGGGGCGGCAGGGACCCGGGGTCCATGAGGTTCCTCTGCGGAATCATCAGCCCTTCGCGCAGGCTCCCATTTCCGGACAGTTTCTGCGGGGAGGGGCGGTGGTGCCGGGGTCACCCAGAGCGCCTGTGGGTGGGAGGTCCCGGGGTGGGGTCGCGGGGTCCCGGGGTGGGGACGCTGGGTGACGGGGCTGGGCGGCGCTCACGCTGCAGGCGCTGTAGGGCACTTGTTGGTCCAGGGATCCGCTTTTCGTCCTCCGCTCCATCCGGCCACTCCCAGGCCACCCGGTCGGGCCACGCGGGGGCACTGGGGGGTGGGGGGGGCACTGTTCCGAGAGAGCTGCGGAGGGGGGCGGGGGGGCGGTCCTGAGGCTCAGGCAACTGCAGAACTTCTCTGGCTCCAGGACGGCGGGGAGGGACCTGGCGCCCACGGGGTCCCACCTGCTGGAGGCGCCTCTCTGCGTTCGGCTCAGTTACCCGAGATGCGTGTGCACGTGTGCGCGCGCGCGCGAGATCGCTCCCCACCCCGCGCCCCCTCCGGCCCCACATCCCAGCGCCCCCCGCCCCCACCTGGCCTGGGACCTGCGGAGGCGGCCGCAGGCAGAGCGCAGAGCGCAGAGCATGGGAGGCGAGCGGAGGTCACGACTCCCGATCCCGCAGCCTCACCTGAGACCAGGGCGTGGGCGTGGGAGCCGCAGGGGTCCCGAGCCCGCCCGGGACGACGCCAGAGCCGCGCGGCGGGGCGGGAGCGAGGCAGCCCCTGCCCGGGTCCCCGCGAGCAGCCTGCTCAGGGCGCCGCGGCCGGTTGTGAGCCCGGGGGAGCCGCTGATTGGTGCGTTTCCTCCGCGCGGCCCCCACCCCGCCCCGCCCGCTCCCTTTGTTTCATTGACTTTAGTGAATGAAACCCCAAGGCCCGGCCAGCCCGCCAATCCAGAGGCTCGCTCGCCGAGCTGGGGGCGGGGATTCCCAGGCGCGGAGCCAATTAGAGTGTAGGGGCTGGCTCTTGGCTTCTTTCACGGCTTGGGCTCCCATTCATAAAAAAAATAAACTCCTTCCGACCAGAGTTCATTCATAAAGATCGGAGGGAAAAGGAGCGAAGTTGAGGTCCCGGCAGCTCCTCCGCGGTGTTCGGCGTGGGCACAAGTCTGCGTACATCCGTGTGCAGGGGGAGTGTGAACGTGTCTGTGCGCGCGCCTTGGCAGGGTGGGGGCGGGGAGCGCGTGCCCAGAGGAGCCGTAATAATTGGCATTTTTGAAGCTCCGGTTCCACGTGCTCGTTTCGTTCCCACAGCCGGGTGCGGCGGAACTATTGTTTCCACTTTACAGATGCTGAAAACGAAAGCTCAGGCGGGAACCTGAGTCCACCGAGGTCCATCAGCCGGTCAGCACCCCAGAGTTCACAGCCCCTGACCCCTCGCAGCCCTCGAGGCCGCGATTATGTGAAGGATCTTGACCTCAATGAATACACAGTAGGTGCTCAATAAAGGGGAACTGGCACGGAATCGAAGCCCTTTCTCGGGTTCTGTGCTCAGCAGAGCTGTTCTGAGACCCACTTTCTCCTGAGTGCTGTGGCATAGGCCCAGGTGGAAGATTCTGAGAGTATCTCAGCCATCTTCCCTCTTCCCTGGAAGCAGCAAAGGACCCTGGGAGCAAAAGCCCCAAGTCCCTGGTGCTTTGCACAGGAGCCTCGGTCAGGCCTGAGCTGGCTGTGGCCTCTGTCGCCTCATGCACTCATCGCTACATCCAGTGGCTGCTGTGCCAGACGCAGAGCCTCACAGCAGGCAGGCACTTGGGACCTGGGTCCCCACCTCTCCAGAGACTGGGCTCAGAAGCCAGCCCTGCTTCCTGCAGGCTGCACTATCACCTGGGACTGTGCAAACCCCGGGCCCGGAGAGGCTGCTTTCAGAAGGCGTCTAATTTAATGCCTCCTCCTTCAGATGTTGAGGTGAGGTCCCTAGACCTCAGGGAGCTGCTTAGGGCTCATCTCACAAGATCAGCTCAAACGAGAGAAAGTGAAGTCTCTCCTCTCAGCTGAAGGCTCTCAGGTCCTGCCCTCCCCCCAGGAAGCCTGGGACGGCCGCCTCAGTTCCCGGGTGTTCTCGCCCCATCTGGGCTGGGGGAAGGGCTGTCTTTCATTCTGCTTCATGGGGTAGAAGCCGTCCATAAACACGGGGGTGAAGGAGGGGTCTCCTCTGTCTCTGGAAATCTTCCCAATCCTTCTTCAGGCCGAGAGGGTTTCGTGACATACTTGTTTGGCAAACAAGTACAATAAACACCACACTAATGGTGCTTAGCAGGAACCCTGCCCAAGGAAGGAAGGACAAGTCCCAGCAAATCCCACTTGGGCTGGAAGGAACCAGTTTAGGCCGAGAGAGGTGGGGAGGCAGAGGCTCCCACAGCCCTCCTGTGCTCCAGGACCGTGCAGGTCCCCGTGGCCTGGGGCTGCAGAGGGGCCGCTCTGGGGCAGGGAGGGGTCCTCCCCATTCCCATCCTCCACGGGCTGGGCAGGTACTGAGGCCCTTCCTGCCTCTCTGGGCCACTGCAGCCACCTCTACTGTCACCACTTCTGACCCAAGGCCCAGGCCTGGAGCAGTAACAGGCCCTCTTCCGAGCCATGGGGAACCACACCAGAGTGACATCACCAGCCAGCCTCCTGTGCCAGCTCTGCTGTCAGCGCTGGACCTTTGGGAACCCCTGTGACTGCCCCCAGGTGCCAGGAGCAGTGCTGTGACTGTCACCTTCAATTTACAAATGAAGGGATGGAGGTGCACAGACCTGCACCCAGGGCCACCCAGCAGGTGACCTCATGGACACAGAAAGGGGGCACCTGGGGCCTTGCAGGGGCTCGAAGTCCCCTTGGGACACACCTTTGGGGGAGGGGTGGGTCCCACAGCCCTGCTCTCTCCCCTGCAGTCGCCTGGGGGCTCTGCTCTGCCTCCCAAGAGTCTCACTGATAAATTTAGCTGGTGCAGTGGCTCAAGCTGCCTGTAATTAATCCCCATTACTGGGGAGGCTGAGGCAGGAGGATTCAGAGTTTGAGGTCAGCCTGGGCTACTTTGGGAGTTCAGGGCCCTGAAGGCGGGGGATAGGCTTTACTTGTGCAGGGAAAGAAGGGAGAGGATCAGAGGTCTCAGGGGCTCCGCAGCCTCCAGGAAGCAGTCCCTCTGTGGGCAGAGGGCTGGTCTCGGTGCTCTGGGTTAGGTTCCTGGGGACATCCCAGGGGTGACCTGGAAATGTGCCCATGGCCCAGGACCGCTGAAGTCCCAGGGGCTTGGAGGGCCGAGCTCAGAAGGAACCTGGACAGACCAGGGACCCAGCACAGAGGGGAGGACCGGGGACAATTACCATCCTCAGCACTGTAGGGGCTCCAGGCTGGAGCTGTCATGGGCTGGGTGCATGTGTGGTGAACCAGACAGCAGAGTGTGGAGTGGGGTGGGGAGTCTGGGGCCTTTGCCAAGGGCCGGGGGTCAGGACCACCACCACCACCAAACTACAAAGCATTCTTTGACTTCCTTTTTTTGTGTGTGGGGGAGATGAGAAAAGTTCCTTTTTTGTTTTAATTTTTATTTAATTATTAGGGTTTTTTTTTTTTCCTTGAGACATGGCCTCGCTGTGTAGTCCAGGCTGGCCTTGCACTCAGTATGTAGTGTGCGTTGGCCTGGACCTCACAGTGATCCTCCTGCCTCGGCCCGCTGCGTGCTGGGATTAGAAGTGTGCACCCCACACCTGGCAAGTTCTTGTTAGTAGTCCAGGTTGGCTTCAGCTGCAGATCCTCTAGCCTCAGCCGCCAGCACCCGAGTGGTGGGATTATAAGCATGGGCCTGTGCGCTGGGCTCCCCTGCTGTCCTCACCACCCCAGCTGTACGTGGCTTCCTCTAAAACACAGGGCCTCTGAACGTGGACCCCAGAGACCAAGTGCTGACCTGGGGGTGAGTTCCTTTTTCTGAAGAGGGGCTGCAGGGCTGTTAACAGAGTCGATCTATGACCCCCCCATCCAGGTTAGAAGCCGAGGGAAGGGCAGCCTGTGGGAGAGGGGAACGGAAACTGCTCTCCTCCCTCATTTACCTCCCCTTCCCAGGTCCCTGAGATCCCACGGCAGCCATAGCGACCACCTGGGCCTAAGACAAGGGCATGGACCAGGCAGGGCCACTCCACCCAGGTGGGCACCGAAATGAAGCCCCTCCTTTGTGGCGGTGCAGGGTGGGGGGCGTCCCAGGAGCCTTGAGGGGGTCCCCCACCTGAAGGAGCTCCTGGGACATGCAGCAGTCAGGATGGGATGGGAGACCCTCCGGCGGGGTGTGGCAGTTGTGTCCTTCTCAGAACGAGAGGACCAAGATGACTTCCGGGAGCTGAGCCGCACCCCGGGAGGAACTGGATTTAGGGTTCTTTGGGGGAGTCGCCACCTTTCGGGGAGCTGTAGTTGGAACTTGTCAGCAACCCAGTGCAGCTCCACTCCCAGCCCCAGATTTTGAGAAAGGTTCTCGCTTAGTTGCCCAGGCTGCCCTTGAACTTGGCATCTTCCTGCCTCAGCTTCCTGGGTGCTGGGATGTCAGGCGTGCGCCACAGCGCGGGGCCTATTAGAACATTTCTAAACAAGTGGAATCACTGTGTTCTCCTTTCCTTTGGAATGTGGGCTCCGAAGGCGAGTTTGGGTCAGTGCTGGCAGCCAGGAGCCAAGGGTGTCCTGAGGAATGCACTTTGTATTTTTAGTGGTGCTGGTCACTTCAGCTTTCCGTTTGTTGCGGGCAGCAGCTCGGGACTCCCTGCAAACGCAGCGCCTCTTTTGTCCTGCTCTGGCCCTGTGGGCCCTGACTCGGATGGAACTCAGGGACAGGCTGCTCAGTGTGCTGCGCGCGGGCGGGCGGCTCTTTTCCTCCTTTTGAATTTTCTGTCAAAGGGAGACAAATGAACGCCCGTCAGCGGAGTCTGAAGGATGAGGGTGGAATCGGAGCCAGTTGGGCCCATTCCAGGATGCTCCCCTTTTTAATTAAGTGTGGACTTGAATTATGAGGGGCCGCGGCTCTGGCAGGGGGCTGCGTGGGGAAGGCGATTTCTCACCGAGAAGATTAAACATCGCGGCTCCACTTAGCCTCCACTCGTCCCCGAATGTCTATATTTGCTCTTCCTCAGGAATAATGGGCGGCAGGGTAGACACCAGCTCGCCGGGCAGGGGTGGCCTCGGGTGTGGAGGCGGGGGTTCAGGTCTCCTGGAATCCTCTTCGGTGAGATGGGGGGGCTCTGATTTTATTTCTGAGGGGTTTTCTCCCTCCCCCAAACAAAGCTCTTTCTCCTTTCTTTCTTCCTTTCTGCTGACCCACATCCCCAGCCCTTTATTTTTATTTGGCTCCAGGATCTCCCTAAGTCGCTGTTGCCCAGGCTGGGCTCGAACTTGCCATGCCCTGCCTTAGCCTCCTGGAGTGTTGAGATGACAGGGGTGTGCCTGGCTGAAACCTCTTTCTTCCGTCCCTGCGGCCCCTTCCTGCCTGCTGCAGCTGGAGCTAACCCCTCTGGGTTCTCGCAGCGACCTGGCCCAGACTCAGCCGGTGGGTAGGGTGGTGGTTAGTTCAGGGGCTGGGACCCGGAGATGAGCCCCCTCCTGGGTGGGGGTGGCACTGCCTGCCACTCCTGTGCTGAAGGACGCAGCATCTAACAGGGGACCCGGCTTGAGCTCCCCTATGTGCTGTGTGTACCAGCGCCCGCCTCCACCTCCGCAGAGCCGTGCTTCATGGGGCCACTCGAGAGCCTAGTGCCCTGAAGTTCAGAGAGCATCTCACCTTGGCCCTGGGCAGGTCCCAGGGGCCAGCGCCCACTTCCCATCTCCACTACTCGGGTAGCAGTTTCCGAGCTAAGTAAAGGCCACAGCAAGTGGTTCTTTTTCTTTGCATTTTTATTTTTAATTTAAAAATATTATTGTTGTTATCGCTGTTGTTTTTGAGACAGGCTCTTGCTGTGTAGCCCAAGCTGGCCTCAAATTCAAGTCGACCCCTCTCCTGCCCCAGCTTCTTGAATGCTGGCTCATTTATTATTTAGGAGCTGAAGTCTTGCTGTGTTGGCCTAGGCTGGCCTTGAACGCCTGCCTCAAGCTCAGCCTCCCAAGTCCCTGGGACCAAGGGCAGGCTGAGCGGGACTCCTGGTCCCCAGGTGTCTGAGCTGTCTGCTGCTGCCCCTCCTGGACACGTCCCCTTGGGGCTGATCTGTGGTCCTGGACACACCTGCCCAGGCCCGGGACACTGCATCTTCGTATGCTCTGCAGTTTCCGACATTGCACGTCAGACACAAACATCTCCCAAAAGGGAAAACTGATGGGGAGCATTCTGCTCCCTAAAAATTGAGAATGTAAAGTATGTTTAATTAAAATGATCAATCTGACTTGCAGTGTGGGTTTTACTACTTTGGGAACGGATCTATTTTGTGCGTGTTTGCAGAAAGCTGCAGCCATGGCCACAGAGAGCAAGGTTCCAGCCCTGCAGACCTGAATGGGGAGCCATCCTGCGGGCGCAGGGCGGGGCTGGGAGGTGCGCAGCTTCCCCCGGCCCGGCCTTTGTCCCCACCGCCAGCTGCTCTCCCTCCACTTCCTGGTGCACAGCAGGACCCCAGCCCCTTCTGATGCCACCCTCACCCCATGCCAGCTGCTGCCTGGCCCTGGTACACACACACCCCCGTCGTCCCTCTACTAGGTCCCCTGTGGTTTTGCAGCCTGAGTCCTTTGTACCATGATTTTGTCTTTATTTTTTGTGTTTCTGGAGATTAAACCCAGGACCCCACCATATGGTGAAATTTTATTAGTTTATTTGTTTATGTTTTTTTGAGGCAGTTCTCACTATGTAGCCCAGGCTGGCCTCAAACTCCAGGTGATCCTCCTGCCTCAGCCTCCCAAGACCTGAGAGGACAGGCATGTGCTACCGCACCCTGCTGAAGATTTTAATTTGCCTTTGGTTCTCTGTTTTTCTCTCTGCCCTTCTAGTGAAGACATGTGTTTTCCTTGCCCACAGCTGCACCTGCAGAGTTGAAAGCAGAAACTGTAGGATTCACATTTTATATCGCATTTTGCTTAAAACGAGGCTACACTGCCAGGGATTTAGCTCAGTGGTTTCACCGCCTGCTGTGGAAGCGTAAGGACCCAAGTTCGAACCCCAGTACCAAAAAAAAAAAAAACCAACAACAAAAAAAATGAGGCTGCAGGGCTGGGATTTAGCTCAGTGGTTTCACCGCCTGCTGTGGAAGCGTAAGGACCCAAGTTCGAACCCCAGTACCAAAAAAAAAAAAAACCAACAACAAAAAAAATGAGGCTGCAGGGCTGGGATTTAGCTCAGTGGTTTCGCTGCCTGCTACGCAAGCGTAAGGACCCGAGTTCGAGCCCCGGTACCCCCCTCCCCAAAAATGAGGCTGCAAATGCTGTGAAGTGTTTGCCTGTTTACCTGGCAGGCAGGACATCCACAGGGCATGAAACTGAAGTCTTGGGGCCGCACCAGGGGCCCCATTTGGAGGTAGAGCAGCCGACACCCCAGAAGGGAAAGGCCTCTGGCTGGACACCCAGTGCCGGCACCGAGCCATGCTTTATGAGTGCTCGGCAGGGAAGGGACGGGGG
>NW_004624795.1:1003187-1062579 GCF_000247695.1 Heterocephalus glaber | reverse complement strand
TTTTTTTTTTTTTTTTTTGGTACCGGGGATTGAACTCGGGTCCTTGCACTTGCACAGCAGGTGGCGAAACCACTGAGCTAAATCTTTGGCCCTAGCAGCCATGATTTTTAAAACTAAACTTTTTGTTGTTTTTTTGAGCTAGGGTTTCAACTGTGGAGCCCAGGGTGACCTTGAACTTGCAGGAATCCTCCTGCCTCAGCCTCCTGAGTGCTGGGATGACAGGCATGGGCCACCACCCCTGGAATTTTTAAAATTAAACTTTCGATTTTAGAATAATCTTACATATACAGAAAAGTTGCAACGGTAATACATATACGCTTTACTTAGTCTCCCTTCTCGTTACAAACTTACACAACCAAGGTAGCTCTGTAAAACTAGAACTTTATATAACTAACTAAACTCCCATCTGTGTTTGGGAGTTTTCTCATTAAAATTCTGTTTCTCTTCCAGAATTGAATCCTAGAGACCACCCTGTATTTAGCACACAGTATTGTAAAGATGTGGTTATGTTTAAGATTCATGGGTAAGAGCTAGTGATGCCCTTCTATAATCCCAGCACTCAGGAGGCTGAGGCAGGAAAATGGCAAGTTCGAGCCCAGCCTGGGCAATTTAATGACTTAGCGAGACCCTGTGCCAAATGAAAAATCAAAAAAGGGTCGGGGACGCAGCTCAGTGCTAAAGCTCTGTGTTCAGTTTCCAGTACCAACAAAGAAAAACAAGAAGAAAGGGGAAAAGCTCTTAGTGGATGGCTGCTACCTCCAGAACCCCGAGTGGCGATTTGGAGCCCTGTCACCATGTCAGCTGGGAGCTGGCTAAGAGGGGCCCTGCCTCCTGGCGCTGCACACGCGTGGCCACTGGCCCAAGCACCCAGTCACTCTGGCCTGCAGGAGGTGCTGGCTGCAGCGCCATGGTGGCCCTGTCAAGTCCCCACGTGGTGTCCAGACTGGAGCAGGGGTAACCCCTGGGCCTGGAGGGAATTTGCAAACCCCACTCTTTCCCCTGAAGGTCTCATCATTTTAGTCTGCATAGTGTAGGGGCGGCAGAAGGGTGAACCGGGAACAGCGCACATCCTGTCACAGGCAGGGAGCCGGAGCCGTGTGCAAAGTGAGAGACACCGACAGGCTGGACGGTGGCGGCCTCAGTGGCATTTTGGCTGGAGAAAGAAGTAGGGGCCTAGCCAGGCCTGGTGGCACACGCCTGTCGTCCTGGTACTCGGGAGGCTGAGGCAGGAGGACCTTGGCAAGTTGGGGCCGGCCTGGGCTCCTCAGTGCAACCCTGTCCGGCTTTGTGTGGTTCTCTTCAAACTAGGCTAGTAGCTCTGGTACTTGATGGAGCTTCTTTGGAGATCAGATAATTAAAATGTATCTAACTTGTGCTCTCCACTCCTCGTGGGCTGGTTCCAGTGGGGTCCAGGCTGTGACCCCGGACCCGTGTCCCAGCGGCCCCTGGGCTGAGCTCCTTCCTGGATCTCCATGCTGGGCCAGTCACAGCTTCCTGTGTGCGGTTTGTGCTCCGCCTCTGTGGATTCTGGATGAACAGGCTTCAGGGCCAAGGGTGAACCCCGAGGTGAGCCCCAGGGGATCCTCATCTTACCTCACTGCTCTGTCGTTCCTTTCTTCTCCATCCAAAATCCTGCTCAAGCTGGGCACAGGGACACAGACCTGTAACCCCAGCTACTCAGGAGGCTGAGGCAGGAGGATCTCCGTGAGTTTGAGGCCAGCCTGGGCTATAGCATGAGTTCAAGTTTAGGCTGGGTTACATAGTGGGGGGCTGTCTAAAACAACCACAACCAAAACCCTAAACGAAACAGAGCCAGACTGGCTTTTAGAGCGGCCCACTCTCTGATGAGCTGTCAATCCATGAACAGATGAATCCAGGTCACTGCTCCAAGTCCCCTGGTCCCTTTCTGCTCCGGGCCACGCCCTCTGCAGCAGGGGCTGCACCGGACCTGGAGCAGCCCCGCCTGCCCTGTGAGCACATGCTGGCCATTTGGTGTCCTGCCACCCTCTGCCCTGACCGCCTCTCCCTCGGTCCATCTGCACAGCCACCCACATCTGTAGCCGGTCATCACCTTGACCCCAGATCCGTGCCCTCCTCCTCTGGTGACTGCTAAGCATCCCCAGCATCTCCTCGCCTTTGGGGCGACCCCTCTCCACATGGCTGCTAGTGACTGTTCCTAAAGTCAGACTGAACAGCCAGGCCTGGTGGTGCACAGCTGTGACCTCAGCACTCTGGAGGCTGAAGCAGGAGGATCACTGGGAGTTTGAGGCCAGCCTGGGCTACATAGTGAGACCTTGTCTCAAAAACAAACAACAAAAGACACTGTGTGAAGGTATTCCGAGTCTTGGCCTCTGAGTTGGGGCAAACCCCTCACTGGGTCTCAGAGCCTGGAGACTCCAGGGCCCACTGGGCAGGGCTGCCCTGGGCTCCGTTTCTGACCCGGCATCGGCCCTGGGCTCAGAAATGCCACCCTTGATGTCTGATCAGCTCCACAGCCATCTGATGTTTCATCTCTGGGCTGCCTCAGCTCCAGTGCCAACCCCGCCTCCCCTGAAGAATGTTCTTTGTCTCTCTGCTTGCCCCTCCTGTTGGTGCTCTCTGTTCACCGCAGATCCCCGGGGCCCCGCAGTGAGCTCCCCATCCCCACACCCCGTGCCAGGCTGGCAAGACAGGTGCTGAGGAGGAGGGGAGGGAGGGCAGGCTGGGGGGGGTATCCGTTCTCACCGGTGCCCCGAGTGGGCTTTGGGCGACAAGGGGCGCAGCCTGGCCACACCAGGGCTCCATCTTCTCATCTCAGAGTCCCGGCCCCTCTGCTGCCCGGGCGGGGCTCTGATGCTGTCCCGAGGACCTGTTGGGAGCTGCTGGAGCAGAAACTGTCTCCTTTCTCATGGTACTGGACACTGAACCCAGGGCCTTTGCACTGAGCTGTATCTCCCCCGCCCAGCCTTAGTTCTTTTTTTTTTTTGGTACCAGGGATCGAACTTGGGACCTTGTGCTTGCGAAGCAGGCAGTGGAACCACTGAGCTAAATCCCTGGCCAGGCCCTTCTTTTTTGAGACAGGGTCTCCCTATGTAGCCCAGGCTGACCCCGAACTCTCAGCGACCAGGATCAGCTTGCTCTCAGCCTCCAGATGCTGGGGTTCCAGACTTGCGCCACCGCGCCCAGCGCCTCGCTGCTTCCTTCGGCCCTGCGTCATCGTCTTGTTTCCTCCTCTGGGATTGGCCACCCAGCAGGATTCTGAGCAGAGCCTCGTCCCTGGGCTTGGTCACAGCTCAGAGCAGCAGGCTGTGGGGTTCCGGACTTGGGGTGCCCCAGCCCCAGGGAGCACAAGGCCCCAAGCCCCCGAGGGGGAGCCGGGCCTTTCTGACGGAGGAAATGAAAACTAACTGAATTCACACGGAACCTGACTTCTGGAGTGCGCTGGGCGTCCGCTTAGGCAACACCCGAGGGGCAGAGGCGCCGCCCCTCCCTGGTCCCCGAGAGCTCGGCCGCCTGGGGCTGGCGCTGGGCCGGGGCGGGGCCGCCTCCGGGAAGGCAGCAGCGAGGGCCGGGCCGAGGATCCGGACGCCAACGCCGCCCCTGTCCGCGCGGTCACCGTCGCAGCCGCCGAGGACGCCGAGCTGGCGCGAGTGACCCGGGCGCGTGGGGCCGCGCATTCCTCGGGGCTTCCGTCACCGGCGCCGCTCAGCCACAACACATGAGCTCAGCGCCCGGCCGCCCTCCAGCGCCCGCCTCCCCTTCGGCCTCCACAGCCCGGGTGTCTGAGCTGCGCCCCCGTATGGGCTCTGCGCTGGCCCTGCCCCCGGGGAGCCCAGATCATCCGAGGCTCCAGGCAGGGGCAGCACCCCTCTCTTCGGGGCTCCCGGTTCCCCAACTCTGGGGCGTGGACACTCCTGGAGGGAGGCTCAGCCCGGGCCGCTGGGGTTGGGCCCAAGGCGCCCTCCCACAGAGACAGCGTCTGGCAGCACTGCCCAGGCCGGCCTTGAACTTGCCATCCTCCTGCCTCGGCCTCCCAGTGCCCTGGGATCACAGGTGTGCGCCCCCACGGCTGGCTTCCACTCTCAGCCTCCGAATCCCAGGTCTGGGGCAGGGGCTGCCAGCTTGATTCTCCGAGGTCCCAGAGGGGAGGCCCCACAGCCCTGCACCCGCATCTCCCAGGGCCTGGCAGGGGCCCAGCTGCTCCATGTGCGGAGCGGGTGCAGAGGTGCCTGGGGTGACAGGTCCTGGGGACCGGCCCTGCCCTGCCTGCCCTCCCACTCCAGCCTCGGGCGTCACCCTGTGGCTGCCCTGCAGTGCACTTGGGGCTGCAGCTGTCACCCCAGCCACCCCAGGACCCTTTGGCCATCGTCCCTGGAGACGGAGGTCCCCGTGGCTGTGTCAATTTGTCCCCTAAAAGCCTGACGCCCACCCTTGCCCAGAGCCGCTCTGCTCTCGTCCTGGATTGGAGGTCGACCCGGGCAAGTCGCTGGTTGTCAGCGAGGCTGTTTCTTCTGTGGAATGGGGTCAGCAGCTGCCCTTGCAGCGCTGTGCTGAGGAATAAAGAGGGTGACACAGCCAGGCTTCAGGCCCAGGCTGGGATGCAGCCTCCCGTCGAACCAGGGCTTCAGAAAAGGATTTCAAAGCCAGGCATGGTGGTGCACATCTGTCATTCTGCCACTCAGAAGGCTGAGGCAGGAGGATCGCCATGAGTTTGAGGCCAACCTGGGTTACATATCGAGACCCTGTCTCAAAACACCAAAGGGGAAAGAGAGAAGAAAAAGGCTTCGCACTCTGTCCCGCGGGTTCCTGGCGTGGCCTGCTTTCCTAGCCCGCGGTGGTGTCCGGGCAGGAGGGAGCTGGGGAGCAGCTGTTTCACCCCCTCCGAGCTCAGCTCAAGAAAGGGTCAGAGCTGAGCCAGCTGGGGCCAGCGATGGCTCAGGCCCGCCCCGGCTGTGGGGGGGTTCTTGGGCTCCAGGTGGGGTGCACAGGTTCAGCCCCCAAGCTTTGGGGCGAAGTGCAGTTTTCACCTTTTCCCGGAGCAGCATGGCAGACTTGGAGCTTGGAGTCCATGGGCCTCAGTTTCCCTGTCTGCAAAGTGAGTAGGGCAGCCAGATCTGGGGTACCCCTAAGGTGTTAGGGACCCCCAGGGCTGTTCCAGGAGTCGAGGGCCAAGTTTCCCTGTTTATGCCCCCGAGGATGCTGGCTGGGACAGTGCACAACCGGAGCTCCAGTGCTTGGCTGCCCCTCCACCTGGTGCCTGGACCTCCCCCACTGCCCTCCCTCCAACCATCTGCGGTCTGATGAAAGCTGCCAGTCCCCGCCCTGGGAAAACACAGAGGAAAAAAATGTCTGCAGATTACGGGTCCCTTATCTGGGATGCTGGAACCAGGTTTTTGGGGATTTTTTTCCAATTTCAAAATATTCGTGCACAGTAGGAGATGAGGTGGGGCGAATCCAGGCCAGAACAGGAATTCATCTGCTTCCTGTGTGCCTTGTGCATATAGCCTGAAAGGAGTTTTTGTTTTATTTCTTTGGGTTCTGGGATCAAACCAGGGCCTCATCCACCCGGGGCCCTTTTGAGAGAAGTTGTATAGGCTGGCCTCGAATTTGAGATCCTCCTGCCTCAGCCTCCAGAGTGGCCAGGGTAGAGGTGTGTGCTGCTGCGCCTGGCATGAGGTAACTTTATATAATATTTTAAGTAATCCTGCATGAAACACAGTGTCCTGGTGTGGAAGTTCCCTCCTTGCTGCTCCAACAGTTTGGGGTCTGGGGCGATGTAGTCACGTGGATGGCTGATGCTTTGGGGAAGAATCTGACTTCAGTTTGGGAACGTGGCTGGTGGGCGGGGCCACAGGGAGCATAGGTGGGAGGAGCCCGGAGCCCCGCGGGCGGCCGCATGCCGCGGTCCTGAGGGTGCCTGTGGCGCGGAATGAGGGAGTCCGGCAGCCCCCCGAGGGCGCCGCGAGCGTCTCCTCCCTAGGGCTGTCGGCCCCCAGTGAAAGCCCCGCCCCCTGGACGGCGATGACGTCAGCCTTGGCCGCCGCCGCTGCCTGCCTGTCCGCCTTTCAGCCACCCGGGATTTATTGCCACCTGCTTTTCTGGGATCTGGCAGCAGCAGAGAGCTGGAGAAAGGGTTTTGAATCTGTCCCAAGGAAATAATTCAGAAGAAGAAAAGCACCACAGGCGAGGAGGTGTCTGGTGCGGTGGTCCCACCAGTCAGAGGGGCCTGGGGCTCTCGTACTGGGGTAGCCACGCGTGCACACTTCTCCCTGTCCCCCGCAAGTGCCCCGTGGCCAGGGTGGGCTCCTGGCCCACGTCTGTGTCGTGAATGAGGGAAGGAGCGAGACTTTATGGCAAGTCTCCCCCCTTCCTCCCCTTCTCCGGTGCTGGGTTCGAATGCAGAGCCCTCTACCACTGAGTTCCCTCCCCAGCCCTCTTTATTTTTCATTTTTCAACCCAATCTCACTAAGTCGCTAAGTTACTTAGGCTGGGCTCAAACTTGGGATCCTCCTGCCTCAGCCTACCCAGTAGCTGAGAACACAGCCGTGCACCACCATGATTTTCAGGGCAAGGCCTCTAAACAGAGCTCTTCTGACCACAGTGCTGGGATGAAATGTCACAACCTGATTTGTCACTTGCCTTACAGAGCTTGCTAAAAACGCTTCTCCCTCTCTCTTTTTTTCTCTTTGATGGTGCTGGGGTCAAACCCAGGCCCTTTCACACGATGAGCTGGGCCAGGGCCCTCTAGACTTCGGTTACCTGATCACTGGCTTCCTCCGGGCCAGCAGTCCCAGCTATGTGCCAGCTGTGCCCATCAAGCATCCCCAGAGCCGTAACATGGGTGTCACTTTGCAGTTGGGGAGGCCCAGGCTCAGCGTGCTGGGTGTGCGGTCTGCAATGACCCAGGCCCCACTGCCCCTGCAGGAGCATGGGACTCCCCTCCTCTGCTCCACCTCTCCCTTTGGTCTGGACCCCGAGGACCTGGTCTTCTAGGAGTGCTAGAAGGGACAAGGAGGAGGGTTTGTCATGTTTTGTTGTTTGCAGTCCCAGCCTTTTAAAATTTATTTTGTATTTTGAGACAGGGTCTTGCTAAGTCACTAAGTTGCCCAGGGTGGGCTCAAACCTGCGATCCTCCTCCCTCAGCCTCCCAGAATGCTGGGATGACAGGGGTGCCTGGCTCATTCTAAGGTATAAACATGGTCCGTGTTTTCCACTGGAGGCCAACGCCAGGCATCAGGCACAGCGCTCCTGCCTTCCCTAACCCCGAGGCTGTGTCATGTGACCTCCTCTCCGTTAACACACGAGTGTGGTCGTGACACGAAGGCCACACGTCACAGCCACACGTTCTTTCCAGACTCGTCCCCTTTGCTCCCAGGCAGCCCTGGTGAGGGAAGGGCTCTCCATCCAAGCACTGGGAGAGAGCCATGCTTGGAAGCCTGGCCACCGACGTGGGTCCACAGTGTGCCACTCACAGATGGTGTCAGGCAGGGACCCCGCTTCCCTGGCAAACACCAGCCCCCGGGTGCAGAACCCCACAGGGCCTCCCTCCGTCCTGTGCAGGGAGTTGTTTTCCCAGAAGAGCCGGGCAGAACCCTGCATCTGGAGCCCCCTTCGGCCACCGACAGGGCAGCTGTCAACTGTCCTTGCCGGCCCCAGGGCACTGGGCTCTCCCCATGCTCCGCCTCTTGGTTCTTCCTCTCTCTGTTCCATTTTCTGCAAACCTTGAACACCTGAACATTTTGAAACACCTTCAAGAATATCTCAAATCCATGCACCTCTCCACTGCTGCGAGGCAGCCAGCAGCCCCGGTGCTGCTGTCTTTTGTCTGTCTGCCCCCTTCAGGGCCACGGCCTCAGTTTAGAATTCTCTCTCTGACTGCTCATTTGTGATCTGCTTTCCAAGCTGGAAGAAAGGGGAGGCGTGTGTTTCTCTGGCCATTTCTTTGTAGCCCAAAGCAAACCAAATACTTAATAGGTCGTGGATGGCTGGATGGGGAAATTTAAATTAGTGATGTCACCAGGCTTTGCAGCTCCAGGAGCCCCTGCTGGACATGGGGACCATGTCAGGGCTGGCTAGATGGCACCATGCAGCCCAGGCCTCCAGAGACCTCCAGGTCTGGGGGCCATGTCCTGAAAGGGGGGACCCCACCCTGCAGCCCATGGGAACACGCTCTGGCCGCAGCACCGAGGCTCTCTGATCCCCCCAACATCTGGACCCCATCTGAGGCCCAGAGAAGCCTCAGCCCTCTGACCAGGGTCTGCTGGACCACCAGCCTCCGAAGCCACCTGATAAGAGGCCAGACGCTGACACCACCTGGGTGACATCAGGGCTGGTGACATCTGACTGAGTGGAGAGATGTGACCTAGCCATGCCTCGCCCAGGCCTGCACAAGGGTGTTGCCCTCGCCATGCATTTCCTCAGCGGAGCTATGGGCGCAGGACCAGGCTGTCCCAGGGGCAGACCATGCAATCTGCACTCCGGACTTGGCCTGTTCCAGAACCCAGGGAGGGTGCTGCCTTCAAGCGGGGTGCCTGCTGGCTGGGGACAGTCGCTGGCTTCCCCTAGCACCCCATGGGTTCTGTGTTCTGGGAATGGGGGGCCCAGGCTCCGCAGAGCCCTGTGTGGTGAAGGTGGTCTCCACAGCTGTGCACTGCACTCCACTCCTGGCCGGCTGCAGAGGACACTTCTGTTTGTGTTTCTGGAGATGATTTAAACCCAGTTTTCCAGGAATGTGGATCCCACCTGAGCCCTGAGCCAGGGTGGGGAGCATGAGGCTGGGGCTGAGCTGTCTGGGGAACGGAGGGCCCGGGTCCTTTGCCTTGCTGTCTCTGTACTTGGAGGGGAAACCCCACCCTGCCGCCCTCCTCCCTGGCTCCCTGCACACAGGCGTGCACATGCGCACACACAATGCACACACTCCTGTATCCAGGACAGAGTGCTCTGCTCCTGCAGGAGGCTGGAACCCGCGGCTGGAAGGAGGGGCCAGGCCCATCCACCCGCTATGGTTCGCTGTGCGAATTAGTGGCCCCAATGTCCTACCTGGGCTGTTTGTGGCCACAGAGCGGAATCTTGCTGGGCCTGGAGCATCTGTGATGAAAGTTCCGACAGCGCATGCCCACACCAAGGGGCAGCTTTGGGAGGCTCTGGGGCCAGCAACAGAGGGGCTCAGAGGAGGCTGAGTCGGATTTGTTTTCCGAGAACTCCATCCCCCCCGCCCTGTGACCGCATGTGGCCTTCATGCACGGTTGACAGCTCTGTGGCTGCAAAATCAATCTTGCTCCGCGGGGACACTGGCTCCTGACCCCGTGGCCCCTGGTGCAGCAGCTCTCTCCGCAGATGTCCCCGGCAGGGAGTCGGGCGGAGCCTGGCCCCTGCCCAGCAGCTCCTGTCCTGGGGAGCCTGGCTGTCACAGTCACTGTCCCCCACTGCCCACCGCCCCTGTGCCGTCTTCCCGCAGAGGACAAGTGGCCTGGCGCGGACAGGAGGACAGTTCCTGTGGCCTGGGCCAGGGGTGGCAGGGCCAAGGGGGGTTGGGATTGAGCTCCTCAGAGCCTCGAGGCTGGGGCCCGGCTCAGGGCTCATCTCTTCCTATGGAGGATTTGTGGCCCTCCTGGGGTTCAGGCACAGGACGCAGCGCCTTCATCCCCTAATCCCCTCTGTATCCCCGGTGCCAGCAGAGGACACAAAGCCCCTCTTTGTTGGGCCCCGGGGCAGGGGAGGAGTCAGGGTGCGCTCCTGACCGAGCTCCATCTGGCCTGTCTCGGTGAAGTATGGAGAGGGCCTTCTTCCGAGGTGGGCACTGCCCACCCCGCCCAGGGCTGAGGATCCAGGAGGACCCAGCTGCGGTCCTGGCCCTCCCAGTGCCTGGGGAGCCCGCAGCTGCCCCTGGAGTGCACCCATGTGTGGGTGTGGAGCCGCGTGGGGACGTGTGTGGGGCCGAGGTACACGTGTGCCCTGGGACCAGTGCGTTTCGCATCTGCCTCTGCCCAGGCAGCCACTTCCCGGGGCTCCAGAAGTTGTGGGGAGCTGTGTGGCGGGGCGGGGAGGCTGTGACCTGTGCCCCCCGCAACCCAGGGCCTGAGAAGCCAGCCGAGGAGGAAAGGACTCCAGGCCCTGCTGAGCCATCTGTCCTGGGGGAGGAGGAAGTGGGAGGGTCCCTGCCCCCCTGCCCTCCGCCTCTGAGGCCAGCCTCCAGACACATCTGGGCCGCAGCTGCTGCGCCATCCTGGCCTCTCAGGCCTCTCTGAAGGACAGGAAGGCAGAGCCCGGCGAGCTCTCTGGACCCCCTCGGCTCCTCCCCAGGCTGGGGTCACGGAGGTTGGACTCGGTTTCCCCAACTGTGACCCAGGGCCAAGAGCAAGGGCGGGCATGCTCAGAGACAAGAAGGTGCACAAAAGTTCAGGAGAGAGCTGGCCGGAGGGTGGGGAGGCGGGACGCACCAGCAAGCCCTGCCAGGTGACGGGAAGGGAACGATGCTGTTTGCTGTGTTTTTTCTGGTACGGGGGATTGAACTCAGGACCTTGCACTTGCCAGGCAGGCGCAGCGCCACTGAGCTGCATCCTCAGCCCCAGCTGTTTTGGTTTTTTGAGACAGGGTCTCAATAAACAGTCCAGGCTGGCTTTGAACTCACTATGAATCTCAGGCTGGCCTCGAACTGGGGTGACCCTCCTGCCTCAGCCTCCTGAGTGCTGGGATCACAGGCAGGGAAGAGTTTTAAGAACACCTCTGTGTGCAACATTGATAGAACCTTGGGGCTCATCTCTGCCAGCTTTGACCCAGGGGAAACTGAGGCCCAGAGCGAAGAGAGCAGATCATGGTTATGCTAGGCATCTGCCAGGGAGGGGTGGACTGGTGACAGCCTGGCCTGGACTCGGTGTCCTCACCACCCTTGGGATCTGCAGGGGAAGCCTCGGCCGCTGCTCCCTATCTGTCTAGACGGCCTGGCCGGAACTGCGCTCCGGCCGGCTCAGGAAGTCTGTGGCAGGGCCCTGCAGGACGAGCTGTGACCCCGCAGAAGCTGCTGACGTTGCCGGAGACATGACACAGACCATTCCCCCGTAATTGCCGCCTGCAGACCTTCCCAACCCTCTCCTGGGAGGCCCTGCCGTCGTCCTTGAGTGCGGAGTGATGCGATGTCTCTGGCGGCCCAGCCTATGCAGAACCAGCCCAGCTGATGTAAGGCGCAAGGCAGAGAGGCCGACGGCTCTGGAGCGGGATGCGCCCGTCAGGTGGGGAGAGCCCGGTGCTGGCCGAGTGTCCAGAGGTTAATTCTCAACAGATGGGCGCGCTTTCCCCTTTCCCGCTCTGTTCCCGGGGATCTACTCAGCTCCTCCCACACCCACCAGGCCCTGCCGGGGGCTCAGGCTGCAGGCTGTGGGCTGAGGCAGGCAGGGCTGGGCGTGTCAGGAAGGCAGGCCGTCTACACTGCAAGGTGCCTGCCAGCCCTGTCTTCACCCTGCTGCCAGCTTTGTGTCTCTAGCCACAGGCACCACAGGACCGACCCCTCCTTTTTTCTTATTCTTTCCTCCAACCCAGAGCAGAGCCAGGTGAGGTGAGACACACCTGTCAACCCAGAACTCAGGAGGCCAAGGCAGGAGGATCTCGGAGAGTTCAAGGCCAGACCCTGTCTCAAAAAAATGTATAAATGAATAAAAATAAAAGGGGGTTAAGAGACATAATGAACGGGGAGTTCTGTGTAATTTCTGGGTTTTTCTTTGATGGAGTTGAAATTCATTTCAGACACAGTGCACTCTTTTAGGGTGAATCATCCCGTGGCACTGCGTGTGCTCACAGTGTTGGGCCCTCATCACCTCCCTGGCTTCAAACTTTCCATCAAGCCGGATGTCCCAGGCCCTTGCCCGAGCTCCTCCCTCCTCCCACCTCATGGGTTCCCCAACTGCTTTTTATCTGCAGGATTCTCCGGTTCTGGATCTGCCCCCTAAAGGAATATCAGATAGGTGACTTCAGTGTGGAGATTCCCTCTGGGCAGGTTTCCAGGGTCCTTCCTCTGCAGTGTAAATTAGTTCTTCATCCCATCCTCAGGGCACGTAATATTCCACTGTCTTTATCCACCACAGCCTGTCCATCCACTCAGTGGGTCTGGGCTGTTCCTGTGTCCTGTCCATCATGAATAATGGAGCCATACACATTCCTGTGCAGACTTCGGTGTGGACATATGTTTTCACTTTTCTTGGGGATGGACTTAGAAATGGATCACTGCATCATAAATAATTCTATGTTTAACTTTTTATTTTTTTTTTGGTACCGGGGATCGAACTCAGGTCCTTGCGCTTGCACAGCAGGCGGCGAAACCACTGAGCTAAATCCCCGGCCTTCTATGTTTAACTTTTAAAAGAATCAACCAGCTGTTTTCCAAAGCAGTGGCCCCACTTTTCATCCCTTTGGCAACGTGCGAGGGCCCTGTTCTCTGCTCCGTGTCCTCTCCTTCCCTTTTCTGTCGTGGTTACGCCCATCTCCGTGGATGCAAGACACCATCTCAGAGTGGTTTCAATTTGCAGCTCTTTGTTGACCAGCGATGTGGGACACCTCATGCTCTCGCTGCCCATCTCTCTTGGGGAAATGTCTTTTCAAGTTCGTCACCTGCATTTCAATTGGATCCTCTTTTTGTGAGAGTCCTTTATTCTGGCCACTAAATGTTTATCTGATACATACTGGGAAATATTGCCTCCCATTGCATAAGTTGTCTTTTCACTTCTTGATATGTCTTTTGATGCACAAAGCTTTTTAATTTTTATGATATCCAATTTATGTAAATTTTTGTTGCCTCTCAAGTCTAAAAATTCACTGCCAAAGCCAGTGTCATGAAGACTCACCTCTATGTTTTCTTATATGTTTTAGCTCTTGGATTAGTCCACTTTCCCATCAGTGGGACAAAATACCCAACACTTACAACTTAAAGGAGGGGAGGTTTACTTTGGCTCACAGTTTGGGGGGATTCAGTCCATGGCTGGCTGGTTCCAAGGCAGAAACAGCATGGTGGAAGAGCATGAAGAGCAATTCTGCTCTGTTCCAAGAGCAGAAACAGCAAGGCAGAGGACAGCTGCTTACCTCACAGCAGTCAGGAGGCAGAGAGAAGGCAGGGAGGAAGCCGGGTGAGGAGCCGGCTACTTTCTAGAAGCAGACACCCAGAGCCCACCTCTTCCAACCAGGCCACACCTCCTAATAGGATATTAGCTATGAAGTCATCAATGAGTTAATCCACTGATGAGTAGAGTCCCATAATCCAATCACCTTCCAAAAGCCTGTCTCTGAATACACGAGACTTTTGGGGGACATTTTAGATTTCAACCAAAACATTTTGCCCCTAAATGGCTCATGCCCATATCATTATGCGAAATGTATTCGGTCCACCTCCAAGAATCACCCAGTCCTAACAGTTCCAGTGCTGCTGAAAAGTCCAGGTCCAAAGTCTCCTCTGAGCCTCAAGCTAAGAGTCTTCCTAGCTGTGAGTGCCCTTAAAAATCAAAAAGAAAGTTAAACACTGCCAATCTGTAATAGCCCAGTATAAACACTCCCATTCCAAAAGGGGGGAAGAAGGAGATAAGGAACCAGACCAAAGTAAGACTGAAACTCAGTGGGGCAAACATTAAATCCTGTAGTTCCGTCCTCTCACTGCCTGTGCTGCTCCACAGCAGATGATGCACTCTCCTGGCTTCTGCAGCCTCCTGGGGTTTCCACTGAACTTTCAGCTTCGCACAGCCTCAAACACGGCCCTCTCAGGGGCACACTCTGGGCTCCCAGGCCTCCCTTGGAAATCTGAGTGGAAGCCTCCCTGACCTGATTACTCTTGCATTCTGCATTATGTGGATGGTGCCCAAGGCTGCTGCCGGCTCAAGCAGTAGCCAGGCCCCCTTGGATCATGGCTGCAGAGAACTCTGGGTGCCTGGATGACTGAACTTGGGGAAATGAATTCAAGGGAGCTAATTCCCACATGAGGATAGGAGTAGGGCTGACTGCCCAAGAGCTTTGCTAGGTTCTGGAAAAAACAAATGAAATGTGTGAAGAGTTTCATCCTCAGGGGGCTTAGCGGGTGAGAGATGGTGGTGATTGGGGTGAAATATGCGATACAGTGTGTACAATAAAAATAAGCACAGGGAACTGTAGAGTCTTCAGGGAGAAGCCAGGCAGTGTGTGCGTGCATTAGTGCGTGCGTGCGTGTGTGTGTGTGTGTGTGTGTGTGTGTGTGTGTGTGCATGCTTCCTGGAGGAGAGAAAACAACAGGAGCTGTTAGGGTATCGGGCTAAAATCTCATGTGTTCAGAGCTGATGGGCTTTGGGGGAGCAACTGTGGCTACTCCCATTCATTAGGACTCTATGGTCATCAAATGGATTAACTCACTGATGAGCTTATTACAAGGTGGGACCTAACTGGAGGAAGTGGCCACAGCACTGTGGTTCTGCAGGATGCACTGTCCCCAGTCCCCTTCTCTCCGGCTCCCTCCCTCTCCCTCTGCTTCCTGGCCACCATGAGGTGACCCTCTGTCCTCTGCCAGGCCCTTCCATGGTGATATTCCTACCAGGCCTCGGGTCTAGAAGCACCAAAGCCAGTCGACCATGGGCTGAAGCCTCTGTAGCCAGGAGCCAAAATGAACCCATCCTCCTCTACGCTGTGCACCAGGTGTCTGTCCCAGCCACAGAAAGCCCTGTTGTGATGACCGGGGACAGCACCGTGAGGAGCCTGGGGTTGCTGACAGGAAAAGTGGCCTCAGGCAATGGTGATGCTGAGCTGGAGAGAAGACCTGGGTGGGAGGGCCCGGGGTGCCATATTGGCACCCGCACTTCATTCTGTGGTGCTGCAGAGGCCCTGGGGGTAGCCTGGGGCACCTGCTGGGCAGAGCACTGATGTCTGGGAGATGAGGGGGCAGGAGCACCCATGAGGGACACTGGGAACACTGGGGACACCAGGGAGGGCTGGGGGCAGAGCCTGTGGCACCTGGATGGGGGGGCATGGAGGCGTGGCCTCATGGGTCCCAGCTCTGGCCACTGAGGAGGGTGTGGGTTAGCCCCTCAGATCCCCTCTCCTGCCAGAGCCTCCAGGGCCCCGAGGACCGGGAAGGACAGTGTTGCCCTGTGCCAGGCTGGAGCTCCCTCCTGGGGTCCCTGGGAAGAGAGGAGATGAAGTCATGGAACAGAGGGATTAGAGTACATTTCTTTCCTTCTCAACAATGGAAACTCTGGGCTGTAGGGAGCGGGGAGTCTTGGGAGGGGCCGATGAGGCCATGGTTTTGAAACAGGAGCCACCAGGGAGTGGCCGGCATAATGACAAACAAGTTTCTCTCCCTCCTTGTGCTGAGTGGGCATGACCTGGCCTGTCTAGCCTTGTGTGACTCCTTCCACCTGGCTGGCTGCTCGCCTGTCACCCACGAGGTCACCTCCTGGAGAGACAGAGAGAAAGGTGAACAAGCAGCTGTGGCTGGGAGGGCTTGAATTCATGTCTAGCTCCAGCCACTTTTGGGCTAGGCCAACTAAGACCAGCACTGCAGCTGCCCTGAACCCCTCAATAATGAGCCTCCCTCAGCTTTGACTTCCGGAGCTTGTCACCCACCCTCACCTCGAGGATCCAAAAATATGCAGTGGAATGTTCCAGAAATAAACAATCCACGTGTTCTTGGCGACCTTTACTACAGTGCATTGCTGCAGCACCGTGTTTCGTGATTAGCGCGTGCAATGACCGTGGCTTGGTCGGTTCTCCTTCCTGAGTCTCTGACACCCACAACTCAAAGCAGGAGACTTCATTCTGGCCCAGGTTTAGTCTGGGGTCGCCAGCTCCAAGGTGGAGAGCTGCTGGCTTCGGAAATGACAAAGGAGGTGGGGAGGGAGGTGAAGCCTCCGGCCACACCCAGGGCAGGATCTCCTTCCTCCAAGCGGGGGAGACCGTGGGGACCTAGATGGAAACCATAACATTGCATGTCCTGCTTAACTTAGACGTGAAACTTCACCTGGAAGGCAGAAAGCAGTTTCAGGCTCCACTGGGGCCCCAGAGTGTCTCCCCCAGGTAAAGGGGGGCTACTGCATTTCCGTTTCCTCCTGGTCCACCATGTGCTGCTGCACAGGGAGAGCCGCCTGGGCCCACAGGCTCCCTGCACCAGGCCAGGGCCCCGGCTCTGGTGTCTAACACGCACACACACGCGGACACACACATGCGCGCACAGGGGCCCTGAGTGGGACGGAGTCCAGGAAGAAGCTGTGCTGCTGGAGGCAGCTCAGGGCCATGGGGCTGGAAGTTCCAGGGAGCCCTGAGGTTGGGGGTGCTGCCTGCAGCCGGATTCACCCAGCTTCGCCCTGGCAGGTCGGCCTGAGGCGCAGGCTCTGCTGTGCTTGGTGAGGCGCGCCCCTCCCCACATCTCTGTCTCTTTCCTGGCGCTCTCCCTGCCTCTCCCGCCTGTTTTCTGTTTCCCTATGAAGAATGGCTAATTCACATGCTGAGGGGCAGGGACAGCACCATCTGTAAGGACAGAGAAGGCCAGTCCGGTCAGGGGCTGAGGCAGGTGCGGCCTGGCTGAGGGCAGCGATACCCAGGAAGAGGAGCAAATGCAGCTCCGACATCTGGCAGAGCCTTCCCCCTCCCCGGGCCTCAGTTTCCTGGTCTGTAGAATGGGCACTGTGAGGCCCGCCCGGCACAGAAGCTGGATTCGGGACAGGCTGAGTAAACGTCAACCACAGTCATCCCTATGAGCCCGCACTGGAAAACATGGCATAGTTTTGAACCCAGAGCCTTGGTCTCCTTGGCTGAGAATCCCCTTTATTCTTCTGAAGCATGTTGTCACCAAGGCCCGGAGCTGCCTGGGCATAAGCAGTAGCCGCTGCTCCAAGAGCACGTGCAGGCCTAGCCGTGTGTCCCCCCCCCCCCCCCCGCCCCAGGCAGGTGACCTCGGCTCAGTCGCTTCCTCCCCCCAAGGCATAGGGGGTTGAGGAGCCCATCAGCCCTGTCCTGTCGGGTGGGGCCTGGCCAGGCTTCCCCAGCTCCCCAGCTTGGAGCTGCTCCCCCGGGGAACAGAACAGAGAGGGGTGAGCTTAGTCATCCTGGTCTTGCCCCAGCACGATGACTTTCAGGCCCTCCAGCTCCACAGGGAATCCGAGGGAGGAAACACTGCTTTTGAGTTAAAATGTAAAATGTCCGTGCTGAGACCACTCTGCACCCGGCCCGGGACAGTGAGCTGCATCTCAGGGGCCCCAAGACTGGGCTGGGTCCCACCGCAGGGAAAACCCAGCTCAGCAGGGCAGGGGGCGTCTTCCAGGGCCTGGCGGCAGTGGGGCAGAAGCAGGATTCCAACCTGCGGCCCTTGTGTGGCCCGTGTTCATCCGCCCCCACTTTCCTGGGTGACACTGTGAGGGGCCCTCGAGCCCTCACCCTTGGGACAGGGCTGCAGGGCGGGAGGGCCTCTGGCCATTTGGCGGGGCTCCATTTGCTCTGCCTTTTGGCACAGACCAGAGAGGCACCTGCAGCTCCTTCCCACGCCTTTAGAGGGAAGGGGTCAGGGTTGTGGCAGAGGAGCACCTGGCTCCTGGGGACAGTTCTGGTCCAGCCCCATCCTGTTTATGAGTAAGATGAGAACGTGAGGATGCAGCGGGCAGCGGGTGCTTTACATCAAGCGGGGCAGAGCTGGCGGCCTTTCTGTCTGTACTTGAGCGGCGTTCACACTGGGGGCATCACTCCCGGTTAGTGTCCTCCGACGCTCCGCCCCGCCCACCTCCCAGTGGGAAGCAGGAAATGCATGGGCAGGAGAAAAGGCAGGCGCCAGACCTTTATGGAAACAGGGCCTCCTTTCTTCAAAAAGGGGAAAAGGCTTCTGCCAAAAAATTAAATGCTTCCAGCTGGGCGCAGTGGTGCACACCTGTCGTCCTAGCACTTGGGAGGCTGAGGCAGGGAGATTGCTGGGAGTTCAAGGCCAGCCTGGGCTACAGAGGAGACCCTGTCTCAAACAACACACACAGGGGCCAGGGGTGTAGCTCAGTGGTTCTGCTGCCTGACTCACAAGTGCAAGGGCCCGAGTTCCATCCCCGGTACCAAAAAAAAAAAAAAAGAAAAGAAAAGAAAAAAGAAAGAAAAGAAAAAAGCACACAAAACCAAACAAAAAATAAATAATGGAAGAAAATTAAGTTCTTCCTGTCCAGAATGGTTTTCCCAAAGCCCCTTTCCTTTCGGAAGTTGGTGGGGTCCTAGGGAAATGCCAGGGAGGGGCCACAGCTCAGAGAGCCGGGTCTGGTGATGCTGGCCTCCCTTTGCCCTGCGCAGGTGTGACAGACGCGGAGGAGGACCCAGGGACCTGCAGCCAGGAGCCTGAGGTGGCCGGGGCCCTGGCCTCGGGGCTTCAGATTGTAACCAGCTTCCTGGGCGGCAGGCAGGCAGGGTGCTGCGCGCTGGCAGAACAGCGCAGTGGGATTTTAAGGAGAAGCTGAGAGTCCCATTATGTTCGTTCCCCTTCGGAACGTTGGCACAGCCCAGTGGGGCGAGGGTGGGGCAGGTGCTGCCAGCACCGGGTGATTCAGTGCAGCAGGGCGGAAGTGCAGTGTGGAAGCCAAGCGCCACGTGTGGGACCCCGGGTCCCTGGCTGAGCAGAGCCCTGAGGCCTCCCGCCCGGCCCCGTCACCTCTCCCCTCTGTCATCTGGGCCGACGTGCACGGGACCCCTGACTCTCAGCCCTGACCAGTCCATCTTAAAGGCCGATCAGAAAGCCCAGGGAAACCCCGGCACTGAGTAGAGGCTCACTTAATGCTTCCTCCCCTTCCTTCCCCGGAAGCGAAGACGAGGCTCACTTGAGGGGTCGTGAGGCCTGGGACAGACCCTGGCAGGGCTGGGCCACCCCGGGCAGGTTCGGGCTTGGACTCATCACCTGTTCCTGGTGATGGGACTGGGATGACACCAGCCACACAGAACCAAGCCCAGAATGGAGGCGGGATACAGAGAATCTGAGGACCTTTCCTGCTCCTTCCCACGAAGGAAGGAGCTGGGCCAGGAGCCCAGGCGGAGAGGCCGGAAGCGGGAGGGCTCAGACTGGCCACAGCGGCCCCACCAGGCTGGCTCGAAGCTGTTCCGGGTGGAAACCCGCAGACAGGGGAAGGCAGGCGGTGGGAGGGGTCACCGTGCCGGGAAGGCTGCAGCCCGGCCCAGTAACACCCTCCCGCCCTGACTGAAGAGGGGGTGTCTGAAGCCCCCCATCCTCCCACAGAAGAGCCACGCCCCTCGTCTCTGTGTCTAAGTGGAGGCGCCTTCCTCCTCTGTGTCAGTGTAACATTTCACATCTTACCATGCTTTGTCATTATTGTTCTAAATCTCACATTCTTGCCTGCTCTCCCAGCACTTGGGAGGCCGAGGCAGGAAGCTCACTGTGAACTCAAGGCCAGCCTGGGTTACACAGTTACACCCTGCCTCAAACAACAACAGACAGACAAACTAGGATGGACAAGGGTGGGTTATTCCGTGGTCAGGGACCTGAGGAGCCGCAGGTCAGGAGGGAGAGGCGCTGGAGCCTCTGATTCCCATGACAGTGGGACACACACCAGGCCAGGGCACGGGGTGGGGCTGACTGGCTGCTGATTGGTTCTGAGGAGCAGAGAGGTGACGCTACGGAGTCCAGGCTTGTGGCCAGTGTGGGTGGGGAGGTCACCATGTGGTAACTGGGATGCAGGACCCGGGCAGTGTGCTGAGATGGAGGCACATGTAGTCATCTAGGAAGCAGCAGGCGGAGACCATGCAAGACCCACGTGGGGAGCGGCCAGTTGGGCAGGAGGCTTGTGTCCTAAATCAGCTTTGCCACTGCCCTGTCCAGCTCCAGTGACAAATGGGCCCAGGTCCCAGTGGCTCGGAGGAAGCCTCTGTTACATTTTATTTTTTTGAGACTGGATCTATGTAACCCAGGCTGGCCTTGAACTTGTGGCTTCTCCAGCCTCAGCCTCCTAGTGCTGGGATCACAGGTGTGCTCCACTGGGCCCGGCTCACAAGTGTTTCTATGCTCATGGATATGGAAAGGCCTTGGGGTCAGCTCTGGCTCTGCCCCCACCTTGCCCCTTCTGGAGCCCAGGCTAAAGGGGCCACCGCACCCAGCCTAGAGAGAAGGACGGCGGAACCATGGTGACCGCTCGGCTCTTGCCTGGGCAGCGCGGGTCACTTCTCACTTGTGCGAGGCATGGGGACGTCCTGCGGGGATGGCGGGAGGGGACCTTCCTCTGGAGCGGGAGAAAGGTGACCAGGCCCAGGCACAGTTTCCCCAGCTGCCAAACCCCGCTCCTCTGCCTCGGTGGGGCTCAGAGAACCGACGTCAGCCCCGGGGGAAGCGCTGGGAACAGCGCTGCCCAGGCTGGGGCCACGTGGGGAGGGCCGGGGAGGGCTCCGGGGACAGGGACAGGTTCAGCTGGGGACCAGGGGCTCCCTCCGGCCACGGAGAGTGAGCAGCGCGAACAGAGGCTCGAGGCTTTAGTCAGCATCGTGCCCATCCGGGCACAGCTCGAGCTCTGGGGCGCAGGTGCCCCAGGGAGGGCGCAGGGCCAAGATCCAGCTGCAGGACAGGCACTGACCCAGGGACACTGGACACGGGGACCGGAGGAGGGCGGCCCGGAGAGCCTGGGACGCTGGCTTTCTTGATTCTGGTTGCACCGTGGCCGGCTGAACCCAGCCCTTCCCTTGGCTCCCGGATCTTGCTGGGCCGATGTTCCGTGCCGGTCCGGTGACGTCACTTCCGGCCAGTGCCCCCGCGCGCCCGGAAGCACCAGTGCCCAGTCCTGGCCGGGTCCTCCTCGCTCCCTGCTCCCCGGGCTGTCCTATTTTGTTCATTGTTGCTGTGTTGATGAATAGCTTTTGTTTTTTGTTTTTTTTGGTACCGGGGATCGAACTCGGGTCCTTGAGCTTGCGCAGCAGGCGCGAAACCACTGAGCTAAATCCTCTGCTATGAATAGTTCTTTAATGAAAAAGACGGCAGATGCTGGGGCATTTTTTCTTGTCACTTTATTACTAATGTTGCAAACCCTCTGAACTGAAGGGTTTTTTTTTTTGGTACCTGGGATCGAACTCAGGACCTTTTGCTTTCGAGCCAGTCAGCAGAACCACTGAGCTGAATCCCCAGCCCCAAACTGAATTCAACACGAGGGCTGGGCCCGTAGTCACAGAAGAGCACCTGCCTGGTGTAAGCAGTTCCTGGATTCCACCCCGGCGCAGCAAGTTTCCCTTACTAACAAAAGAGCTCATATTCTATTTACTGAGATTGGACTATTTGGTGTCTCATCAGCTAAGGAAATTGGAAGACAAACTTTTACAGCGGGAAAGGAAGGCAATGGATTTGCATAGAAGAAAACTGTTTTTTTTTAAAATTTGTTTTTTCTTTTCCAATGATCAGATCAGCTTTAGAAGAATCCAAAGGCACGATCTGGGTGTAAAGCAGTCTTTCCTAGTTCTTGCTGCTTCTGGACATCAGGTGCCCGTCCAGTGATATTCAGGTTACACTCGAGAGCTGTGGCTCTTAGCTCTGCAGAGAAAAGGGAACTTTGCTTTCTTATTGATTTTATTTCTCCATTCTCTTCTTACAAAATGAATTGAGCTGATACAGTTAGATTGATGTCACCTCAGAAAGTATATGAAATATGCACTAGAAGAGAGTTACACGTGCTCGCTGCAGCCATCTCGCTTGGGGATCACTATGGGGAGGGAGGGTCGTTTCTGCCCAGGAAAGATGAAACCTGCTTGCCAGAGATCCCAGTCTCCCCCTGAAACACCAGCTGGGACCAGAGACCCCGAAGGGGGTGCCAGGGTGGCAGTGTGTCCCTCGCCAGGGCTGTGGTGCCCCGGGCTGCGGTGCCCCGGGCTGCTTGGCCACCTGTCCCTGGGCGACTTCCCCGGAGCTGCAGCAGTGCACTCGCCCACCCCTCAGTAACTGGACCACAGAGGCCTGCCGAGCACACAGGTGCTCCAGGAGGGGCTGCAGGAGGGGCTGGAGTCCTTGGGGAGCACAGGACACGAGGCTGAAGGACGCTCTACCCCAGGGTCTTCCCGGGCCCCACCCGGCCTCTCATGTGGCCTCCTGTGCCTGGGACAGGGGAGCCACTGTCCAGGCCTGAGCTCCCAGTGTGGACATGGGGAGGGCTTCCATCGGAAATCGCAGGGTGGGAAAGGGGAGCTGCTCGGTGCCACAGGCCTCTGCTCACCTGTCCCAGCTGCACCCTGAAGTGAGGTGGGCCAGCGCCGGTGGGGACACAGCACCCACCCAGGCCACCTCTGTCTTCTCCCAGTGGAGCAGAAACTCGAAGCTCAAGTCACCTCCTCACCCCTCAGTCCCCACGAGAGCTGAGAGGAGAAGCGGCCGTGTGTGTCTCCAGCACTTCCTTCTGTCCCAGCGCTTGCTTTGTGAGTCACCAGGGGATCCAGGCTGGGCTGCAGGAGGCCGGCAGGAGGAAGTGGCCAGAGGCCCCAAGAGGCAGCTTCCGGAAGCTCCTTCCGGATCCATGCAGCTCAGTGGGCCGTGTGATTCCCTCAGGCCGAGACACGGCCAGGCCAGTGGCTGTCCGACAGGGAAATGCCAGGCAGCTCCATGCCCCAGTCAGTGCCGGCGTGGGGTGCGTGGTGTGGGCAGGTCCCCTGCTCTCCTCACTCTGAGCTGGGGGAGGCCGGAGACTCCCCATCGTCAGGGTTCTGGCCCTGGGGGGAGGCAGGCGGGCCCCCCTTCACCCGCTTCCACTTCATCCTCCGGTTCTGGAACCACACTTTGACCTAGGGAGGAGGCCAAAGAGCCTGGTCACTGGGGTGGGGGCGACCCACCCACACGGGTGCCCAGGGACGGGGTGGGAAGCCACCTGCTGCCCCCACCCCGGGAGCCAAGGCCAAAGGGGACACGTTCGTCTGCCCAGATGGCTCTGGCTGTGTCCCTCGGCAGGGCAGGGCATGTCTGTGCTGTCCCCTTCCCTGGCCCCTCCTGGGCCAGGGCCTGCCCCCATCCCCACCTCAGTGAGGCCCCAGGGCACAGCCTCACTCCGGGAGTTCGGAGAGCACGGTTCGGTCCACACCGCTCTGCTCAGCGTTTCCTGTGAACCTCAGCGCCTTGCGCCGGTGGGACTGGGACCCATTTACAGTGGAATCTCACTTTTTTTTTTAATACCAGGCATTGAACTCGGAACCTTGTGCTTTCGAGGAGGCAGGCGGCGGAACCACTGAGCTAAATCCCCGGCCCTACAGTGGAATCTCAAGGTCTCAGGGCTGGGACTGGTAGATGGGTTTGGGTCAAGTCTTCTGGTTCAACCCCCAACACTCCTTATCATTACTATGTCACCATCCCAGACCGGGAGCCCACAGAGGACCAGGGACATTCGTCTAGTGTCCCCAGGAGTCCGTCGTCCCCGGCCCCTCTGCGGAGCTGACCGGAGTCCTGGCCCCCTGAACCCCAGGACCTGCATTCCGGATGGCGCCTGGCGATCCCAGAGCCCATGAATCGCTGGGGACCTTTGGAGACCCTGGGCGTGGGTTCCATCTGGTCCCCAGCGTTTCTGACCGCCTCGGGGGTCTGGGGTGCAGCCCCAGTTGAGACCAGCCTGGCGGAGGAGGGGGGCGCGGACTCGGGCACCTGGCGCTCGGAGAGGTCGAGGTTCACGGCGATCTCGTATCTGCGCAGGCGCGTCAGGTAGTTGTGGTGCGCGAACTCGGTCTCCAGCTCACGCAGCTGCTCCTTGGTGAAGGCGGTCCGCTCCTTGCGGGCCTTGCCACCCTCCGCCTTCCCGCCGGGCTCCTGCGGATCTGAGAGAGAGAGCCCCACCCAGGGCGGCGTGAGCAGGCGCTGTCCCTTCCTCTCGTTCCCAAGCAGCTGGCCCACAGCCAGGCCAGCGAGAGGACCCGAGGCCTCTGTACTGGGCCACGTCCCCAACTCTTTAAACCATTTTTGGCCGGGGATTTGGCTCAGTGGTTCCGCCACTTGCCTTGCAAGTGCAAGGTCCGGAGTTTGAACCTTGGTACCAAAAAAATTTTTTTTTTAATTTTGAGACAGGGTCTCACTGAATTGCTAAATTGTCCAGGCTGGGCTCAAACTTCCCTCAGCCTCCTAGAGTGCTGGGAGTCCAGTTGGTCTCTCTGGTTTTTTTTTTTGGTACCCGGGGATCGAACTCAGGTCCTTGAGCCTCTCTGGATTTTTGTACCAGGGATCGAACTCAGGACCTTGTGCTTTTGAGGTAGGCGCGGTACCACTGAGCTAAATCCCCGGTCCTAGTCTCTGTGGATTTTAAGGGATGCCTGAGAAAGGAGCTCCCGTGTCCCCTCTCACCCTGGGACACTCAGGAAGGCTTCTCACTACACCAGAAGCTGCTCTCGGCTACTCCCTGGGTCCTGCACATGTGGGCTGCCACACCCACTGGGGCGGAGATGGGTGGCCCTGCGGGTGATTCCTGTGTACCGTCAGCCTCACGGGAGCTGGTCACGCGGTTAGGTCTCTGTCCCTGCAGGGCCACATCGGGAGAGCCAGGGGCCCTGGGGTGGGGGCTCCCAGAGACACAGTGCTCCTCTGTGCCAGGCCCCGTCTGACCCGGCACCCTGTCTTCAAGGGTTGGCCGTATTTCACAGACTGAGGACGGGCTCAGAGTCAGAGTGGCCCAGGTGCGCCCGGTGTGGCAGGGCCAAGGACCCAGTGCTCTTTAACGGGGGCAGGGGGTGCCCAGAGGGTGCCCAGGGGGTGCCCAGGAAGTGCCCCAGCCCACAGGCACGGTGGCCCCCAGTGCCTGCCACGTGGCCATTGGCCAGATCTGACCTGTGGCCTCTCCTGTCTGGTTCCCCAGACCCGGAAACAGGGTGCAGAATCTGGTGCTTTACAAGACTGCATCGATCTGAGTGCCCTCGGACAGCCCCAGGGTGGCAGCACCGCATCCTGCTGTCCTCTGGGCTGAGCCGGAGCCCGACCATCCCCAGCTTCATCCCCGGAGCCTCCTCCACCCCATCTCCTCTTCTCCACCACTGGGCTCAGAGTCCCGGCCTGTGCCCCTTGCCCAGCCAGGGGACAGAGAAGAGGCTGGCAGGTTGCACCCGGCACCTGGGAAAGCGGTTGGAGTCGTCTCAGCATGTCCTGTCCCAAGGCCCCAGAGTCACAGCTAGGCAGGGGATGGCCCAGGGGACTTGTGCAGAGCTTTGAGCACCAAGTCTCGCTGGACACTTCAAGGAAGTCACTTAACCTCTCTGGGTGCCAGGCTCCTCCCAGGGCTGTTTTGAAGAGACTAAGTGAGGTGACATGTGTGGAAAATGCTCTTAGAACCTAAAGGTTAGCTGGGGTGTGATCCCAGCACTCGGAAGGCTGAGGCAGGAGGATCATTGCAAGTTCAAGCCCAGCCTGGGCTACAGCAAAACCTAGTCTCAAAACAAAACATAACAAACAAAAACAACCCTAAAGCTGCTTCCAGCTGGAGAAACGCCATGAGAAGTGACAGGGTGAAGAGCCTGGTGTTGCTGACTGCTTCCCACCCTTTCTAAGTGCACTCGCTTTCAGCCCTCGCCCAAGTCCACAGTGGGCTCTGTCACCTGGGAGCTGGCAAGGGCTCCTCACCCTCTCCCCAGTGACCTCTGCCCCCGCCAGTGGCTGCTCCTGTCCCGGGTGCAGGGAAGCTTTTCGAATCCAGCCTCAGTGGCACAGCTGAGGCAGCTCAGAGAGGCCGGTAGCCCAGTGGCTTCAGACCCAGATCCCCAGACGCGAGCTCTCAGCAGACAAACGTGGAGTGGGTGCCAGGACACGGAGGCCCCCAAGGCTGTGTGACTCCCAGACACTGACTGCTGAGGGAGGGCGGCCGCCCAAGGCCACAGGGAGGGAGGTTGTGGAAGGACAGTGGCCTGGGAGCCTCTCAGAGAGGACAGGACCCCTCACAGGAGCTCGAGGCAGAGGACAAAGGCAGCCCGGCTCGGACCCAGACAAGGACACCCTGCCTGCATCTGCTCAGCATCCACCTGTGCCCTGGTCAGGGAAATGGCAGAAGAAGAAATGAGGGACGTCCTAGTAGGAAGGGAGGGGAGAAGTGGGCTCTGTCCGCAGCTGCCCCGATCTGTGGGGAAAATGCTGAGCACCCCACAGACGGAGCCGTTAGCATAATGCACACATCCGAGTCGCCAGCTGTGGGGTGCGCAAGACTCTGCCATGCCTCTGTGCACCCACACAAACACTCTGAAGGGTGGACTGAGAAAACAATTCCATTTAAAATAGCATAAAAAGGAGGATTGCTGTGAGTTCAAGGCCATCCTGGGCTACACAGTGAGACCCTGTCTCAAAAACCCCAAAACTTAAAAACTTCTGCACAGCAAAGGACACAATCAACAGAGTGAAAAGGTGACCTACAGAATGGAAGAGAGATTTGGAACTGGCATCTGAGAGGGGTGACTATTCAGAATATATAAAGAACTGGGGCCTGGCAATAATGAAAACCCCAAGCAGCCTGGTTAAGAACGGGTGAAGAACTTCAGTTTCTGCGAAGGAGATACACAGACGAGCAGCAAGCAAAGAGAGGGCCTCAGCGCACCTGCGTGGGGGAAGTGTGGGTCAGCGGCTGTTTAAGGGGAGACCAGGAGAGCCTCAAGTCGGGGCCTTGCTTCCCGGTGGGGATGTGAAACAGGGCGGCTGCTGGGAGCTCCTCAAAACACTGAGGCCAGGGTTACCATGCGCGGCAATTCCGCTTCCCGGTATGCGCCCAGAATGTTCAAAACCGGGCCTCTGCTCACACGTGGTGGTTGCATCCTGGTTTACCATCGCTAGGAGGCGGAAGCCACCTCAGTGTCCATCCACAGGTGAGTGGAGAAAGAAAGTATGTCTGTCCACACCCAGATGTTGCTCAGCTTTCAAGGGCAAAAGTTCTGTTGTATGTGACAGTCGATAAAACGCGAGGACATTCTGCCGCGTGCACTCAGCCTGTCACAGAAAGGCAGGGCCCGGCTCCTGGGGAGCAGCGTGGTGGTCGGCGGGGCTGAGAAGGGGAAGGAGGATTAGACGGGTGTGGGCTCCAGAGCTGCAGGGGAGGCAGCTCCGGAAACAGCTGCAGCACCCTGCATCTGCAGGATTCGGCCGTACAGAATGCTCTGAAGGGTTCGGATGGCAAAGGTCGTGGTAGGCCGTTCTTGGGCCACAATGATAAAGGAGAGATTTCCAGGGGAGGCGTCTCAGGACCGCGGCTTCCTTTTTGAAGCTGCAAGCTGTGGTTAGGAAACCAGCACAAGCTCTAGGAGATCTCTAATTTTCAAGCGTTTTCATGGCAGCTTTCGCTGACATGATGCTCTGTACAAGTGTAGTCAAAACATTTTAAGTAGGGGAGGAAATGTGGTCGGAAGGGTGGCTATGGGGTGGGTGTTAGAAGGCTCAGGGCTTCGGAAGCGCCAGCCCAGTGCGCGCGTGTGTGCCCCTGCGTGCCGAGCCAGGCCAGTGCACAGTGTGGCTTCCACGTGCTCCGCGCAGGGTGACTGAGCGTGAGGACGGTGCAAGGCAAGACCTAGGCCGACCCTGCGCCTTTAACCTGGTGGCGTTCAGGCAGGCGCACAGCTCGCTCGCTCGCTCGCTCGCGGAGGGGAAGTGGGGCCCAGGGGCCCCGGATGTAGAGTCCCAGTCCCCCGTCAGAAGACGCGAGCCCGCCGATCATCTGCAACCTTCCCTTGACCCCGCCAGGAATTCATCACGAAATCCCTCCTTGCCATAAATTAAAGCCGACCACGGTAGCGATGACACTTTGGGTCTTCTGGCGGCCCCCCACCGGGGGGACAGGGGGAAGGGAGGGGCGGCCTGGGCCCCACATCCGGGTCACTTGGGGCATGGGGCCGGGGGGGGGGCGTTCCACAAACACCTGCGGGGGGGGCCTGGCCCGACTGGTATCGGTGGTTTTAGATCTTGTGGCCCAGACTCAGCAATTTCAGGGTCCCCAGGAATGCCCGTCACCCCTGTGTCCTGAAGGCCAGCCCGGGAAACCTGGGCTCACAGCCATGGTGCAGCGGCCCACAGACGGGTGTTAGGGATCCCTGTGAGTCCCTTCACAGGGATGGGCCTGGAAGCGCTGCCTTGCACCCCCATTTCACCCTGAGGGGGAGCAGAGGCTGCAGGATGTGAAGAATGCCTCGCAAAAACAACCCACAGTTAGGGGTGCTGCCCAAGGAGAACTTGGGTTTGGGCCCAGCACCCCGTCCCCAAAGAACTCAAGATGAACAAAATGTGGCAGCTTGATTGGGGAGCAGGCGCAGCCAGCCACTTGGGGGCCCTGGGGGGGAGCCTGATGCTCCCCCACTTCGGGTTCCACCAAGCTGACCTGGGCCTCAGTCAGGTTCCAGAGGACGCCCGGACCTGGGGCCGCATGGGGACAGGGACAGGGCTGGGGTCCTCTCGGGTGGGGTGACCCCCAGAGCCGACCCTGTGGGTAGCCAGGGCCCCTGGGCCAGGCATGCATGGGCCAGGGCCAGCACAGGAGCAGTGGCAGCGGCCCCAGCAGGAGCAGAGACGGCCATGCAGGTGCAGCTGGCGCTTGGGAGAGGCAGGGCTTGGCCGGTGCCTGCCCGGTGCCCTGGGCCCTCAGCCCTGGAGGCGGCTGGATACAGCTGTGAGATGCGACAGGCACACTGAGGGTCACAGAGGGGCAGGGACACAGAGGTGCCGTCCAGGGACCGCAGCTGGGCTGGACCTGCAGGGGACATAATGGGGCCTCCACAGAGCGGCCGGCAGGGCGCGGGTGGCATCGCCAGTGTTAGGTGAGGAGGGCTCCATGCCTGGGTCTGCCGGGGTGAGGTCCAGGGGAGCCCCCCAAGGAGCCCGAGTCTCAGTCTCCTGGGCCTGAGCGACCCCGGACTCGGACGCCCCTGTTCAGACTGTGCAGGGCAGTGGAGAAGAGCCGCTGCCTTGACGGAGACCCCGCTCCTACTGTGTCCCCCACCTTCTGCTCTGTCTCCAGCGTACCAAGCTGAGATACAGATTCGCCCTGTGTTCCTCACCTTGCAAACCTAGGGGACCCCAAGGAGCTGACACCCTGTCTGAGCACGCTCCTGCCATCAGCCCACACAGGCTCCTTCCCCTGCTCCTGTCACCCGCCACAGTGTCCCCGGGAAGCCTGCGCTGGCTCCTCTTCACAGGCTGCCCCTCGTCAGCCGCACCAGGTCCCCTGGCCACGTCAGTACACAGTGGGCTGAGGTGGGGGCACAAGGCCAGGGACCAGACGGTGGTCGGCACAGCGGGAGATGTGGGGGGCCTCGGGGGAGGGCAGAGGACAGTGCAGGAAGAGCAGGACCTCCAGGGACCCGCAGGCCCCTTCCCAGGGGTTACTGGTCCCTGGCCTGGCGTAGCCCAGCTCTGGCGCCCAGGCTAAAGTGGGCGGCTGCCTCAGGCCACAGCCTTGCTGCCTCTAGGCTGCTGGAGGCCACCAAGTTGCAGTCCGAGCCCAGGACTCCACTGGGTGCCATAGACCCCAGGGTCAGGAAGCCCCTCCAGCCCCTGGAGCCCAGCCAGGCCTGCCCACAGCCTTCGCCCTGTGAGTCCTTGAATCCGCTCCTTCTGGGGCCCAGGACACTGGCCGGGGACACAGACACAGCCCCATCACTGTCCAGCGACTCCTAGAACCCCCGACGGAGGAGACCCCTGGTCCCGTTGCCCTTTGACAGCACCGTGCGACATGCGTGATGGGGCGCGGGCTCAGCGCAGGGAGCGGACTCCAGGCCACCTACCTGCAGTCTCCTTCCTCCGCCTGGACGGCTTCCTCTCTGCCTCGCCGGCTGCGCGCCCCAGCACCCTGCACCCCTCACCCAGGCCTCCTGAGGCTGGGCCCAGGTGCAGCCTCTGCCGGGCCTCGGAGACGGAGCCAGAGACGGGGAGGTGCCACTCAGGCGGCTGCGGGAAGGCGGGGTGCTGCTCTCGGGGCAGGCTGTGCGGGGTGGCGGCCAGGCAGGAGGCTGAGAAGTCGGAGAGTGCAGCGGCAGCTGGGAAGTCCGGCTTCTGATGGAAGGAGAACGGGGCTGGCGCGCAGGGGGCAGGCACGGAGGCCTCGCTGCCCTCGGCATGGGGGTTCCGCAGGCAACCCCAGCCTGGGCCCGGACCCAGGGGGCTCCTCAGGCAGGGCCTTCCTGCGGGGTCCATGGGCTCCACCGCCCAGCACAGGCTCACGCTTTGCACTTCTTGGGGGCAGATGTTAAAGAACGCCGAATCAACAGAAGCCAAGTGAGAAGGGAAAATGCTCAACACCGGTCACCCCGAGAGCCAAAACCACAGCCAAAACGACAGTCTGTCCAGAGGCCACACGCGCGTGTGCGCACATGAGGTCCAAGTGCCTCCTGCGCCCGGCACGCTGCCCGCTACTGTCTGTGGAGGAGGCTGCCACTCATGGTCAGTCCCAGCCCAGGCCGGGGTGGGCGCCTCGGAGCCCAGAGCTGGGGCTGCTGGCGGGCGCTGGGACTTTTAAATCCTGCAGTAGGCGAGGGTGACAAATTTCTGCAGTGAAACGTGAGGAGGAGAGGGAGGGGTAAGCCGTGGGGTCCCCTCCAACCAAAACCCAGCGGGCGGGCGGGCGGGCGGGATGCATCCCAGAAACCTTATATGCGAGGTAATGGGAATTGCAGCTGGACTCTTAAAGAAACACGGTCTGAGCTCTGTTAAGGAGCAAGGGAGCCTGTGCTGCAGTGCGGACACTCACACCCTGCCTTCAGTGTGACTCCTGCAGCACCATAAAGTTATTTTTATTGCACCGTTAACAAAATTCTTCAAGTCTTGGATTTGGAAAAAGCCCCAAGTCAGACCCAGAACCCATCAGAAGCCAAGTTCCCTGGGGGTGGGGTAAGTGCCGGAGACAGGCCGGGATTTCAAGTTCCTCCTGTGGCTACCGCAGGGAGGAAGGTGGATTAGAAGAAATCCTTTTTGCAGGTCCCGGCGGCCCACTACGGTCTGGGGTGTAAGGAAAGACACACTCCGGAAAACATTCCTTCCTCTCAGCCCGCGTGGCTGTCTCCCCTGGTCAGTGACTTCTATTTTATTTGGTTTTTGAGACAGGGTCTTGCTGTGTAGCTCAGCCTGGCCTTGAACTCACTGTGTAGCCCAGGCTGGCCTCGAACTCACAGCAATCCTCCTGCCTCAGCCGCCCGAGTGCTGGGCTGACAGGCGTGGGCCACCGCACCCAGCTCTAGTCAGTAATTTATAAAAAATCCAGTTAACCTCCACTCATCCACCAATCACACGCTTGTCAGGGAGGCCCGAGCTCCTCTGGGCCTCGGCCCTCAGCTCCCTGTCCCCAGCCCCCCCCCCCCTGCCTCCCTCCTTGGCCCCCAGGGCGTGGGGACAGGAATGTGGGGCTCCTTGGTCCCTGAGATTCTCCCGAGGGCTGTCCTTGGTGCAGGATCCCATGGGTCTCGTGGCCAAGGCCATCTCAGTGTGCAGCAGCCGCAGCCCCTGCCTCCTGGCCACCCCGGGTCACCCCTGGGCTCGCCGTCACCTTCTGGGACTCCGGTCCATGCCCTCAGCGCCCAGCTCCTCTCTGCTCCGAGTTTCCCCACCGGGGCAGCAGCAGGATGGGGGCCTCAGCAGGCTCTGGCAGGCCCGTCCCAAGGACACCAGGGCCCCCAGGAGAGGCTGCACCCTGGGGTGGGGACGGGGCAGAGTGAGGGACGGGCGGGGGAGCCCCAAACTCCAGGCAGGCGACCCAAGGTGTGGAGACCTAGGGGCGGGACAGCCTCCCGGGGACAGGGGCCCTGCAGTGGTCTCAGCCGTGCCCGGGCCTCTGCGCCCCACACAGGGTTCTCCACTGCAGGTAAAGTGGGAGTGGCGTCTACACTGTGCGGGCGGGGAAACTGAGGCTGGGGTGGGTGACGGGTGCCGAGACGAGACACAGCAGAGCCAGGGTTGGGTGGAGAACGGGGCCTTGGGAGCAGTGAGGGCCTGGTCCCCGCCTCCTCCGCATCGCTCGGGGCCCCACCCAGGACCATGGACGGCGGGGTCAGGAGGGCGGGGCGGGCAGAACCCCCGGGCACCCGGGGCCCAGCAGCTGCCCATGTCTGTCGGCCCCCAGGGAGGCACCTCGCCCAGCCGCTCCATCTTCCTGACAGCCCCCTCCCGAGCCCAGGAAAACACCCCGGCCGGCGGGGCCCATTTGTCAGAGGCACCCGCACCTGCCCCTTTAACCTCTCCGGCCGGGAGTCCGGGGCCCTGCTCAGGGACAGAGCCAGATGGACAGGCTGCGTGCTGTGCCGTGGGAGAAGCTGGAGGCAGGGGGCGGGGGGGCGGGGGGGCGGGACCCCACCCTGCCGCTGTGGGCGGCGGAAGGAAAAGCAGGAGTTGAGGGTCCCAGGGCCGCACTGGGGGCACCCAGGAACGAGTGCGTGGCCCTGGAGGTCCCGCCTCGCTGCCTGCTGTGCCCAGGGAGGCGGGGCCAGGCTGCAGCGGGGTGCTTCGAGGGAAGCCACCCCTCGCTAGCCCTCGCCGCCAGGCGCCTAGACAGAGCCTGCCTGGTGTGGCTTCCGGGGCCAGCCCAGAGGCCGGAATTTGCTGATGGGGAGCAGCCAGGTGGCAGCTGTGACCTCCCTGGGCCCGCTGGCCCCACCCCGCCCAGGCTCCGTCTCCATGGCCACGTGAAGGGGTTATGGCCAAGTCTGAGAATCAGGACCATGAGGACCCAAGTCCCAGTCCTGTCCCGGCCCACAGATCAGCTTGGGCCAGTCGCTTGGGTCCTGTTTTCCTCACCTGCGAAAGGGTGCAAACCTCCTCCCCCAGGAGTTGCAGCGAGACGGCAGGTGACCCGGAGGCTCAGGTCCCAGCCTGGAGTGGAGTGGGGACGCTGGGGATGCCGGACGGTGCATCCGGACGGCCCAGCGGGGCAGGGAAATGTTTCAGGCCCCGAGAGGGCCGGGCAGAGCCCGGGCTGCCACTCATGTGGAGAAACCCAGAGCCAGGCAGGCTCCAGGCCCAGGGAGCAGCGCACCGGGCCAGGTGGCTCCTCTTCCCAGGCTCTGAGCCCCGGGGCCCTGGGGACGAGGTCCCCGACAAGAGGAAGCAGAGGACAGAGCCCCTGCCCCGGCTCCAGGTGTGGGCCCACGGACGAGCTCTCTCTCACAGGCGACCATCACCTCAGGATTGGGGAGCAGGAGTGGGAGGGGACAGAGGGGCTCACCAACCAGCACCTCGCCGCGTGGAGCTGCAAGGGATGCTGGGGGCAGTGGCCCCGACATCCCCTATGCTCTGGAGCATCCTTAGGCCCCCATATCCACTGTTGATCTGAAACTCACATGTCACGGGGGTCACCTCGTCTTCTTCTCCAACTGGCTTGACGCTGGGTGGCGTGGGGTGCAGGGAGGCAGCAGGTGACGCCAGGCAGGAAGTGGGAGTGGTGGCGCCATTTCTGCAGGGCCCGGCCGGGCCTCACTCTCCGGTGGTGGAGGCGGCAGGGCCGTATTTTGGGGAAGCCACCTTTAAGTGAGCCGGACGGCAGAGCAGATTTATGGAGTGTGGGGACCACTGTTTCCCTCTCTTCCCTCTCTGTTTACCCAGCAGTATTTTTAAAATCCAAAAGTGGATGTGCACTGACTGGGCTGGTGAGTTGCACCCAGACTGAGAGGGGCCTGGGTGACTCCTGCAGCTCGCACGGCACCGGGAAAGGCCTTGGTGGGTTCCTGTCCTGTCCTCCTCCGCTCTCCCTCCCCCGGGGAGCTGTGCTGCTGAGGCGGAAGCCGTCGGGTCTTCGGTTTGGGGGCTGAGGAGCCAGGCAGGGCCTCATTGTGGATGGAGGCCAGATGGTGTCCTGGGCGGTGGGTCTGAGCTGGGTAACAAGCTGCCCGGGGCAGTGTTTCTCCGAGACCCTTGCTGCTCTCCCTGGTCTTTGTCCTGGTCTCTCTCCGCAGCGGTGTGGGAAAGTGGGGCCCAGGAGGGAGGAGACACCTGACCTTCGTGTGCTTCTGTTTCTGCCATGGAACGAGGGTGGGGCCCCCACCTCCTGCGCCCAGGGTCCCAGCGTCCACTCACCGCAGAGTGCACAGCAGGGCGGACTCCGCCCCATGGAGAGACCTGGAGGTCAGGGCCTTGTCTGAGGTCGCACAGCCAGCAGGGGCTGAAACTGGGCCCCCTGCTTCCCGCTCTTTTTGAGCCCCGAGATGGCGTGCAGCCAGCGGGCAGTGACCAGGGAGCAGGCTCGGGGCTTGGGTTGGGCCCCACCCCACGGTGGGGCTCAGGACCCCGGGAGGAAACCATTCTGCGCAGGGAGCCCACACCAGCCAGGGTTGTGGTTCCATGAGCGGCAGAGCTCTTGGAAGGTGGCTGCTTCGGCCCCAGGCTCCCAGGTCCTTCCTGTTTAACTGAAGAAAGAAACAACCTCTGCCCTGCACTCACCTGCACCTCCCTGCCCAAGGGCCCCACGCCGAGCCGCCAGGCTCAGGCCACACGAGTGTGCACTGTGACAAATGCTCTCGGACATGCTGCCGAGTGTGCCTGCTCGGCACACACAGGGCCAGCAATGCACACTCGTGTGCACACACACATTAGCACAACCAGAGAGCTTCGGCCAGGCCCTCCTGACGATGCACACCCACCCCGTGCACACTGGAAACATGTCCCGCGTACACTGGATGTGCAGACACACACTGCACACCAGATGGACACCCGCCCACACACACGGATGCACACTCTTGTGCACACACTCGGCTTCTTTTCTCCATAGAGATGAGCTCTGAGGCCTGATGCCCACACACCTGTGTCTCCTTGCACACGCATGTGCACACAGGCTACCCCGGCCTCTGGCACTGGGTGCTGCTGAGACACAGTAGCGTCCAGCTGACAGCCCAGCCCCGTCCTCGTCCTCGCACCGATGGATCTTCTCCGCCATCGCGTCTTCAAAGCCTCACATCCCTGGCCGCAGGGCCCTGATGAGCCCAGAGCTGCCCCTGCTTGGGAAGGGAAAGGAAAGGAGGGGAGGGGAGGGAAAGCAGCGGCTCCCGGTCCGCGGTTGGTGCTGGCTGGGCGGCCTGTGGTGCCATCTAGTGGTGGCCCTCAGAACCGCAGCATGCCTGCGAGGCCGGCGTCTCCTGGAGACAGAGCAAGGCGAGTGGACTTCGCCCGGTGGCACCTGCAGGAAAACAGGGCTCCCGAGCCCGCCCTCCGGCTGCCCCCGCGGGTCTCCCCACCTGCCCCGCTCTGAGCTGAGAGCGGGAGGGAGATGCGTGGAGCCCAGCGGGTGGGCAGCAGAGCAGGGGACACTGCTGAGGGCCGCATGGGGCACAGTCACCGCCACGGGCCCAGGGAGCCCAGAACGGTGCCCGCTGCCCATGCCCTCCTCCTCCTGTGGCAGAGCGCTGTGCCAGCGGCCCGAGGATCTGGGAGGGCCCTGCTGGTCAGGGGACCAGGACAGAGGCGGGGCTGGGGGCCAGGTGGGGCACAGGGAGCCTGGGTGCTAAGGGGGGACCCTCCGGGCCTCTTCCTCCGTTCTTGGCCTCTGCCACTGAGACACAGAGCACGGGGCAGGGCCTGGGGACCCCTGTGTCCCTGCCCGTGCTGAGATGAGGCGGGGGTCCTTCAGGCCTCTGGCAGCCACCAGGGCCGTGTGCCTGGGCTGAACCAGGGGCCTCGCTCTGCTCTTGGACCCCTCCCACCCGATGCCAGCCTGGGCTCCAAGCCTCACCCTCCCCTGGGGCCTCTCTGCGCTGGCACCTTCCCTGTTTGCGCCTTGTGTGCCTGGAACAGGAGCAGCTGGGTCCACTTTTGGGCTGGGTGGTCTCGGTGGGACCCTCAACCTCACTGAGCCCACAGGCTGCCTGGCTGGGCCACAGACCTGGGGCCCACGTGGACGCAGCAAACACCCAGCTTGTCGCCGTGGGTGTGGGGAGATGGATGAGCCTGGGGATGTCAGGGGACAGGAAGATGGTGGCCCCAGAACCCCAGAAAGGGAGCAGGGGAGGCTGGCGGGGCTGTGGACAGACTGACTGCCCAGCCGCCAGGGCTGGGTCCACGCTGGGGTAGAGAGGCTGCCGGCACCCTTCATGGACCCTGCCAGAGGTGGACGGTCCCTCCCCAGCAGCCTCGCTGCAGACCATGAGCCTTTGCAGCAGATGAAGTGGCTTTTCCGTGGGCAAACAGGCCCTGGGCGGCTACGGGGGGAGAGTCCCTGGGTCAGGGGCCCCCGTGCTCTGTAGGAAGGGGCTGAGCACAGGAAGGCGTGGATACGGGGCCCTTACCTGCGGGCAGCCAGGGCAGAGCAGGGGTCAGGTGAGGCTGCCAGGCAGCGTGGGGATGACTGCGCCCGGGTGCCAAGGAGGCCTGGCAGGCAGTGGGAGGGCCTGAGGTCCCTGTCAGGAGGCTGAGGTGGCATCACCAGGAGCCACAGCCGTTGCCAGCCAGGCTATGATGAAGCGCTCGGACCTGTGCCCACTCCTGCCAGGGCCGCTGGACATTTCGATCTGTGCTCACCCAGGCGATGTCCTGGGGCCCTGCAGGAAGCCTCCAGACCCCGGAAGGACCAGAGAGGGGTCCCAGGCGTGGCCTCTGGGGAGCGGGCCTCAGGGGACACAGGGGCTGGGGACTCCCCTGGCCGGGGTCCTCCTCAGGGTCTCAGGCGAGGGCCGGGTCCTTGGCAAGCAGCCCGGGATGGGTATGAGGGAGGAGGCCTGTGGGCACAGCTTCGTGACCCAGAGCTGCGGGACAGAGGCCTCGCCATTTGTCAGCGACACGGCCACCAGGGGCAATCACAGAGCCCACCCTGACCCCGGGTCTCAGAGGCCGCGGCCACCGCAAATCTGTGGCTCCCTGGCCGCTGCCTGTGTGGAGCACAGCCCGGCCAGCGACGTCGTGAGGTGCAGCCACAGTAAAATTAAAGAAGCGCTGGGTGTGTAGCTCAGTGCCAAGGCCCTGGGTTCAATCCCTCCCTGGCCCCCAAAATAAAAAATGAAAACAAAACCGAGTAGTCTGGCGAGCTGCGTGTGGGGAAAATGAAGCAGTCAGAGCCCACGTCCAGGCTGGAGCCACAGTCCTCCTGCTGTCCCCAGCCCTCTAAGGCCGGGAAAGACTGGAGGGGCACTGGCCAGGCCCCTGGTTTCAGAAGCTTCCTCCCGGCCTGTCCTTTACTCCCAGCCGCAGTTGTGCGACTTCCTGGCAGTGCATGGTGGCGTTGTAGGCGGATGGCCCTTCCAGGACAGGACAAGCTCACGGACCCTCTGGGGAGAGGACACAGAGGCCGACTCTGAGCTGGGCGTGGTGGTGCACGCCTGTCATCCCAACACTCGGGAGGCTGAGGCAGGAAGATCACTGCAAGTTCGAGAACAGCCTGGGCTACAGAGTGAGACCTTCTCAGAAAGACAGTAACAACAAAACAGCGCGACTCCGGAGCTGGACCCCTTCGACCCAAGTCTGTCCCTGCCGCTTGCCAGCCCCGAGGCCCCGGGCAGGCTGGGTCTCCTCAGCTTCCTCCCCTGGAAGTGGGAGCCGTGATGCTCCTCAGGACAGGGAGGGGGCTGCCTGGTGAGGGTGGGGGACGGGGGGACTCTTCCAGGTCCGGCCCCAGGGCCAGGCGAGGGTGTCGCTCTCTTGGGGTCAGAGATGGGGCTGGGGAAGGGCCAAGGAGGCCAGGCCCACGTCTGGGCAGCCAGGTGGCTTCACGCGTGGCTGCAGGGGCCTGGCTGGGCCCAGGGAGTCCCGAGGGGGGCACAACTCGAGGTGGGGGTCCCGGGCTCCACCTGCACCTGGCCCCTCGTCCTCCTCACGCTGCCAGAAAGCTCTGCAAGCCGCCAGGGCTGGGCCGGGCCACAGGAGGCGTTTGGCACAGAGGAAACCACGGCCCAGAGGGCGGCCGGGCAGAGTCCCATCCACCCAACCCCAAGCTTTCCACAAAAATGGGGAGTCGGGGCCAGGCTGACTGGGGTGCAAGCCTGTCCCCTGCTCTCCGCTCCTCTCGGGAACCGCAGGTGACACCTGCATTATCGCTAAGGGTTAAAAAGCCCCCGAATCGATAAAACCCATTAAGGAGTGAGGGTCCCTCTAAGGCTACAGATAAATCCCCTCTCCCTGGCGAGCCGAGCCCATAAACAGCTCTCTCTCTCTCATCCCGGCCTGCATTCCACGGAAAATGCGGAGAGAGTCTGAAGAGGTGACCGGCTAATTGCCTGTAAAATAAAAGGCAGATGGACGCTTTATTACCGATGAAGGAAGTCAGGAATATTAAGGTAAAATGTCAAATAACAATCGATTTTCCTTAGACATAAAGGGCAATTTATGGCTTCCTAGTTACTACAAACGAGAAATTATTCGAAGTCCTAAAAAGTATGAGGAGAAATAAAGATTAAATAGAAGATGAAATCATAGGCATTTCTCAGGTCGGTGACTTCAGGCTCCCCAGGCCGGAACTCAAGTGGCCGCAGGGGCAGAGAGACCTGGGAGGCTCAGGGCGGGCCGGGGAGGTGGTGTTGGGGGTCCCGGCTGGGGCAGGGGAGGCCTCTGCAGCCTGCGCCTCCGTGTTCCCCGTTTGGGGCTCCGCAGCCGCTTCCCCCTTGGACACAGGTCTCCAGGGCGGGGACAGGGAGCGAGGGACTGGAGAGCACCCTGCAGGCTGCAGGGGAGGAAGCGCAGAGAGGACCCCGTTCCCCCAGCCTGAGGGTCAGGAAGGGCTGTCAGGGCTGTGGCCATGTGGCAGAGGCCACACAGGAAGAGCCACTGACGGCTGGGCCCCGGGAGACCCAGCGCCGTGGACCCGAGACTGTCACTGCAGCCCCAGACACTGCGTGGGTTTCCGTGACCAGCGTCCTACTCGAGGTCCCGAGTGAGCGGCCCTCGGATAGCTGCCTTCCCTGGGGGCCCGGGGCCTGGTGTCCCTGCCGCCTTTCCTTCCTCAGAGACGCACGGCCCTGGCCCTGGCCCTCCTGTGCTCACCCCGGCCAGCGGTCATCTGAAGTCTCCCGCAAGAGCAGCCACAGCGGGGGCTCCCCTGGGTCCCAGGACCCCACTGGCATCATGAGGGACTTCAGCTGGGGACAGGGACTGGGGCTCTGGGCTCTGGGCTCCCTCGGTGACCCTGACCAGCTGCCCATTCGTTGGGGCCTCATTTGCCAGCGGTGTGGGCCTGGTGCCCCGAGGTTTGTGATGGGAGAGGATCTTGGGGTGCAGGGGGCCCCTGCCGTGTGCGCGTGTGCACTCCAGAGGGTGCCCCATCTTCTACATTTTGGATGTGGTCCTAATCCAATAAATGCTTAGGAAATTTCTACAGAACAGATTAAATTTTTCTAGAAAAAACCATAATTAGCTGCAGTGAAGGCCGCCACCCGTGACTCTGCCCGCGGTATATCTGCGGAAGCCGCAGCCGGGCACGGCCCATAAATCCGCCGTCCTCACCGAGGTACGGGGGTCCGGCCCTGATTTATTCTTCATTAATAAGCTCGGGGCTGTATCAGCCACAGATTTACGGCTCTGCCCCACCAACTTTTCTGACATCTCAGCTGAAAACATTCCCAGCCAAGTCCTGGAGCGCGGCCGCTTCTCACGCAGTGAGCGCAGGGATCGGGGATCCAGTGGCCCAAGCGGGATGCAGGCATCCCCAGCAGAAGGCTTGGGGGACCGGGCTGGGCCTGTGAGCAGACAGGGCCAAGGGGCTGAGCCCAGGCAGGGCCTGCAGGGGTGGGGGCCGTGGGGGGACCCACCTCTCCCAGCCCCCCCGTCTTCCCTGCAAGGAGGCTGGGGAGAGAGGCCATGGGCTCCCCGGTGCTGCAGCTGGAGGATGGGCCCCCTCGGAGCTCCCACAGGCGCTGGGCAGAGCCAGCACCCGTGGGCACCGGAGCTCAGTCCCTGGGCGCCCTCTGCCGCCTGCGACCAGGACTGAGTTTGGCCTGTGCCCGCTAGCAGAAGAGCACCCCAGCCTTGCCGGTGTCCCTGGGGGTATGGGCGCGCCGCTGGGGGCTACAGGAACAGAAAGATGCCTGGATGCTGTACTCCTGACTGACTTTGCAGATGTTCCTAAAGTAATGGATTCTATTTCCATGTTATTATTTTTACTAGCTGCCTTTCCCCCCGATCTTTGTATTTCATTTATTCATGATACTGGGGATTAAACCTGGTGCTTTCACACTGAGCTCCATCCCCAGCCCTTTGTTTTGAGACAGGGTCTCCCTAAGTCGCCCAGGCTGAGCTCGAGCCCTGTTCCATCCTCCTGCCTCAGCCTCCCCGAGGGCTGGGATGACGGGCTTGGACCACGAGGCCTGGCCTCATGCTTCTTACTAAAGCACAGATCAGTTAGGACGCAGCTGGGCCTCTCCTTCTGCGGACGATGCAGAGCACTCAGCTTGTGCCCACCAAGCTCCAGCTCGGACAGCAGGGGCCTGCAGCCCAGGAATTCTGACCCCTCCACGCCCAGCGCCCCTTAAAGCCACAGAATCGTCCGTGTCCTGCAGACCTGGTCCGGTGCCCCTGAGACCCTGGTTCTCTGGCCCAGGGTGAGGACGTGGGGCCCCCAAGTCTGACCGCAAAGTTGTGGCCCAGACCCCTCGTCCTTCCACCCTGAAAGTTGGGTCCTGGGCGCCGCTGGGTGCCGTCCTACAAGTGGCCACGAGATGGCGCTGGGAGCCGCGGTTCTCACGGGTGACGTCATCCCCGTCCCAGCTTCTCTGCGGCCGGGACGCACAGGCAGAGTCCTTCGGGCTGAGAAGGTGTCGGGGCGTCACTTGGGAGGCTGAGGCAGGAGCATCCCCGGGAGTTCGAGACCAGCCTGGACTCCCTGGGGAGACCCCATCTCAAACAAGCCAACAACCCTAAACCACGAGCTCCCGCCCTGTCACCTCTGCGCCTTTGCTGCTGAGTGGGACAAGCACAGGCCGTATTGTGCCATTGTCAGAGGACGGCAGGAGAGCCCTGGGGTCAGCGCGCTGGCTGTGGCACATCCTGGAGCCTCAGTGCCAGGCTTCGTCCAGTCGCTTCCGTGTTCACAAAGTTGGAAGCCCGGGGGGCAGCACAGGGGTCTCTTCTAGCTCTTGTGGTCCTGGGTCTCAGCTAGTGCAGTCCCAGCAAGGGCCCAAGGCTCAGGGGAGGCTGATGCAGGAGGAGGCCGAGGTGGCTGGGAAGACCTCCACCCCTCCACACGCTCCTCTGCTGTCCGCAAAGCCCTGCCCGCAGTGCCCACATGGGGTGCTGGCGAGGAGCAGGGGCTTGGCCTGCTGGGTGTGGGATGTGGGCACACGCCCTCCACACTGCTTTCCTTTGCCGTGCATTTTTAGACACATTCCAAACTTTTCAGCAAATTACAGTGTTTGCCAAGCAGCCGTCTGGCCCTGGAGAGGCGCTATTTATAGCGGAGCTGGGGCGGCGCCAGGAGGCCGGGCGGCTGGTGCGCGGCGGGTGGCGCCTGGCTCCCATGCCCCACATCGGGGGCTGCTCGGGCAGCTGGGACCCCAGAGACGGACGCAGCACGGGGCAGCGGGCGTCCCGGGTCGGGGCCTGTGGCCCGGCTCTGTCACCCGGGGAGTGCCAGGCCCTGGTGAGCCTCGGTTTCCCCTTCTTGTGCACCGGCCCTGCGGTGAGGCTGGGGCCCACGGTGCCTGAGACGCGCGTCCGTGTCCGCTGCCGGCTGCTGCCCGGCCGGAGACAAGGACGCCCTGTCCACGTAGCCCGGCGCTTCCTGTCGGTCACCAGCCAGCTCTGCCAGCAGGGGGCGCCTCGCACTCAGGCCGGGACTGCGGCCCAGGGGCTCTGGGACCTGAGGCCTCCGGCTGGGGTAAACTGAGGCTCACGCTCAGGCCGGCTGAGTGTGAAGGGCTCGTGAGGCTCAGTCTATGGCGTCTGTGCCCCCGCTGGCGCCCTGGTGCCTCGAGCAGTTGGGACCCAGGTGGAGAGTGGCTGAGGTGCCCCGACCCCAGCCTGAAGCCCCGGCAGTGGCGTCCACTCTCTGAGTCAAGGGGGACACAGGTTGGGGCTTCGTGGCCTGGAGAGGGGCAAGCGTGGGAAACTGGCGGCCTCGCGCCCAGCGGCTCCCCAGGTCCTAGCAGTGGGACAGGGGCCGGGCATTCAGGGAGCGCAGTGACCCTGGCCCCTTGCCCATCCCCATCCGGCTGCCCCACTGGGTTCCCAGGCCCCAGGCTCTCCTGGGAATGGGGCTCCTGCCCCGAACCAGTGGGCGCCTGGGATTTTAATCTTGGAGCCCTGGAAGCTGGGGAGCAGGGTTTGTCAGGTGGCGGCGGGGAGCTGTCTGGGAACGCAAGGCCGTGCAGAACCCCGCCTGAGGCCCGCACTGTCCCGACCTGCCCACCGCGGGAAGCCAGAGAGCGGCAGAGTTCGGGTTGGCAGGGCTTGCTGGGGCTCACACAGTGCCTGACAAGTGGGGGTTTGCCGGCACGGCCCACCTCTGCCCCCGCCCCCCGCGCCTGCACCCCCTGCCGTGCGCCACGGAGGCCCAACAGTGGCCCGGCCCGGACCCCGGTTCACACAAGCTCGCCCAGCCTGAAGCTGCTGCGTCTGGCTGCCGCGTGGGCCCCTCTCCCCAAGGTTGGTGCCCGGCCTGTCAAGCCATGACCACGTGTGCACGCTGCCCTGAGTCCTGCCTCGGAGCCTCCGCTTCCTTCTCTGTAGACGCTGCCTTGACGCCACCTCCCGGTGCAGCTCCCTGACGCTGTCCGCTGGACCGGTGGCCTTTGCCCTTTGCCCTCTGGGGGTCAGGGTCTGACATTCCCTTGTCCACGCCTGGCTCCTGACTGGCACGTGGCTTCAGGCTGGGCCTCTTCTGGGCCCTGGCTCTGCCCAAGGAGGAGCCCGGGGTCCCGCAGGAGCCAGCAACAGGGAGCCGGGTCTTTGCCCCTCATGGGCTGTGGCCCCGAATTAAAAACAAACACTTTAAAATAAGGGCCGTATTAAAAAACAAACCCAGCTTTTTTTCTGCCTTAAAATATGGTGAGCCAGGGGCGATTAGCAATTATGCCATGTTTTATTGTGAGAAGGCAGTGTCCCGCTGGCCGGCTCGGAGCTCTGCCACCTCTGCGGGTTGTTTGGGGCGCGGAGCCATCAGTTGTAGGGGTGATTACGGTTTGCCAGCCAATTACCTCCCGAAGAAAACTGTTACATTGTCTGTGACCGGGCTTAAATTAGCCCAGACGCACGCCCGAGGAAGACGCCGTGAGGCCACCAGAGCCACCGGAAACCGCAAGGTGCCCGGGCCGGGCAGTAATGAGGGCTGCGGTTTTCACAGTGTCACCTGGGACCCTGGGGACAAGCACCCGGCCGGGGGCGCAGCCGTGGGCGCCCGGCCCCTGCACCCCACCCAGCCCCACTGGCCCGTCGGCCAAGCAGGCTGGCTGCAGCGCCAGGGACACCGGGCCAGGCCACCAGCACAGAGGCGGCCTTGGCGGTGAGGGAGCCGGAGGGCCAGGGACATCGTGGTCACATCTGGGATGGAGGGCTGCTCTGCCACTTGGAGGGGACCTGGGGAGGGCACCCTAACCCCCCCTCCCATCTGTCACTCACTCAGGAGGCTGAGGCAGGAGGATCCATGCAAGTTTGAGGCCAGCCTGGGCTGCATAGTGAAACCCTGTTTCAAAAAACAAAACAAAAACAGGCACAGAAGAAAAGCCAGAAACCCAGATTTTTACATAACTTTTCCAGTGTGTCAAACCCATCCCATGTTGGGTCAGATCCACCCGCGTTCCATCTGCACCCCGCAAGCCCAGTCCTCCCGACAACAGTGGGAAAGCATCGAGGTCACCATGGGTCCTCTGACCGAGGGGCCGGCCCGGCTGCAAGCCATGCTGTGGAGGGGAGGCCTCCTGCCCTGGCCTCCGGCTGCTGCCCACCGCCCCTCCTGTCCCGCTAATGACAAATGGTGAGCAGTAGAGGTTTATTTATTAAGCGCAGGAGGACCCAGGGGGGTGGCACAGCCTTCCCTCTGCCCTTCCCTAGAGCCGCCCTGCAGCCACGCCGTGCGGGGCTGGCTGCTGTTCCCGAGGGCTGCCAGGCCGCTGAGGCTCAGATTCCCGGGGTCGGCCTTGGGGGCCCTGGGAGGGTGGTGGGAAAGGCTGGTCAGCAGGGAAGCCAGCAGGACAGGTGCCTCGAGCCCGCGGGGTGCACAGAGGCCCCGGGCGCCCGGGCCAAGTGGGGCTGCAGCAGACACGTCACGCTGAGCTGGCTCGGGGCCCGCAGCTCCATTCCTTTCCAAACCTGCTTCCGGGGCGCACCTCAGCTGACAGGGTCCGTTTCGCAGGGTCCGCGGGGTGAGCCCAGGGTGGGGCGGTGGCCTCTGTGGGTCACTTGCCCCGAGGCTGGACAGGAGCTGGCAGCGGAGCCCTGCACCCTCAGTGCCCACCGGCGCTGTCTGGGGTAACCCATGTCCCCGAAGTGACTCCCCAGGAGCCTCCTCCGCCTCCCTTTCGTGGAGGCCAGGACGGAGGAGGGGAAAGTGCCGCCTCGGTGCCAGCCCTCCGGGCACAGCTCATGCTTCCGAGTGGCCTCCAGGTTGTCTTACGGTGGCTCCGGCCACCGGGCAGCGTGGGCTGCAGGGGGCCCCAGGTCACAGGCCCAGGACAGCATGGAGGGTCCCTGAGTCCTGGTTACGGGGTCCACAGCGGGCAGCCCAGCGGGTCCCTGGCCTGGCCTGCATCAGGAGGGGTGTCTGGGACCGCAGGGGTCTGCAGGGGAAGCGCCATGGCGTCCGGAGCCAGGCGGGCAGGACAGGGTGCCCTCATCTCTGGGCTGTTCCTGAAGCTGTGACCGAGCCGCCCTGCCCCACCCCGCAGGGCTCTGGGGCCTCGTCCGAGGCTCCCTGCCATTTGCTCTGTCTCCTGTTGCAGATGCCACTGGGCCTGTGTGGGGAAGAAGCCCTGGGGCTGTAACCAGGTGCTCAGGGGCTTGGGGTACTCAGGGGACCAGTGCCAGAGTCCCCCTGTGACCACGCCCATGGCTCTGTCCCCGGTGGGGGGGGGCGTTCGTGGGGGAGGCAGCTCCTGGGCAGAGCCAGGCTGGAGTTTGATCCTCGGCACCACACACAGCCACGAAATGTGACCGGCGGATGGACATCCCCTCCCTGGCGTCCACGTCCTGACTGGGCACTGAAGGACCCGTCTCCGTGGCGGGTGGGGGAGAAGGGACCAGCAGATGTGCCGCTCAGAGGCCCCCGGGTCCCTGAGCACAGCCAAGCTCTGGGCGGGCATGCGCCACGCATGACAGCAGGGTCCTGGGGAGAGGGCAGTTCCCGCAGGTTGAGGACGCCAGCGAGGGGGCTTTCCTGGCTGTGCTGGGGGAGGCCGAGCGGGGAGTAGCCAACAGCTCCCACAGTGCAGAGGCCAGGCCCGGAGCCCGCCCGGGGCCCGCAGGGGTTCAGGGACAGGGTGGCCCCCAGGGCACCGTCTCCCAAATATCCAGGAAAGCCCAGAGTCCCAACTTTATTAAAAAGCTGACATCAAGGGCCGGGGATTTGGCTCAGTGGTCCCACCGCCTGCCTCGCAAGTGCAAGGACCCGAGTTTGATCTCCGGTACCAAAAAAAAAGAAGCTGGTGTCATTAACTCGGCAGATTCTCTGACATCACACAAGATGCCTAGAAGACCTCACGCTCACAGTTAGTAACCATGTGCTGAGCTGGGTATGGTGGCACAGGCCTGTAGTCCTAGTCCTGGGTGGGGGGCTGAGGCAGGAGAATGCAGAGTTCAGGTTCAGCTGGGCTACATAGTGAGACCTTATCTCAAAAACAACAAACAAACCACAAAACAGTAACAACTAAAACCCAATGTGCTGGGTTTGGAAGACAAAAACTGGAAGTGGAGGATGGGATATAGGTGCTGACCTGCACACGGTTCACACGGCCCTACTCTTTGCTTTTGTTTTTTGGTTTTTGCAGTACTTCTACTGAGCTACATCCCTGGCCCTGAACAAAATTGTTTTTGGTTTTGTTTTTCTTGGTACTGGGAATTGAACTCAGGACCTTGTGGTTTCGAGGCAGGGGCCAGAACCACTGAGCTAAGTCCCCGGCCCCATGCACTAAATGCTTTGACAGAATGTTAAATACCAGCGATGATGTTTTCTGCCCCAAGTTTTACCAGTGGGAAGAATGGAGATGTGGGCAGCACGTCACTTAGATGGATCCAAAGTTCTTCTCCTTGTCATCAAATGGGGGCAAATGCTGTCTGCAAACCATCCTGAGCTCACAGGCTGTGAAACCAGGCGGGATGCTGGGCGTCGTGGCACACACCTGAAGTCCCAGCACTCAGGAGGCTGAGGCAGGAGCATCGCTGTGAGTTCAAGGCCAGCCTGAACTACAGAGTGAGACTCTATCTCAAAAACTGAAAAAGAAAACAAAACAACACAGACAAAGCCAGGCCGTGGGCTGAGGCAGGCTGCATCCACCCCGGCTCACCCGTCTACACCCGGCCACCCCAAAGCTCTCGCATCTCTCATGCCCAGCCCAGCTCTCCTTCGAGCAGCCACCTGCCCCCCATCCCATGCCATTCTAAAGTGGGGTCCCCATCGGATGTGGGTCCCAGCCCCTCCCACTGCAGCCCCCCTGGGGGTTTGGGGGTTTAGATCTGGAGGAGTGGCCGGTGGACTGCTTCCTGCCCACATCATCCCAGGCCAGGCTTAGCCTCCTCCAGCCTGCAGCCCACCCGCTGCACCCTGACCGCCCCTGCTCTGACCACAGGCTGTCCTTGCCTGGACCAGGGAGCCATCCGGCTCCGAGCATCCCCTGAGGACCTGAGTCCCTCCCCACGGCCCGGACGCGTCCCCTGTGCACAGCCCGGAGCAAGCTCTCATTACTGACATCGTGTGGGGCAGACACAGGCTTCTCTCCTCGCCCATGGGGACCCTGTTCTCACTAACGTTGGACCACGCGTCGGCAGTCTGAGGTGTCTCCTTTCCAGAACCTAAGTAGCCTCACATGCAGGAGGGTCTCCCAGCCGCGTCCCCAGTTGGGTGCCTCCATCCAGCACAGCCAGGCCGCTGGCGCTCACCCTGGCCACAGAGACCCCGTCCCAAGGGCCACCTTCCCGCCACAGCCCCGTGACACCCAGAAACCTGTCTCTGCAGTGTCATCACTGGTGGGTCTGGATGTCCTCAGCAGGGGCAGAGCAGGACCCCAGGAGCACCAGCAGATCCACGACTTATGGGGAGAGGGAGGACAGGACCACTGCTTGGGGGGGCGGCCGGAGGTGCTCAGAGCCCCAAGGGGCTGGGGGCTGGGGTGGGCCAGGCCTGGTCTGAGCCCTGACTCCTGCAGTGAGCAGCTGTTTTATGGGCGTGGGAGGAGCTGTCCTGGCGCCCACAGCCCGGGGTGTGCGTGCACAGGTGCGGTGTGAAGTCACACACTCAGTCCACGGTGTCAGGGTGGCCGAGGGCCGCAGGGCCCAGCGCAGGTGTGGACTCACTGCGGGAGCCAGCCCCCATCCTCTCCCCCTTGCACCCGGTGCCCCGCTCCCCGGGGGAGAGCACCGGGCTGGGGTGTCCCTGCACCCCGCACCCCGGCTTCCCAGGGCTGAGGGTGGGTGCCAGGCTCTGCTGAGCGGGTGACGCCCGATATTGAGCTCTGAGGGTGGGGTCTTCAGAGCCCAGTCTCCGAGGCTCCCATGGTGAGAGCTGTTTTCCTTCTCCAAGTGTGGGCGCGGTGTTTGTCCAGAGAGCACGGAGACGTCGGCCATCTGCGGGCCCTGCTGCCTCCAGGCGCCGGCCCCTCCCATGGTCTGGGGTTCCTGGGGACCCCATGACTCCCTGGACCTCTCCATGCCCAGGCCAGTGGGACCGCACCCCGACTCTGCAGCTGCCTCCGGGGGCCACGGGAACTTGCAGAACCCCAGGCTCCAGGCCCCCAGCACACCAGGGGGACTGGCAGGGACTGACGTGTCGTTTGATGTCGCTATTGTTAATTAATCAGGTAAAAGCTGTTGATTTTTCTGCTAGATGAGGCAGAATTACCCTATACAAGAGCCAAAATGTGTTTTTAAAAAACCCCCAAAACAGATTTCATCCCAGTAAGAGCTGACAGCTGTGCTGGGCTCGGCCGCGCACAGAAAATGCAGCCTGCGGGGGCTAAGGCAGGAGGCTCAAGCCCAGCCTGGGTAGCTTAGCAGCCTCCGACACCCTGTCTCAAAATGAAAAGGTCTGCGGGTGCAGCTCAGTGTGACGGCCCTGGGCTCCATCCCTGTTGAGAGCCGTTCTACATAATTTTGGGGGAAATCATTTTGCAACTACATTATGATTAGGGCTGTTCGAAGCTTAGTCTTCTCGCTGCCAGCTGGCCGTGGCGTGCGGAAACCTCACTCCGTGTGCCTCCGGCCAAAGCTGACACCTCAGGTCTCGGGGGGCTTGGACGCTCAAGGGCAAGGTGCCACCCGCTGAGGACGCCCTGGCTCCTTGAGAACCAAGGAGTGAAAGCAAAGAGAGAGGCCTCAAAGGGCGAAGCCCGCCTGCTGCTGCCAGAAGGCTCTCTCTCCTCACCAGCCTGAGTCCCGAGTCACCCCAGGCTCCCCAGCTACTGCATGCACCTGAGAAGCAGGGTCGAGCTCACAGGGCCTCTGCCTTTGCCCACTCTGGGGCACCGACCTCTCAGCTCCTTTATTATGAATTGTGTGTCTGCTGTCTTTATTTCTTTAGGGCTCACTGCCCCCCTTTCTAGGCGGATCGGAGGACTGGTCGACCCCCAGTACACTCCAAAACTGGGGGAGAAGACAACAGAAGCGCTCAGGACAGGGCCCCAGGCCTGGTGGTGGGCAGCGCCTAGCCCCTCTCCGGGGGACTGGGAGGCGCAGCAACCACATCCAGATGCCTCGGTGCGGTGTGTCCACACTGGCGTCCTTGCCAGTTCTGCTGAGCACGCTCCCTGCCGGTTCTGTGGGCGCAGACCTTGGGGACGGTCCCCCCCGCAAGGAGCTCAGGATGCAGTGGCAGAGGTGACAAGACGCACGGATGGAGCGACCCGGGGACAAGGCTGGAGGAGGGCAGTGGGCCCTCCCTGTCCCCCCGGGCTGGCCAGGACCGGGTGCAGGCGGCCAGCAGGCAGGCACTGAAGGTGGCTGAGACGGGAGGACCACCTTACGGTCAAGGTCAGCCTGGGCTCCACAATGAGACCCTGTCCTATAAAAATAAAACCCAAGAGCCATCCCAACACCCGCATGGCAGAGGCCTGAGCACCTCTCCCCCCTCCGGCATCTTTTCAGAAGGGCATCCAGGCAGGTGACCAGGCCACGTCCAGGGTCTGTTCCTACAACCTGCCCAACAGCATTTTTAGCCCATGTTCCGTTTTAGATTCAGCTCATCTTGGCCAAATTGACCAGGAAAAAACAAGACCCTACAAATAGCGGTCACGGGTGAGCTAGGAGAGTCATTTTCTTAAATTGAGGTTGATTTCTAAGAAAAAAGAAAAAGGAGAAAGAAGCCTGTCACCAGGCCAGCTCCCGCCCTCCCAAGCAGGACCACGGCCCCAGCGATCCCAGGGCGCTGGGGGCGGAGAGCAGGGCCGGGTGTAAATAGCTGCCCGGAGCCTGGCTGTCCCGGGCACTGCTCCCCAGGGACCTTGGGGGCCGTGAATCTGGTCCCCGAGTGAAAGGTGATATCACTTATTTCTTTAGTTGGAGCAGAGCTGTTTTCCTCAGACATGGAAATAACTGAACACCGCGACCCCAAATTGCTGGCCAAGTGATAGAGATGTCTGTCACGTGGGCGTTGACAAAGCCCGAGGCGTAAACACGGCACTCGCTCTGCACTGGGGTCAGGGAGGGGCAGTGCCAAGGGGACTGAAGGACCAGAAGCTGGGGAGACCTGTCCCAAGAGAGCGCTTGCCCAGGCCGCCGCTGCCGGGAGGAAGCGGGTGTCCAGCCGGCAATGTGGGCCCCGCCCCACCTGGATACTATGGGCCCTGCTGCCACCAGGCTCGGTGCAAAGCCCAGGCTACTCGGGGTGGGTCCCTGCGGTGGAGGGGAGCGGGAGCCAGGTTCAAATCGCACCGCTGTGGCACGATGCAGTGAGCAGTGGCCCAGAGCTCTGCCTGCCTGGCAGGGGGGCTGACACACCTGGAAGAGTCTCAAGTTAAACAGCACTCAGGAGGCTGAGGCAGGAGCATTGCTGTGAGTTTGAGGGCAGCCCGGACTATACAGCAAGACCCTGTCTCAAAATAAAAGGGAGGGGGAAAAAATAAAAGGGAGTGGTGGACACAATGAGCCTGGGGCGGGTGGGGTGGCAGACAGAACCCAGAGGAGTCGGGGCTCATCTATTAGGCCACAGGGAGCCATGGAGGAATGAAGCAGAAGAAACCTGAGTACAGAGCAAGCCAGAGTCCATTTCCTATTGCTGCCAGAGTCCCTGGGGCTGGGGGCTCACAGCTCTGGAAGCCCCGCAGCAGGTGCTGGCGTCTGCTGTCAGCTGGTGAGGACCTGGCTGGCCATGGCAGGGCACAGGGCATCGCCTGGAGAGGCCCCACAGGCCCTCAGGGACAAAGCCACCCCTCCGTAACCACAGACCCCCAGGACGCTCTTGCCGCAGTCCTTCCTTGGAGACTGAAGTTCAGCAGGCATCTGGGTGTGCACCCTGTAATAGCAAGCAAGCTGCTCCGCGCGTGGGGACTCTGTCCCCAGCCACAGCAAGTGTGACACACACCTGCGATCCCAGCACTCAGGAGGCTGAGGCAGGAGGATCCCTGTGAGATTGCAGCCAGTGTGGAGCATGTAGTGAGTTCAAGGCCAGCCTGGACTGCATAACAAGCCCTTCTCAAAAAACAAAACAAACAAACAAACAAAAAAATCTGAACTTTGATTTTTAAAAAACAGAGAGAGGCCCACTACAGAGAGGCCTGGCAGGAGATTCCACCCCACAGCCCCTCTGGAGGCAAATCTGCAAGACTAGGGGTGCACTCGGAGGATGCCCCGCCTTCTCAGCTGCTCCCGGTGGTGGGGCTGAGCCAGGGTCCTGCCGCTTCTGGTGATCCGGGAAGAGGGGGCTCAACCCTGCCCAGGTGCGCCTGCCAGCGCAGGGCCGGGAGCAGGGAGCGAGGGCCGCTGGGCACGCTCGGCAATGGGCGTTCAGAGAAGATGGTGCGTGCGTGCGCGTGCGTGTGAAGGAGGAGGCATTTGGCGGTCTCTGTGACTTGAGCAGGCCCGGTGCAGCCCGGAGGATGCCCCTTCGGCCTCCCTCCAGCCCGCTGCCCCGGCCCCTGGACCGGGTCTGGCACACGTGGCCTCGTGTACTTTGGTGGCTGAGTCAGCGCCACCTTCCCGTGGGCCCCAGGGAACAGGGGTGACAGGCTTCTCGAGCAGCGGATCCAAAGCTGAGGAGAAGGCAGCCACGGGGAGCGGGGTCACCGGGCCTCGTCCAACACACGCGCCGGGGGGCACACAGAAGGGCACCCACGCGCACGCGCACACCCACACACCCCCCTGCGATGCCAGCCCCCCCCCGCCTCCAACCAGGGGTCAGCGGCCTTGGTGCGGAGGCCCCGAAAGGCGAAAGGCGCCCGCAGGTCCTGTTCGGCTACTCCCACTCCCCTGCGCGGAGTTCCGGCCACGCCCGGTCCGACCTGTGTCCCGGGTGTTGCTACAGAAAGACTTGGTGGAATCAGGCGACCGCCTCGAGGAGGGACAGCCGGTGAGGGACGGCGCGGGATCCAATCTCTGGCGGCGGTGCCCGTGGCTGGACCCTCCCCGCCCCCCGGCCCCGCCGCGCCCCAGCTCTGGCCGGAAGTCCTGGCGCCAGAGCCCAAGCCCCAGCCTGACGACCACGAGGAAATCGGGCGTCCGCGGGTGAGGGGCCTCCGCACAGACAGACGGGAGGACGCGGTGCCGGACCTTGGCATTGCCTGGGGATCCGGGGCCTCGGCTTCTCTGTCCTCGGCACAGAGCCTGCGACTGACAGTAGCGGTCGCCACCGGGGGCCACCGCGCCCCTGCTTGGCCCCAGCTCCCCGCCCCTCCGCTCCCATCCCGTCCCCCTCTGTCCCTTTGCAGAGCCTGGCCGAGCTCTCGCCGCCCAGGACCCCTCGTGGCTTTACCACGTGTGCACAGCAGGCACCATTTGTGCCTCAACTGTAGAAGAACCCTGTGGGGTGCATTCATGAGTGTGTGTGCGTGTGTTCGCGTGCACCTGCGGGTGCGTGAGACAGGGAGACAGAGACCCGTTTCCTTCTGTCCCCCACCCCCTTGGGCTTTGGCTGGCTGCACCCCCAGACTACGGCTCCCCACAGCGCACGCCTGCAGCCTGCTCCCCTTGGACTGGCAGACCTGTGGTGTCGGCACTGTAGCGGGGCTGATCCCGGGCAGCGTGTGGGGCAGGGTTGCTCCTGTGATGCCTGCCACCTCAAGGACGCAGTGGCTGGGCTTCTCCTCTGCCCACGGCCAGGCCCACATGTGCGGCCTGTGCCCAGCAGCCCGGCCCCTCCACCCGCTGTGCCCCTTCCCTGCCGCTGTGCCCGGTCCCCACACGTGTACACTTTCCTGTCAGCCCAAGCGGTGCATTGCGTGTGTGCGCATGCATGTGTGTGCGTGTGTGCGCACGCGCATGAGGCCAGAGCTGAGCCTGGGCCGGCTGTGGGGAAAGTGAGGGCCCTCATGACACGCAAACACCCGCAGGGCTTGGGACCACAAGGGACCCAGCCTGGGCCCACGGGGTCACCTACCAGACTTGTTGGTACTGACAGGAATTGGGGGGCCCTGGGGAGCTCCCCGAGAAGCCACAGGAGGCCCTGCAGCTTGCCTCGGGGCTGCCTGGACCCAAAGCCCTGCAGTGATCGTCCCCCCTTACTGCAGCCCGGGGCACCCCGTGCGGGGAGAGGCCCAGAGTTGTCCCCCTTCCTCGGGAGCAGGCTCGTCCTGAGTGGCCTGTGCCAGGCCAGCAAGCAGGGACACCAGGAAGGGACCTCAGTGGGGCCTGGGACAGGGACCAAAGCTGTGGCCTGGGCTGAAGGGGACAGGCCACCAAGGAGGGGCTCTTGGGAGGGTGGACACGTCTGGAAGATGCAGGGAAGAGGTGACCAGGAACATGGACCCTAACAAAGAGGAGGAAGTCTTAGGGTGCGGAGGGGGCACAGGCTAGGGGCCGGAGCACCTGGGCCTGGAGCTGCAGAAGGGTGTGGGGGCATGAGGCCTGGTGTAGAAGGAAGGACGCATGTGACTGCTCAGAGGAGGGGCAGAACTGCCACAGGGACAGCCGAGGGACAGTCGAGGGTCCGTGGCAGGGTGGACCTCGGGGTTCAGTGACAGAAACGCCACTGTGCGAGGCTGAGAGAGACCACATCCGCTTGATGACAGTGACGTCTTTATTAACAGCGTCCAACCCGAGAGCACCCGGCTCATGGAGCAGGCAGACACTGTCGCTCTCTACAGGAAAACCCTGTGCATAAATAATTTACACGGGAAAATAAATACACAACGTGCTCTACAACCACCTTGGGGCCAGGCCCATGCGGAGTGGGACACACCCAGCACTGCGCTTTCCTTCGGGCGGCTCGTGCTTCTGGCTAAGATGCGTCCTCGTTTAATTAGTAAAAGCTGCACAGAGGCGTCCGGCAGCAACTTTCCGGAGGACTCTCGCGGGCTGTGATCTACAGCGCTGCGGCTCCCCACCTGGGCAGGAGCGCGAAGCTGTTTCCCAGACAGAAGCGCTCCCGGGAGCCGGCAGGGGGCGCAGGAGCCTTGCGCGGCCGCGGGGTGGCGCGGCAGGGGAGGCGGCTCCGGAATGAGGGCGCCCCGGGACCCCCGCTGCCCTGCTTGGCGCCGCTTCCTGGAGATGCACGGGAGCCAGGGTGGGACCAACACCCGCCCTCCCCGGAGCTGTGCTCGGCCTCGCCTCTCCCTCCGCCGTGCGATCGCCCGGAAGCGGAGGCCCCGCCCCAGGGTGCGGGGGTCCTGGAGACGCGACCTCCCTCACCCCACGAAAAAGAGGGCAGCGGAGTCCCACGGAGAGCCGCGTGGCCAGGGTCACGGCCGGCGCCTCCGCAGGGGGTGGGAGGCGCTCAGGGCCTGGACGCCCCGCCCTCCTGGCCCGCAGCTCAGGGTCCTGCGTGCGTTTGGAGCGACGGGGCCTCGGCCGTGCGGCCCGGGGCGCGGGGTCAGTACGCGTTGTCCAGCTCGGCGCGCGGCCTGGGCTTGCGGCCCCGCTGCGGCCCGGGTGCGAAGTCCTTCCGCTCGGACTGGTTGTGCGCGCGGGCCAGGCGCTTGCACTTGCACGAGGCCACGAGGCGCACCTTGCGCGCTCGCGGGGCGCCGCCGGGACACTGCAGCTGCACGCGCTGGACGCGGTGGCGGTCGGGCACGCAGCGCGGGGCGGGTGCGCCCAGGTGCCGCCACTTGCCGCGGCCGATGGCGTTGGGCAGCAGGCGCGCGGGCCCGCACTGGCCGGAGCACAGCAGCTCGGTGACCGGCTTGGCGCTGCGGCACGGCCCCTCCGCCACGTAGCGCGTGGAGCGCAGCTCGCGGCAGCTGAACTCGGAGTCGTCTGCGGGGAGAGAGGGGCGTGGGCGGGCGGCCCCTGCCGGGCCTAACGCTGCACCCCTGGGGGTCGCACTCACCCCTCGCCTGGGGGGGGGGGCTGCACCTCCACCGTGCGGCTGCGACAGGGCCGGGACTCGGAGTTCACCATGCGTGAACTCAGGGAGCCCCACGTGCAGGCTGCCCCCCGCCCCGCGCTGAGGTCGGCCCCAGCTGTGCGTGCAGGGGGCGCCGTGGGGACCCCCACGCCTTCCAGTTGGCTTTACTTCCCCGCATCCCTCTGCAGGACCTTGGGCGGGGCGGGGCGGGGACCAAGCTGAGGAAGGCGGGAGGCTAACTGCAGGCCGCGAAGCCGGACCTCTGGGCTGGAGGCGGGCAGAGGCCGGGTCAGGACGGAACTCGGGGACCGCGGCCGGCATCCAGCCCTCTGGGCATCCGCCAGACCCGGAGGTCCAGGGTGGGACAAGAACCAGCCCCAGGACAGCGCCAGCGCCAGCCCGGGCTCCTCTCCTGAGTCCGGGGTACTGCCGTGTGCAGCCCTGCGACCTGTTTCGCAGTTGCTTCCCTACCAGAGGGGACAGAGTTCCCACCCCACGCCCCAGCCTACACTAGGCGCCTGCCGCGCCAGGCTCCCTGCTGGCTACCCTTGTGCCCTCATCACTCCTGGGCGCCTGAGGCAGGCAAGGGGCAGCAGGCTCCGCCCTGGTCTGGTCCCCACGCATCTGGACGGCACAGGTGGGGAGCTCCCTGCAGCCCAGAGGTGTCCTGGGGAAAGTTTCAATATGGCTACAAAGGGTGAAAACATCGTCTAGGGCCGGGGCTTTAGCTCAGTGACACTGCGCCTGCCTTGCAAGGGAAAGGTCCTGAGCACCATCCCAGGAACCAAAACCAAAACCAGAGAGGCCAAGGGAGGCCGGGCACCTAGGTCGGGAGATCAGGCACAGGAGGGACAGAGAGGTTTTGCCAGCCTCCCTCGGTGGCTTCTGGTGGCCCACGAGCCTGGGAGGGAGGCGTTTGGGACTTTCCAAGAACAGCGGGGTGCGGGCAGCAGAGGCCGTCACTCTGGTCTCACCGCCTGTGCCCTCCGCTGGCCTCTCCCCACCTTCCTGCCGTCCCTGTGCCCGCAGCGGTGCCGCACCCTCCCTCGCCTGTCACTCCCTGGCCAGCCAGGCCCCTGCACCTGTGCCCCCTCCCTGCTGCCAGCGAGCCCTGGGACCGGCGCTGTGGACCCGCACCTGCTCCTCCGTACCTGTGGCCTCGAAGGGGTGGTGGGGAGGCCGCCCGCCGTTCTCTGCCCGGTTCATGGTCTTGTTGCTCTCTGGCTCCGGAGGGGGCTGCAGGTAGCCCCCCAGCCCGGGGATGAACTCGGTGGCGTCATTCTTGAAGGGGGCCCAGCCCTGGCCCTTTGCAGCCTGGAAGGATGTGTGAAGCAGTGGGCAGAGGAGACACAGGGCCAGGGAGAGCTGCATGCCGCTGGGGGAGGGCACTGCCTGCCAGCAGCTGGGCTCCTGGCCCCAGCTTGGCCCTGTGGGCTTTTTAAAGCCCCTTCTGCCTGGAGCCGGCCAATGAGGACCGGGCAGTGGGGCGGGGCAGGGGTGTGCTGGGCACGCCTCTCCCACAGACTCCCTGCTGCCCCAGGAGCCCCATTTCTCCAGGCCCTCCCCTGCCGGCTGTGGTTTGCAGATAGCAACACGAGTTTGGCTTTCACCGCCTCCCTCCCGCCACAGTCTCTGAGAACAAACTGTGGACGGCTCAACAGAAGAGTGCAGCGCTCTGAGGTCCTCACCTCCCAGGGTCCCAGGGGACACAGGCTCAGCCAGGGATGCTTTTCTTTTCTTCAGTGCTGGGACCAAGCCCAAGCCCTCACACAGGCAGGTAGGTGCGTTCTGCCCCTGAGGTGCCGCCCCACCCAGGAAGGCTGCTTGTCAAGAACTTCACAGGGGAGCTGTGGCGCCATCTGTGATTCCAGCACGCGGGAGGCTGAGTCAGGAGGATCGCCACAGTGGCCTACACAGTGAATTCCAAAGCAAGCCCTATCAAGAGGGAGAGACAGGGAGAGACAGGGAGAGAGGAACCTTGGTGGTCATGGCCCCATGAGGCCCACCACAACTGCCTTTGCAACCTCTGCAAGACCAGAGGGACAGCTGGAGGCCACCTGGGGGAGAGGGCCAGGTTCCCGTCCGTTGCTGCCTCTCGGGGACCGTGACGGGCACTGCCCCCTTGGGCACTGGCTGTGGCACGTGTCCCCCAGCCAGGCTGGGACACCCAGCACAGAAACGTTTCCTAGCACAACTCAAGGCCAGCTTTCTCGGTGCTGATTTTTTTCCTGTTGCACTTTTCAAACAGCTTTCAGTGCTGGTGTCCAGGTCCATCCGGGCAGAGGCCACAGCTCCCAAGCGGGGCAGGGTGTGCGGGGCAGGTCAGGTTGTTGCGGGCAGCTCACACCTGAGGTGCAAACACGGAGGCTTCGGCGGAAGCCCCACCTGTGAGCCCCAGAGGCTGTGCTGCCCGCCCCGACTTGCACGCTCTGTGTCCACCTGCAGAGCCGGCTGTCCTGCCCCATCCGTCACCCGCCAGGACACAGCCACTCTGACAGTTTTACAATCCAGACGGCTGCAGGAAGAGCTCTCTGATAGCCACTTCCTGACTCAGCTTCCTCCGGGGCCGAGCAAACAGCTGTGGCCAGCGGTGGGGTGAGCCATCCCAGTGGAGGGCCCCAGTGCTCCCCTGACAGGAGTGGGTGTGGGTAGCCCCGTGGTGACCGGCCAGAGCTGTCCCAGGCCTCCCAGCATGCTGTGCCCCATTCTTGGGACACTTCCGCCACCTGCTGGGCATGAGGTGGAGCCAGGGCTGGAGCAGCGTCAGGCTCGGAACTTTATCCCAGTTCATCATCCATGGGGACGGCACTTGGCCAGTTAACCTTCAGTCCTGCTCACTGAACCGCGTGGCCCGTCGGGTCCACAGGCAGAGGCTCCGGTTGTTCACCTGGATCCCCAGGTTACACTCCCGCAGCATGGCGACACCACCGGGTGCTGACACTGTTGCGGTCCTCCATCTCCTGTGCCCATTCCCCTGCCGTGCACACCGTGTGCTTCATTCCACGTGATCTCACCACTGTGTAGGGTCCCACTCCCCGGTCAGGAGGAGGTATGCTGGGTGGCCATGGGGTCCTCCTGTCTCCTCCCACCCCAGCCCGGCCGGCCCTCGGCTTGGCACTGAGAAACACCAGGTGAGTGGAGTTCGGGACGCTGTCCATCCCAGAGTCACCCACGCTGCACACACTGCTGACGGGCTCCCCTCACTGAGGGTTTGGACCACAGTGACATGTTTTAACTTCAGGTCCTTTCTGGCAGTGGGTACCATGGTCACCGTGGTGGGCAGCTCAGCGGGTCCCGGAGCCAGAGTCCAGGATGGAGAGGTTGGCGGGGCCTACGGGGCTGGCCCAGGCGTCTCCTGACCCCGACTCTTGTTGACCCATGTCCCTGGGCTTGGAGAAGCCGCCCCAGGCCTCTGGCTTCTGCCTGTCCAGTTGTCCCCCTTTCCCCAGGGCCATGGACAGCCCATTAATGGTCTCAGGCCTGGCTCCAATGAGGCCGCACCTAGGAGCTGGGTTGGGTGCTGGTCATTTTAAAATTAAATTTCACAGTTGGACCTTGCTTTCTGCAAAGGGGATTTCCCTGCCTGTCCCTATGCACACGTACTGAGAACAGGAGGACACTCCTGTCCGAGGCAGAGGGAGGCTCTTCATCCAGGTAACCTAGCGCCAGGGAACCCACGCTTAGCACCACCAAGAAAGCTCCAAATGCTTTTTCCAAAAAAGCCCAGGCAGGTGCAGCTGGGTGGGAGAGGGCTTTACCCAGCAGGCTCGAGGCCCTGGCTTCCTCCCCAGCACCAGGAGATGAATGAATAAGAAAAGCAAGGCGGGGTGGAAGGTGCCTTGGAAGCCTCCCTTCTACCGACCATGACCGTCCCTCCCCTCCCGGGGCTCAGCCTCTGCTGCTCGCTGCCCCCCAGTTCTGCCTGTTCTCTCGGCCCAGGTCACGAGGCCGGCCCACCGCTGGGGCCCTTCCCAAAGGGCATCTGGCCGCTGGGAACCGTGTCCAAGCCTTCTCCAGCCGCCTGCGGGGCGGGGGACGCCTCGGCCACTCCACGTCTCAGCCCGTGAGCAAGGCTGCTGCGAGCACTCGTGTGCAGGTTTGTAGGTGGCCGTGTTTCGGGTCCTCTGGGTAAATACCGTGGAGCACGGTCGACCGAGGCTGGAGCGCGAGCCTAGTTCTGAGAGAGTCCACCCCAATGTCTCAAGGGGGCCTCACTCGCATGTCCGCGAGGGGCGGCCCTGGGATCCTGGTGGGAAGCCGCCATGGCTAGACCTGACCTCAAGACAGAGTAAACCGTGCTCCTTCGACCCCTTGGAATCAGAGTCCTGGGCCTGACCGGAACCTCGAAGGTCCTGCGACCTGGGTCCCCTCCCTCGCCGTGAGGCTACGTCCCTGGCTGATGTCCAACTTGCCCATCGGTCGGTGACCCCAGGACTGCCTGGACTTCCGCGCGGTCATAGGTGCCAGGCAGCCTCCGGTGCGGAGGGGCGGCAGGGCCACCTGGTCCCCTACAGTTTGGGGCTTGTTCTCGTCCAACCCCAGCTCTCCACCCCGGTGGAAACTCCCCATCTAGGCCTCAGCAGCTTCTGGGCACGGCTGCCCGGCCTCCTGCCCGGGAAAGACCGAGGTTGCCTGAGCCCAGCCTCTCCTCAGCTGCCTGGTTCCACCCTCGCCCTGGCCGGAAGGGCCGGGGCAGACCTGAGCTTGTGGGCTGCCCTCCCTTCGGAGCCCGAGCCAGCCCGCACTCCTTTCTTGCTGCCCCCCGCCTGCCTCCTTCCCCTCTTCTCGGGCGGGGCCACCTGGTGTGGGCTCCAGGAGCTGGCCTGGGCTGCAGTCCGGATCTAAGGCTCTCCAACCAGGTTTTTCTGACCCCCAGGTTCCCGTGGGGATGTCTCATAGTTGAAGTGTATATATTTTAATTATTTAGAAATACAGGGCTGGGGCTGTAGCTCAGTGGTTTCACCACTGTTTTGAAAGTGCAAGGACCCGAGTTTGATCCCCGGTACAAAAAAAAAAAAAAA
>NW_004624795.1:951447-993961 GCF_000247695.1 Heterocephalus glaber | reverse complement strand
GCCTGGCCCCGCCCCGCCCGCTGGCCCCGCCCCCGCCCCAGTTGGAGGGGACAGGAATGCTGACTACTCTCCCCTGATCACAGCACAGTGTGTACCTGTGTCAGCTTAGCGCTCTGCATTCCAAAATACATAGATTTTATGTCAGTTTAAAAAACATCTGGGCGAGGGGGTGCATCCCTGTCATTCCAGCAGTGGGAGGCTGAGGCAGGAGGATCGCTGTGAGTTGGAGGCCAGCCTGGACTACGTAGCGAGAACTTGTCTCCAAAACAAGTAATAACAATAATAACAAAAATTCTTCTAAGTAGAAAGTAAATAAATACAGCAGGTCCCCGGGAGACAGCCAGGCACAGCTTCTCCTCCCTCCGCAGAGGCCCCTGATGTCACACTGGGGGACTGTGACAGCCTGCTGTGGGCACAGCTGAGCCCCTCCCAGAGCCACGGGCGCCTCCCTCCTGCTGGGACCCTAGGAGGAGGAGGAGATGAACAGTTCCCTGCACTACCTGGCCTACCCTGCGGTTGTCTCCAATCACAGGCAGACCACCGGCTTCAGGAGAAAACTGGACCTGGACCACTACCTCTCTCACCAGAAGCGGCTCCAGATAGGTCGGGCGGTGGGGACCTGCGGCCCAGCCAGGGGTGGGGGAACCTCAGGGACACTCAGGGCCACCCAGAGCCAGCCGGCTGGCCCGGCGACCCAGCCTTGCCCACGCTGCGTGGCTCAGGAGTTTGTCTTGGGACCGCAGCCTCAGCCCGAACTCTGTGGCTGGCGTCAGAGGCTGCTCTGGAGCATGGTGCCCAGTGTGGGCCGGTGACGCGGGAGGGTGGCTCGGAAGCTGTCTCGGGGCTGAAGGACACCACTGTCCCTAGATCGGACTCCATCCACATCCTCTCATCCTCTCATCTCTGAGTGGACTCCAGAGGTGTCACTTTGGGAGATTAAACCAGAATGAGGGTCGTGGCCGGAAGTCAAAACGCTATGGCTGTGACCCAGAGCTGGGCCCAGGGTTTCTGAGGCTGCTGTCCGGTCCCTGGGCTGTGACACTGTTCTTCTTGCCGTCCCCTGTCTAGTGAAGCCCACTGTAGACACCAAGCCCCCTGCGGCACACACACATCTCATTTTAAAGCTGCGCAAACTGCAGGTATCTTTTTCATCCTAAAGAGATCCAGCCCCAAGCCTCCAAGGGATCCACTGCTCCTGCCCGGCCGCCCCTGCCCCTCGGTGCCCAAGCGCTGCCCTGGTCTCCCTGGGGTCCTCAGGTGTGCTTTCCCACAATCCCGAGGGGCAGCGGCCCGCACTGAGCCGTGCGCGGCCCCATGATGGGCTGGGGCTCTTACAGTGCGAGCAAGAGAGAATCGACAAAATCGAGTACGAGAACAGGCAGCTGTGCGAGAAGATTGCCAGCATGTACTGTGGCCCCGCGAAGGTGGACTGCTGGAACTCATACTTCTCCAGGAGGTAGGGCCGTGCCGTGGAGGGGCCCGCGGGGCCCAGTGCGAGGCTCCCCGGGGGAGGGTCCCCAGGGACCGGAGACCACTCAGGAAGGAGCAAGGCTCAGAAGGGCCTCACGCCGGCGTGCCCAGACTTCACCGAGGACACTTGCTGAGCATCGCGGTGTGTGGGGCAGGCAGTCCGGCCTCCATGCCAGAATCCAGGTGGCTGTGCCTCGGGGCTCCGGGGCCGGAAGTCGGAGGCCAGGGCAGGGCAAACGCAGTGTTGGGTCAGGGCTGCTCGCTGCTGTGTGCACTCCTGGCTGCTGGCTAAGCTTGGCAGTGTGGGGAGGGGTTGCTCTCGGATAGGAGCATGGGTCCCACTGGGGCACCTGGTCACCCCCAAGCCCCTCCTATTACCACCACCGCCCTGGGTGAGGGTTTCAGCCTAGGAATTGTGGGGGACACAGGCGTCAGACCACAGCGCCCCAGCTAAGGCTGGGACATGGCGTTCTTTAGACCGGACCCACACCCGCTTCCTGGGTACCGCTATGTGCCACGCACCAGGAATGTGAAATGAGATTCATATTGCTGGCATGGTGGCACAGAGCCATCATCCCAGTACTCTGGAGGCTGAGGCAGGAGGATCACCTCCAGTTTGAGGCCAGCGTTGAGATGAACCCCAACTTGCCACCTGCCCTTGTGACTCATTTATCAGGCGTCGGCCCTGCCAGTCGCGGTCTCTGGGAGCCTGGACAGAAGGCCCGGGCCCAACACCCGTCCCAGACCCGCAGAGCCGCATCTCCCGGCAGGCAGTGGGGCTGGCACCCGGCGCCTGCGCGGCGGGGTCACCGGGCTGCCTTGCTGCCTGGGTGGGCACAGGTCGCGCTGCACGCGGGCGCCGCCTGGTGGTGAGCACCGCCCCACCCACCTGTGTGGTCCTCTTCAGCTTGAACCGAGAAATGCGGAACCGCGAGCTCATGCGCATCACAGCGGAGAACCAGGCCATCCTGAGGCGGCTGGGCAACTGCAAGTCCCACTACGACCGCAGGGTGTCCGAGATGGACTGGCAGGCACGTGTGAGGCACCGGGGGCCCCAGGGCACAGCGGGTCACTCCGCCCAGAAGCCTCAGGGCACCTGGCAGCAAGGAGCTGTGAATCCCAGGCTCTCGGGAAACCACCGGGTGCAGGCAGAGCTGGGGCGTGAGGGCCAGAGTGCCGGCGTCTCGTGGGCACCGCTGCGCCGGTGCTGGGCACACTTGGTAGCATCTTCCTGCGTCCTCACTTCACCTCCACAGGCAGAGTAGGGGAGGCCCAAGGTGTTCCCCAGCTTGCTGACCGGCCCCTTACGCAGCTCCCCCAAGAGGCTGTTCGGGGGCGGGTGACAGTAGGGCTGTGTGGTTTGTGTGGTGCCGGACCTTGAACCCAAGGCCTCCTGCAGGCTGGGCAAGTGCTCTGACCTTTGAGCTACATCCCAGGCCCCCTTTACATTTTGCTTAGCCTGGGCACTAAGCAGCCCAGGAAGGCTTCAAACTTGTGATTCTCCTGCCTCAGCCTCCCAAGTGCTAAGGTTACAGGTGTGCACCACCGGCATCTCCGCAGTGTTTTGAAAGCCCTGCCCTTCCCGGCTTTGCTAAGCTTTCTTAGGACTTAGAACTTCAGCTGCAGCCCCAGTGAGCTAAACCTGTTTGATTTTCTTCCTTCCAGAACTCCAGGCGCTACATCCGGAACACAACCAGGTACCTTCTCTCCCAAGATGAGTAGGTAAGAGCACCACCCTGGCCCCCCGTGAGCCCTGCTCGGGGAGAGGCTGCCCCTGCCCTAGGGCTCCGGCACCTGCCCAGGGCCCTCAGCTCCTCCCCCTGCTTCCCCTACACGAAGGAAGTGACGCGCACCTGTCATGTGAGGCTTTGCGGGTGTCGGAGGGGAAGTCACCGAGGACAGGACACTGCCGAGGCTTCCGGGCCACTCTGAGTCTCGAGACCCTCAGGATGCCACAATAAAGCCCGGGACAATGGTGTCAGATGGTGGAGCTGCACGCATTTGTGTCGGGGTGATGGGGAGAGAAAGGGACGCAGGGACAGGAGGACTGGAGCGCCTCGTGGGCACGGCTCCGTGAACATCCCAGGCGGGAGGTGAGGTCCTGTCGCAGGCCTGCGGTGGCCAGGCTGCTGTGGAGCCTGATTGTGGCTGAGAGAACACGCTCGCTCCTGCTTGTGGCGGGCAGGGTGGCGGTTCTGGCCCCATGACCAGCGGGCAGTGGGCAGCAGGCCATCAGCATCGGTGCCAAATGCCACGGCCTCTCCGCGTTGGGTTGGAAATCCTCTCAGCAATAAACAGTGGACCGTGGTCTCCGCCCAGCCCTCCGCGGGCTCCAACCCTGTTACAGCCCTCCAGTCAGTCCCCGCCCTGGGGATGGCTTCTCCTAACTCTGATCCCGAAGTCCCCAAACAGCGGGGCTGCAGAAGGAGCAGGCCCACACCGCTCCTGCTAAGTCCCGGCCCAGCACCTCAGATGCCCACTTGCCTCAGATCTCTGGTTTCCAGGACGGCCCCTCGGTCCTGGCCCTTCACACTTTCAGGCCCCGATGGGCACATGTCGGCACTCGCAGGGCAGCAGGGCTGTGCCTGGTTCTCCTGGCGCCCTCGCTCGGCCCTGCAACCGGTACGACACGAGGACCAGGAAAGCGATGCCAGGCAGGGCTGCACTGACAAGCGTGCTCCAGCACTGGTGCGTGTGCGTGCAGTGCTCTGAGGGTAAACAGCCGATGCCCAAGACACCCACACTATCAGCGGCAGACGCTCTCGTGCCACCCTCCCCAGCCCCAACGGCGGGCACGTAATCCGCTTTCCCGCTTTCACAGGTCTTACATAAACAGGTCATGCAGGAGACCCTTCCTTGTGGCATTAGTTTGGTTCTCTCCACATCATTTCCCTGAGGTTCATAGCCTGTCCCTTTTTGTTGCTGCGTAGTACTCCATGTTCCAAGCTATGGATGGATCATGATCAGTTCTACCATGAACAGAGCTGCCAGGGAGACCTGTGCACACGTTTCTGCATGAGACAGGATAGGATTCGCTGGAGAAGCCCAGTAGCAAGTGATGCAGCTGTTCTGGTCTTGGGGAGATCAATGCCAGTATCTGGGGTGTGACACTACTGCGGTCTGACCATGCGCCACCTCGGGGTCTGAGTGAGGGGTCCCAGGGCCCTCTATTATGTGCACATGAAACTCGTTATGATAAAGACATGAAAAATACCAAGATGCCCAAGTGCAAATTCGTTACTAACTGGTCCAGTCCTGCTTGGGCTGCGGGCCCGTCCTTCCAGGCACCAGGTGGGCAGCTGGGGTCGTCCTTCGTCGCCTGGTCCTCACTGCCCCCTGCTCAGTGCAGCCCCATCACAGTAGCTGCTATCTATAGGATTCCCACTGCTATGTGTGCAACAAAACCGGCTTTGTCTGGTTCGAGCAGTGAGATCATTTATGGAAAGAACATACATTTGTGAACAGTCTTTCCTAGGGAACTGAGGACCAGCTTCTCAGCACGGCTCACAGCCCATGGCCACCTGGAACAGACCTGGCTGCACGGCCACGATGGCCTTCAGAGGACCCACATTCTGCCACCCCGGTTGCCAGCCCGGGCACCAGGACGGTGAGGGGTCTGCGGGTGCCCAGCCTCAGCTGCTGGGGAGGGGCCACGTGGCTTCTCCCCTTGGGACGTGCTGCGCTCCGGCTCTGTGCAGGAGACAGCAGGCGCTCTGCCTGAGCTTGGAGGGGCCCTGGCGCCCCGCTCCACAGACCCGGCCTTTTCCAGATGAGTTTTTCTCCTACTACTGGTGCTGAACCCCAGGGTGCTCCTCTACCACTGAGCCACGTCCCCAGCCCTTTTTGTGTCTTGTTTTGAGACAGGGTCTCACTAAATTGCCTAGGCTGGCTTCCAACTTGGCAGTCCTCCTGCCTCAGCCTCCAGGGTAGCCTGAGCTACCACAGGTGTGTGCCGCCACACCAGCTTTGTCTCATGATTTAAAATGGTCCCGGGGCTGGAGCTTCCGGCTCGTTTTTTGGGCGCCATTCATCTGTGGGAGGGAGTTTGGGTGCTGGACTGGGTGCCAGACGCCTGCTGGTTTCCCGGTCACCGCTGTGGGCTCGGCCCCATTCCTTCCGGACAGCGCGGCCTAGTGCTCGGAGCTCTGGAGCTGCAAGTGGCCTCCTGGGTGAGCTCGAGCACCAAGGAAAGGGTGCTCCGAGCTGCTCCGGGCCGGGGTTCTGCCAGCACAGGGTTCAGACTCCGCCCTTGGTTTCCATCCAGGTGTTCTTCCGCTGCTCAGAGTGCAGTGTTCAAATCCCCAACAAAAACTGCACATTTCTACGGAAATTCCTAGAAAAACTAAAACTAGAAATTCCATTGGATCCAGCTGTTCTTCTGAGAATCTTCCGGAAAACGTGAAAGCTGTCGTACCACAGACATCCATGCACACCCACACGCACAGCACCGCAACTCGTCATGGGTAAAACTTGGAGGCAGCCTACGTGCCAATCAACACATGGATGGACAAAGAATTCACTATTTGGGCCGGGGATGTAGCTCAGTGGTTCCGCTGCCTGCCTCGAAAGCACAAGGACCCGAGTTCGATCCCCGGTACCAAAAAAAAAAAGAATTCGGTATTTACACAATGGAGTACTACTGTGCCATAAAGAAGGATAAATGAGTCATTTGTAGGAAAATGTATGCATCCTGAGATCATGGTAAGTGAAATAAGTCAGACACATGAGCTTCAATATTGCGTGGTGTTTTCCTTATATGAGAAACCCAGAGTAAAAATAAAGAGCAGCATAAAAGATAGATAATAGGAAGCAGGGAGACAGAGCTGCTGCAAATGGGAAAGGGATCGAGGCGGGAGAGGGAGGGAAGAAAAGGAGATGAGAGAACTCAGACGTGTTCCGTCCGTGCCCAGCTGCCCACGACGTGATTACGACCACAGACGCGGACTGAGGGAATGGAGAAGCCGGTACGTGTGCGTTTGTCTGTTTTTCCTTCCCGCTGGCATCGGTCGGCTCCGGGCGTCTTGGAGCCCTGGTGTGTGGGCGCACAGGGGCCCCTCTTCCTGGGGGCTCAGCCTCTTCCCGGGGTGTCAGTCTCCAGAAACTCGCTGTCCCCAAGCCTGGGCACCCAGTGCCCGAGGGAGGGCGCAGCAGCGCGTCCCTGGGGCCCCCACTCCCCGCGCCGGGACGGGCGCTGCCCGCTAGAGACCAGGAGGTGAGCGACGCTCAGTCCTGCCCCGCCCTCCTGCGCTCCGCCCCCGCAAGCCCCAAGCTCCTGCCCCTTCGTCCCGACGCCCTCCTCCCCTCCTCCCCGCTGAGGGCGCTGCTGGAGCTGCTCCGCCCGCCCAGCTCCGTCCCCCGCCCCGCCTTCGGGCCCCGCGACGGCTCCTCCTCCGAAGTCTACTCTCCCAGCACCGACCTGCTCTTCAGGGTCACCTCTGTTTCGTGGCTAAGTCCTTCGGGAGCCACAGCTGATCCTGAGAGATGACTGCCAGCCAAGGGCTCCCTCGGCCTGTGGGCCTCTGCTCCAGAGCGCGGGCAGCGGTCTTGTCATGAACGCTGGGTCCTCAAGTTCTGCCCCACAGTCCTGTCCTCAGCTGCTGTGCGGCGGCTGCTGCCAGGCCCCTGCTGCTGTCGCCCATGGGCCAGAGTGCCAGGCTGGGCGGACGCTGCGGCCGCCTCGCGCCGTCGGGGGAGGAGGGGCTCGCCCTTGCTGGGTTTGTTGCCTTTTCTGCTGTGCTCTGGGTCCGGCCGGCCGGGAGGGGACAGGCCACGCGGGGAGCTCGCCCCCCGTGCTGAGTCCGAGCCCCTCTCTCTGGCTCTGCCACATAATCTCCAGGCATCGACTTGTACTTAGGGAAGAGGAAAGAGCAGCTGACACCATGGTTCTGAAACCAGAGGCTGACTCCAAGGGGCTACTCGCACATTCGGAGAGGAGGGAGGATACACGCGGAAACGGACTGGCTCCTTTAACAAACGTCTTTCCACGTCCGCCGACGCCCGCAGCTGGTGCCTGCATCCCGGGTGCCGTTGCTGGGGAAAAGGACAGAGACGGGCAGCACAGACTCCGTGACACTAAGTGAGCAGATGCATGACCGAAGCACCAGGGTGGGCAAACTGCGGGATGGATGCTCACATTTGGTTTTCAGTCTTTTGAGACAGGGTCTTGCTATGTCGTCCAGGAACTCACAGCAGATCCTCCTGCCTCAGCCTCCCCAGTGCTAGGAGTACAGGTGTGCACCACCACGCTAGCAGGATGTTTAGATTTTTTAAAAGATTACAGGAGAAGACACACTGCCGTGAATCCCCCTTAAAAATCCTCCCCCTCAATTCATCCCGCTGCCCTGATCCCTTTCTGACTGAAGCAGCTCTGGAGTGCTCTTTCTTGAGGGTCTTTGAGATGTGATCAAAAACAGTGACCGCTGCCATCCAAAGGACAGCCAGGCTCAGAAAGACAGGACGCTGCGTGCTCACTGCCTGTTCACCGGGCCTGGCACTGTGCACTCCTGGCTTTTCCTCAAAGTCAAGATGACCGTGAAAGGGAATCATTTTGAGTAGATTCAGGACATCAAGGCAGCCAGGACAGCACTAGACACTCAGGAGAGGCCACCAGAGCTGCTGCAGAAAGGGGCAGAAGGATGGGATGAGTGTGTTAGAAGTGAGGGAGGCAATTTTCTGTGAACATTCACCACATTTCCCGATCACACCGAGCTGCTGGTTGACACGCAGCATCCCTAGCTCTGCAAGGGGCAGAGAGCCAGAGCTCTGAGGCTCCGCCGGCGGAGCGAGAGGGTGGCAGGGTGGGGACCCCTCGCTGGTCAGGGCTGCAGGGTGAAAACACTCGCTGAGGTGCTGGATGGGTCTGGAGTGCAGGAGCCAGGTCCCACCAGTCCGTGCAGCACTGAGGGTGCCAGGGACGGGGCTGTGATCCACAAGCCCTCCGTGTGGCCAGGCTGTGCCTGGTGAGGCAGGAGCAGAAACCCTCAGGCCTTGCTGGGGCTGCGCCCGAGTTTCAGTGAGCTCCGTTGCTGGGCGAAGCACATCCGCGATGCTAGTTCACACACACACACACACACACACACACGTTCTGCCAGCGTGCATTTTACTGACACTTTTCTGCTTTCTAACAGCAAAACCGAACCCCCCCAGTGACCCATCCCTCCCCCTTGTGCCCGACCAGCAGCAGGCAGAGGGCAGCTGGCCCGGGGGTGGGAGGCCTTGAGGCCTGCGCATCTGCACACCCGGCCCGCGGCACGGAGAGAAACGTGTCCCTGGGGAGCTGTGCAGAAGGTCCAGGGTCCTGGGAAACGCAGAAGACAGCGCATCTCACGGTGCCACCACGGCCCCGGAGGACAGGCCCTGGCAGTACCCCTCCGTTGCCTGAGAAGGGAGCTTAGGCCCCAGTCCTTCTGCCCAGTACCCACTCTGCCCCTGCTGGCACCCTCTAGGCGCCATCCGGGCACTGGGGTCGAGCAAGCCCTCCTGGGAGCTGCCAAAAGGAACATGGGATGGAGACACCTTGGTGGGCAGGAGCCCTGTGCCCTGTGCTGTGTCCCCCGTAATCTGACCCCTCTGTACAGCAAGCAGCCACCTCTCCCTCAGATGGCACGGCACATGGCACTGTCACTGTGATTTCATCGGTGGCTTCAATTATGGGACCAACAAGAATGAGTGTTGAGCTGGGTGTGGTGGCGCACGCCTGTCATCCCAGCACTCAGGAGGCTGAGGCAGGAGGATTGCCACTAGAGTTCGAGGCCAGCGTGGCCTACACAGACAGAATGTCGGGGTGCTGGACAGTGGGTGGGAGGAATGGTCTTTGGGTCTGGGAGATTCAGGCTCAGATCTACGCTTTGTGAGCTCCAGCACGTTATTTAGGTCTCAGCCTCATCTTGCCCCGACTACATGGGTTCGGGACTCTTACCCCTGGCCTCCTGTACCCGTGAGGGTCAGGGCAGAGGCCTTTGAGTTGCGCCTGACAGGACAAAGCCTTGCACTTGCTGGCCACTGACCGCTGGAAGGAGCCGTGTCCCAGCCCATGTGGCCATCACTACTCAGCTCAGGGCCAGCCGTGAGGCTGCGCCCTGCATCTGCGTGCTCCGGGATGGGTGGACACAGCAGGGCTCAGGCTCGGCTTCCTGGGAGGGAGTCGCTCAGGCCCCAGGACCCAGCACCAGGAGCCGGCACCAAGGCCACTGCCAGCCCCAAAGGGGCCGACCAACGGGACAGGGCGGACCGGACAGGGCGAGCACTGTGTTAGGAACGGCTGCGGGCAGGGGACAGCGGCCTCGGGCCCTGGGCAGAGAAGAGGCCAGTGATTCACGGGCACCGGGCACCTCTGGCATTGAGACAGCCTGCATGGTGCCCTATGGAAAATGGCACCAGAACAGCTTCCCCGATACCAAGCAGCACCGTGCCAGCAAGTTCAGTGAGCTGGGTAACAAGGCTGTTGAGGGATGGAGCCGAGGTGGCAGCAGAGCCGACAGGGCTGAGCCCATCCTGCTCGGGCTTCTCGCTGCAGACTCAGCCGGCTGCCGTGGGGCTTGAATGAACGACCCAGGGTCTGTGACGCGCTGCCCTCCACGGGGCCGACAGCCGCACCCCAACAGCCCGCCACTCCCCTTGTTCTCTTCTTGAGCGGGAGGCCGGGGGGACTCTGCTGCTCTCTGGCTGGGATTCCTGGGTGGTAAACTCCGGCAGACTGCCCTCGTGGTCCTGAGTGCCGACAGCGGGCCATCCCAGCAGGAGTTACCTGACCCAGCTGACGGGCACCCACTGGGCATCCGTGCCCAGCCTCTCGAGCAGTGCCCGGAGCTGCAGGCAGGCGCCCTGCAGGTCCTCCCGCACCAGCACGGCGTCCACCAGGTGCCCGTAGTGCTGCTCCACGTAGGCGGCAGAGGCGGCCATGTCCTGCTGCTCCTCATCCTGCAGGGACAGCCGGGGTGAGGGGAGCGGCTGGGGTTTGTGTGTGTGCATGTGCAAGCGTGTGCATGTGTGTGCATACACATACAGTACCAGGGACTGAATGCACAGCCTTTCACTGGGCCACAAACCCAACCCTTTTTTACTTTGAGACGGTTTCAGTTTCCTGGGCTGGGCCTGAGCTTGTGATCCTCCTGCTTCAGCCTCCTGACATACAGGTGTGCACCACCATGCCCACACCTGACCCCAGACAACTGAAGCCACTGGCTGGGTGCACTCAAGGACACAGCAGGCTGCTGAGGGCTCAGGAGGAGCCCAGGTGGCACAGTGGCCAGGACTGGGACACCAGTCCCACTTTGGTCAGGGTCGCTTGACATGCCAGCCTAGGGTGTGGGCTTCCTGTGGGGCTGGCCGGCCTCTCCGTGTCCTGGGGAGCAGCCTCTCATCCTCCTTTATATTGGCTTTTCTCTTGTTTTGCTTTGTTTTTTTGGGTACCAGGGATCAAACTCAGGTCCTTGTGCTTGCGAGGCAGGCAGCAGAACCATTGAGCTAAATCCCCGGCCCTTGGCTTGGTTTTTTTGAGACAGGGGCTCACAATGTAGTCCAGCCTGGCCTCAAAATTACAGCGAGCCTCCTGCCTCAGCCTCCTGAGTGCTGGGATCACAGGTGTGTGCCACCACACCTGGCTTGGCGGCCATATATTCTTTTTTTTTTTTTTTTGGTACTGGGGATCGAACTCAGGACCTTGCGCTTTTAAGGCAGGCACAGCAGCACTGGGCTAAATTTCCGGCCCTAAACTCTTTTTTTTGGTACCGGGGATCGAACTTGGGTCCTTGCACTTGCGCAGCAGGTGGCGAAACCACTGAGCTAAATCCCCGGTCCCCTAAACTCTTTTTAAAAGTAAGCGTTTTTTTTTTTAAAGTAAGCTTTTTACCCTTGGTTATTAAATTCACCAATCCTAAAATATTTGTTTTTAAAAAACTACAGAAAAACAAATTGCCAAGCTGGTCCTAAAATTCACATGGAAATGCCAGGGACCCAGGAGGGCCAAGATGATCTTGAAAAAGAAGGAAAATGTGGAAGATCTCACTTCCTCACCTCAAAACCTCCTACAAAGCCACAGTAGCCGAGACAGCACGGTGTGAGCATGAGAACAGATCTGTGAAACACAGTGGAGAGCCCAGAACGGAGCCCTTCTTGCTCCAGTGATTTTAGAGGGCACCAAGACCGTCCGAGTCTTTTTAACAAGTGGTGCAGGGACCACTGGACGGCCAGGTGTGACAGAACCGCACGCCGGGCACCGAGCCGAGCCCACTGTGGCACTGGGCTGCTGGCCCCACAGCTGTGTCCCCAACCAGGAACCAGCATCGCTCTGCCCGGGGCTCTGGGGAGAACCCAGCCAAAGAGGTTTGGTGGAGGCCACTGCAGGGGACCAAGACAGCTGTAAGCAGTACGGGCCGTGACGTGTTAGCCCCACAGCGGCCTTCCATATAGCAGAGTCCAGCCAAAGCTACGTGCCGAGGTCAGAGTAACTCACACCCAAATTCCGTTCCCACAACTAAAACTTCAGCTAGAAGGACAGCGCTCTAATTACAATCATATATTTTGTCTATTCTGTTCCTAATTGAGAATGCTTTCTCTTGTCCTTTATGAGCCTTGCTTACATTAATTTCCATTAAAACCATGCGACTGCACATCCTCGCACATAGTTCTGCCCTTGCACGTACCTCAGCCTTACCCCAATTGATCACCAATAAAAGCCAGTGCCTGGGCCTGACCAGGGCCTCTGTTGGTTGCACCGGCATTGGCTGTCCTGGCCTCCACTTTCTCTCTCTTAGTTCTTTTACATTTTTTTCCCAGGCCTGTGTCGTACACTGAGCAGGAGACTGGAGCCTTCTGCAGAGGTTTCTGGTAGCATTTTGGAGGTTTCCAGGGGCCACAACACAGATCAGGCTAGACTGAGAGTCAGGGACCGGAGACCACTGTGGGAGCTGTGCCCTCAGCTCACAAGTGGATCATAATTTGCAGACAGCTCAGACTCGTCTGAAAGCAAGGACTGTGGCCTTGGCAATTGGTGTTGCAATTAAAAAACATTTGGGTTTGGGCCAGCGATTTAGCTCTGTGGTGCTCCATCTGCCTCGCAGGTGCAAGGTCCTGAATTCAGTCCCTGGTACAAAAAAAAAAAAAAAAAATTTGGGTTTGTCCTGCTCAGATCAAGGCTGCGGAGAATTACAGGCCTGGTGGCCCCTGCCTGTCATCCCAGCACTCTGTAGGAGGCTGAGGCAGGAGCATTGCAAGCTCAAGCCCAGGCTGAGCAACTCAGTGACTTAGGGAGACTGATCTCAAAATAAAAAAACAAAAAGGGGCTGGGCATGAAGCTCAGTGCAAAGGCCCTGGGCTTAATCTCCAGCACTGTAAAAAACAAAACAAAAGCAAGAAAAAAATCTAGTCTCTACAAATGTCAGCCCCTTGCTGGGGGCCAGGGCTGCTGCGTGCGCACGTGTGTGCACGTGTGTGTGTGGTGGGAGAGGCACGCCTGGCACGGCCGCTGTCCCCCCTCGAGCCTCTGGTGGCCTTGTGCCCTCTGCCACCCGCAGTGCCACGTGCACAGGTGCCTCCTGAGCCTGCAGAACGGAAGTGGCGGCCCTTGAACTCACCAGCGGGCCTGAGGTGTCCTCCCAGGCTGGGGACAGGGGTGGTGTCTTCCTCTTCTCCTGCACCACAGGCTTCACGAATATGACATAGGGCCTGAACTCCGAGGTCCTCAGCTGTTTCAGGGCCTGAGGAAGAAAGTTCAGAAGGACACAGTGGACACACCACTGCCACGCAGAGCTGGGAAAGCACCACCCCTGCTGCTATGGCAATGGATCACATGTTTCCTGCCCCTCACTTTTTTTTTGGTGCAGGGGATCAAACTAGCTCCTTGAGCTTTTTTTTTTTTGGTACCGGGGATCGAACTTGGATCCTCCCGCTTGCAAGGTGGGCGGCAGAATCACTGAGCTAAATCCCCGGCCCCTGCCCCTCACTTTTGAGGCTGGACTCAGCTGGGCCTGAAGGCTGCTCTTGGAGACAGCAAGGTCCTGTAGCCTCGGCTTGGGATCCCTGCTGTGGGTCACCTGCTGGACTTGCTTCATTGGCGGGTCCTGGTGCCAAGGGAGCTCAGCTCCCTGAGTGACCAGCTAGACACGCAGTACCTGTGTCTGCATGCCAGCAAAACCCTGCTGTCACACGGCCTCCTTCTGAGCCACAGGAAGCGGGTGTGAGGAGGGGGAAGGCCTGCAGGGACCCTCGGAGTGAGGCAGAATGCAGGCTTTTCCACCTCCAGCCCAGTCCTCCCTCCCTGCTTTGGACAGCTGTGTGGAGACTTCTGCACACGAGAAGCCACAACAGTGCTTTTCAAAACCCTCTGGGGCCGGGGATTTAGCTCAGTGGTTCCGCTGCCTGCTGTGCAAGTGTAAGGACCCGAGTTCCATCCCTGGTACCAAAAAAAAAAAAAACAACCCTCTGAAATCCAGACTGAATTCTGACTACAGCTGCCAGTCGGTCCACACCAGCAAGGCCCCCTCATAGGCAGAGTGCCTCTGTAACACAGAGCCTGTGCTCACGCGGATCAGAGGCCTCCCTCCTCCCATAAAGGAGAAGCCACCCCCCCACCCATCTCAAAGCCACCGCTCCCAGGCTAACAAGGCGGCTTTGAGGCTCCGCCTTTTCCCTTTGGAGCTGCTCTGCTCTCCAGGCGACCTGGGGTCCCCTCGCCTCTGCCTCGCGCATCCTGCCCCGTGGGCGCGTGGCTCCCGCCACTCTGGGGCACCGAACGCCCCCGGACCCGCCCTGCGCAGGGTCGCGGTCCAGAGGGTCACCAGTGCTGGCAGTCCTCACGGTGTCCGGGACACAGGTGCACGTCTGGGGTGCGGGGCTTTCTTCAGTTCCCAGACTCCAGGCTAAAATTCCCTTCAAGTAACATCCTGCGCCCTGCTCCGCGTCCAGCCCCGGGCTACACACCCCACTGACTCACGCCCACCACCCGGGACTCACTTCCGGCTCCACGTCCACCACACAGACTTTGTTCTTGGCCACGACGGCGCGCACGGCCCCCAGGCTGGTCCCGTACAGGTGGTCCTTGTACTCGCCGTGCTCCAGGAACCTGAAATGCCACCGGGGGAAGCAGCCAGTGCTCGGGCTTCCCCGAAGCAGAAGCAGCGGAAGGAAAGTGGCCCCCGACTCCCTCCCAGCAGTGCTCGGGGAGGGGAGAGTCAGGGACGCAGCTCGCCGGGCAGCACCTGTTGTGCTGGAGGTCGGCCTCGAAGGCCTGCCTGGAGACGAAGTGGTACTCCACGCCCTCCTTCTCCTGGCCCCGCCGCGGCCTGGTGGTGTCTTTTGGGGAGGAGAGGAGCTGCGTGAGGCTATTGAGGCACAGCGAGTGGGGCCCAGCGCCCTAGTCCCCACCCAGGGTCCTGAGCCCCGCACGGCGCCCTCCCTGCCAACCTCCAATTCCTACAACGCTGGCATCACAGGAGGCCTCCCACCGCTGCTTGGGAAGGCGCAGAGAAGCAGAAGCTCAGCACCGGGCCGGCAACCCGCAGCCACTGTCCTCAGGAATGTGGGAGTCCAGGCCCTCCCACCACCCACGCGCACCACGCAGGCCCTCACGCGGTACGGCGACACTGAAGTGCTGTGGGTTCTCGGCCACCACCTTCTGCTTCAGCTCCTGCAGCCGGGCGCCCAGGGACCCTGGAGGGCAGAGGGGGCTGGGTCCCTGCCACAGCCCCACTGCCGAGGAGGAACCCACCACCCCCGACCCCAACAGGCCTCCTACCAATCAGAACCGCCAGGCGTGGCCGCTCGCCGGGCTGGGGCTGGTACCGGGCCACCTCCTCATAGGTGGGCAGCTCCAGGGCCTCGCAGCCCGCGGGTGCCTTTCCGTCCTGCAGGCCGGCTGGCCTCTCACGGCAGCCCAGCCGGAAGCTCCTCCGAAGACCAGCTTGGGAGGGCAGAGGGATGGGGACTTGTCCCTACCTCCCGGGAAAGGCTGCTCCGCCCTCCAGCCCCCCCAACCGCTCGTGCAGAGGCCCTGTGGGCACCGCTCTGCTGGCACACGGCTGGCCTGGGTGAGGGGCACCAAGCCGCCGACAGCGGGATCCGGGTCAGATCCTGACGGGCACAGCGCTGTGTGGGGAGTGCAGTTGTGAGCATGCCAGGCTCCCAGGGTCAAGCTGGCCTCGCAGCCAGGACAGGGACCCGGGGACCAGCGCCTGGCCTGCGCTCTCCTCCACTCTGGGGCGCGGGGCAGGGGGCACCGCCAGTGCCGGGGAGCCAGGCGAGGGGCGTGCAGGCTCCCCACCCCAACCTTCCAGGCAGCCTGCGTCACCGCTAAGTTAAGGGACCCCGGCCACCCGCGGCCTCTGAAGAGGGTAAAACACACGAAGGGATGGGGCTCAGAGAGCAGCGCATGCCTCCGGGGGGTCGGCCCCCACTCCAATCGAGACGACAGTGACACGCTAGAGCCCAGCCCGAGCGCTGGGCCAGGACTGTGTGCCCAGTAACCGGGTGACGCGGGCATGAACCCCCAGTCCAGGACAGTGTGCCCCAGGACAGGCCAGGGAGATGAGAGTCGTGGCTCTGCTGCTCTCGGCTGCCTTCTGGGGCTCCCGTCCATCATTCTGCTGTGTCCTCCAACTCGGGAGGCCAAAGGGTATCAGGAGTGGCTGGCTACTCACCCACGTAGTGGCCTTTCAGGTGCCCGTCATGGTCGCAGGTCTCTGGGGACCAAACGGGCAGTGGTGAGGGCCAGACACCCCAGGCCGGGGGACCTTGGTGGCCGGCGCCCAGGGGCAGTGCCATGTCCCGGCCACCCTGACAGCTCCGAGTGGGGCCTGGCAGGGGTCCAGGAGCAGCAGGCACCCCCTTCTCATGGGATGACAGGGAGGACCCTGTCCCCTCCTGGCCAGTCCAGGAAGCCGGGTGGGCAGAGAGGCCTGAGCCCTGAACCCCATCCATCTGGCATGGCCCCTCGCCCGAGTGTCCCCAGACAAGGCTCCTCGCCTGTGAGCACGAGGACAGTACCAGGCCTACCTGAGTCACAAGGGTGATCGTCTGCAGTTTGCACAAGAGAGAGGGGACAGCGTTAGAGGGGGCCCGGGGCTCAGGGGCCGGGGGGCTCCGATGCCGGCTCCTCTGCCACACCAGCCTGCGCCGGGCTGCTACTAACCCCAGCCTGCTCTGCCCACGTCTCCCAGGCTCCTGGCTCCCTCCCGGGGCTGCAATCCTGCTGGGAAATGCAGGTGCCCAAGAGTGGGGCACAGCTGCAGGCCGGCAGGCTCCTGTCTGTATGGGGTGCTTGAAACCCCAGCCCTGCTCACCTAAGCTTAGGGGCCTCCAGCTCCCCATTTGGGGAGAGACACCTCACTCTGCCTACTTCTCGGGGTGGCTGTGCTTAAAGGTGGAGCTCTATGGTGAGCCCTGGCCTAGCAGGCTCTTCCTGGCGCCGTAAGAACACGAAGAACAAGTAAACAGAAGCGGCAGCTCAGGGTGCTCCCGACAGAGTAGACGGTCAGCTACACACAGGACTCGCCAGGAAACAGGGCTCCGAATGCACGCCCAGCATCACGGGGGCACAGGCACACTTACACTCACTTGCCCACTGCCTGCCAGGAGGCCCAGCCTGCCTCCACGCCCGCCACCTGCGCTCCCAAGCCTGGTGACCCCACCAACCCGACACAGGACGGCCCGGAGCCAGAAGTCACACACCATTTGGGGAAGTTAACCCCAACTTCCCTCCTTGTGCCTCCCAGGCCCCGCCAGCCTGGCCAGGACCCCTGGTGTCCCTGCCGACCCTGCCCGGCTACTCACAGGGTGGCTTCCTGAGGCTTGGGGGACTTGGCAGGGTGCCCGCGGCTCTCCGGTGGCTCAGTCGTCTGTGGGACACAAGAGGACAGAGCTGGGGCTGAGAAACAGCCAAAGGAGGCTTCTGGAAACCCAGCGGAACCAGGGCCTGGGTCCCCTGGTGGGCATGGAGCCGGACTCCCATGGCCTCCATGTGGGGTGGGGGCTGGGAAGTAGCAGACTTGGGGACCTCGGAGAGGCCGTGGGCAAGGGGGACCAGCGCGGCACCCCCTCGTGGACAGGCTTTCTCCACTGAGGCCGCGGGAGGGGCTAAGGGACGCCCCGGCTCGGGCTGCCCAGGTCCCCCACATCCTGGGTCAGCTAGGACCGGAGCAGGCCGCAGCCCCCGCACCTTGGCACCCCTGGAGCAGCTGGGGAACCAGGTCTCGGGTGCTGCAGGTCTGGGGAGCTCTTGCAGACTTCCAGCAGGTCCCCAGGTGCTATGGGGCCCCAGGGCCTGGGGACTACGCCAGGCGGCCACTGCAGGCACCACCACACCACCCCGGGATGTGTGGGTACCAGCACGGCCACCCAGCCTCGGCCCAATCCCCCTGGATCCAAGCCCACGGAGACCAGCTCCCCACAGGAAGAGGCGCAGGGGCGCCCCACGGGACCCTCAGCCCTCATGGACACCGCCCACCCCGAGCACCTCCTCCTTCCTGCCGGATGCCCAGGTGATGAGGGTTTGAGGGCTGTGACTTCACCACCACCCTCAGCCCCCCGGGCAGAAGCCATGGGTTCACCACGGCCCATGGTGCCCAGCACAAGGCCGCCCACCCATGGTAAATGCGCTGTCTGTGCTGGAGGGCGAAACTCCCAGTGAGATACTGTACGGCACACAAATCACACCACCGAGAACATGTGATTGGAAGGGAACGGCCAGTGTCAAAACGCCACAGCAAAAAAGGAAAAGAAATGCTGGGGGGGGGGGTGCATGCCTGCAGTCCCAGCACTCTGGGAGGCTGAAGCAGGAGGATCCCAAGTATGAGGCCAGCCAGAGCAATTTAATGACACAGCAAGACCCTGCCTCAAAATATGAAATAAAAAAAGGGCTGAAGATGTAGCTCAGCACAAAAGCCTGGCTTCACTACCCAGGACTGCAAAATTTAAAAAGAAGAAAAGGAAGAAAAAAAAGAAAAGTAGAAAAGACAAAAAAAGACCTCTTTTCTGCAAATGTTAATATAAACAGGGCAGGAAGCAAACAGCACCACGTGGGCAGCAACACAACCACCTCCTCCTCCAGCAGCACCCAGGACAGGACCGCTGCCCCATGCACCCACCCACCTCTCCTGGAACTGCTTGGAAGGGATGAGCCCGGCGCGCAGGTTGGTGTCGCCCACGCGCGTGGCCTGCCACCAGGTGGGGTCGTCCTGGCTCACCACCTCCAGGACCTGCCCTCGCTGGAACGGCAGCCCTGCCTCCTGGCAGGGGATGGCGCGGTCCTCACGGGGGTCGTAGTGGAACAGCGCCCGCATGAACACCTGCAGGAGGGCTCCGTGAGCCAAGCGTCCCGCCGAAGGGCAGGGCATAGCCATTCGCAGGGCACAGGCGGCCGAGCACAGCCCGGCCCGAGGCTCGCTCTGCCCCGCCCTGCCAGTTTCCTCCTGGTTGCTTCTTTCTCCCTTTCTCCCTGTTCTTCATTTCATTCCTTTTTCAGTACCGACGAGTGAACCCGGGTCCTCGGTGAGCTCCATCCCAGCCCTTTCTATTCGGAGACAGGGTCTCCTGTAGGTCACTAAGTTGCTCAGGCTGGGCTCGAACCTTCGATCCTCCTGCCTCAGCCTCCAGAGTGCTGGGGTCACAGGCGTGCACTGCGCTCACCTTTGCTTACTGCTCTTCAGTCATCTGGGACACCCCAGGCTGGAAATCCCTCAAGAACTGGGCACTAACAGATGGGCAGCGACTGCCTTTCTCTTCCAACCTGGGCGCTCCCGCCCACCTGCTTGCGTCTCCTACAGTCTCCCTGTCTGCACGGTGTAGCAGCCAGGCCAGGGGCCAAGGGGAGCAGCACCGCCTCCACTGCCCATGCCAGGTGAGACAGCAGCATCTGTCAGCAGTAACTCACTGCAGTGTGGTGAGAACACAGGTCCACGGGACCCCACTGCCGGCTCCCCGCCGCGTGGCTGGGGTCAGCCCCCACCTCCTACCAGCCAGTCCGCCTCCTTGGGCACTGTGTGGCCATGACCTGCACCTCCTCCCAGGAGCCCAGCCCGGAGCAGCGGCCGTGGGCACAGCCCTGCCTTGCGTGCCGGGTCTCTGTGACTCAGCAGCCTGGGTTTATCGCGCACATCTGGGGTTCCAGGCCATCAGGGCCCCACAATCTCAGGGGCAAATAGAGCAAATCATCAGCCCAGCTGTACCCGAGACAGAGTCAAACCCCTTCACCTGCCAGCTGGAGAGGGAAGAGCATCCTGCTGCGTGTGGTGGGGACAGAAGCCCTCACCGGGCACAGCTGTCACAGCCCTGGGGACCTGGGGACTCTGACCCCAACAGCTGCGAGACAGCACCTGGGCCAGGAAGGGGCACCCAGCAGAGGGGCTGGGGACAGGCTTCCTGCGTGTCCTCCAGGGACACCAAGCCGGAGCCCTCAAAGCAACACACGGGGACCACAGCCACTTGTCACAGGAGGTCACCTTCCATCCAGCAAGAGCCAGTGCTACACAAGTAAGAAGCAGTCATACTGAGCAAGACACAGAGGAGGCCGAGGCAGGAGGGTGGCAAGTCTGGGGGCAGCCTGGACAACCTTTTGAGGGGCTGGGGTGGAGCTCAGTGGTACAATGGCCTTAAGTTTGATTATCAGAAACACACAAAAAAAAAGATGGAGGAGAAGGAGAAAAGAAGAAGAAAAAGAGGAAAAGAAACAGCAATGAGGCCACATGAGGTTATTTCTGCCAGGGATGGTGGAAAACAGCAGTATTCCTAGCTACTCAGGAGGCTGAGGCAGGAGGATCACAAGTTCAAGTCCAACCTGGGCAATTTAGAACAACTCTGTCTCGAAACCAAATAGAAACAGAAGAGTGGCTCGGTGGTAGAGTGCTTGCCCAGCATGTGCAAGGCCTGGGTTCGATCCTAGTGCTGCAAACAAGAAGCAAGCTTCGTCCCTTGCTGTAAAACACTGTGGGCCAAGACCCCGCCCCCTAGCAGTCCTCGCTGGCCACAGACGCTGCCGACCTCTGTCCTGCCAGGCGCCACCTGTCCCTCCCTTCCCCAAACCAGAGGCAGGGCCGGGCCCACGCTCGCTTCCCTGCCCTTCTCTGCCTCTGCCTCCGCCCAGGGAGCCACTGGCCACGGGCTCCCACATCTGCCACCAAGAGGCAGCGGGGCCTCCTCCTCCTATACGCGGCCCCATCCTCTGCAAGCAGGCGCCCCAAGCCCTGCTTGCACCGCGCTGTGATGCGGGGCTCACCCCACTCCGCACCCACCTTGCTTTCCTTGAAGCGGTCCCCCTCCTGGGTGGCCGGGATGATCTTGAGGGTGATGGAGCCCTGCGCCTGGGCCTGGTGGGGAGAAGCGCCCGGCACCCGACCCGTCAGTCGCTGGGCACCCGGCAGCCGGCCCAGGCAGACGCTCCCCCCCGCGGGCCGCAGCACAGCGCACCAGGATCTGGCTGATCTCGTCGGGCCGCTTGTGCAGGACGGCAACGCCGTTCACCTCTCGCAGCTCGTCCCCCACGTGGACCAGGCCTGGGGACACGGGCGGTGTCAGCACAGGAGCCACAGAGACCCACGCGGCAGGGACTGTCGGGGCTCCTCCCTGCCCAGTGCAGACTAGCACAGGCCCAGCTGGACCCGGGGACAAAGCCGCCCGTTCTTGGACGCAAGCAAGGGCTGGAAAGCTGCGCTCCTCTGCCTGCCTCTGCCTCCTTAGAAATGGCTGAGCAGCTGGGTGCAGTGCTGCATGCCGGTGACCTTTACTGAGAGGCTGAGGCAGGAAGACGCCAACTCCGAGTCCCACCTAAGCAACTCAGCAAGACCCTGTCCCAAAATAAAAAGGGCCGGGGATGGACTCTGTGCGAAGACACCGGGTCCAACCCTCAGCACTGCAAAGAAAAAGAAAAAGCCTCAGCTCCTCCCTTCCCAGGGCAGCGACCCGCTCCGGGAGCAGCCGTCCCATGCAGGGACCTCGGGCCGACAGTGACGTGCTCAGAGCAGCGGGCATGGCCACCTATTGGCTCTTTTCACTTTGGAGACGGAGTCTTGTCATGCTACCCAGGCCAATCTCACAACCGGGCTCAGTGATCCTCCCGCCTCAGCCTCCCCGGTACGGGGACTAGAGCGTGCACACTGCGGAGCATCCTGCATATCCAGACTGCCTGCTGCTCCTGGTGGGCACTGGGCCACTGCAGTGCCAGGAGGGCTCGGGGGGGCAGCTCCTGAATCAGTCGAACCGAGTGTCGCCAGGCACTCGAGGGCACCTGGTGGGCTCAGGTCTAGGGTGCCGCTCAGCCCAGACCGCTCAGCAGCCTTGCCCTGCAGCTAGGGGCCTGGGTGCCCGGGCAGGCACAGCCCTGTCCCAGGGCCCCTCGTGTACCTGGGCTGTCGGCTTTCCGGAGTGACTGACATGGGGCTGGGCAAGGAGACGGAGCCCCAGCCCAGGCCGTGGGGCACACTGAGGGACAGCACTCACCGCTGCGGTCGGCCGCACCCCCTCGCATGATCCTGGCCACCACGACAGCGCCTGTGTGCTCGTCCCGCCGGATGGTGGCTCCCTGCACAGAAGAATGGGGTGCTGGGCAGGCGGCTGGGCCCTCCACCCCAGCCTCCCGGCCAGATGGTGAATTCGGGGGATGGAGGAGAACAGCTAGGACCCAGCTCAGTGATGCTGAGGTCTCAGAGGAGGGCAGAGCTCAGCAGGCTCCAGGGCGCCAACCAGAAGGCGAAGCTCCCCGTGAGCCGGGCGGCCTGGCCGGGCGCCCACAGGCGTTTACAAGCGAGGACAACACGTGCCTCAGATGCTCCCAGCTGCACCATGCGGCGTTCCCAGGCCTTCCGCTTCGGCCCCACAGGGCCATCTGTGCCCCCACCAGCACCCAGGGAAGGGACTGGGCCCAGGAAGCATGGCACAGTGACAGTCGGGAGGGTCAGTGCTCCGGGGCCCAGGGGAAAGCGGCATCCTGCACACAGGCAAGGGGCCAAGATGGCAGCCGCACCAGGAAGCCGCTGTCGCTCCCGCCAAGGGCCTCAGGGGCAGGGCAGCATTCCGGGAGGGGACAGGCGGGCCCCACATACCAGGGGCTCCTTGCTCTTCACCAGACGCACGATCTTCACCGACTCCTCCTCAAAGTCCTCGTCAATGTTGTCAGGCAGAGGGGGCAGCACAGGGTCGAAACTCTTCTGGGCCACTGTATCATGCACCATGAGCATGGCCTGGAGGGAGGCGGGAGGCATGGGTCAGGCCGGGGACAGCAGCACGGAGCCCCAGCCCCCCAGAAGCTGTGGGCCTCGGGTTGACCGGAGGGACACAAGCGCCTACCCTGAGGTGGGGCGTGGCCAGCAGCTGCAGCAGCTCCCTCTCGTCACTGTGCGCCTGCGCCGAGGCAGCCTGCAGCTCCTCCACCACCTGTGAGGGAGGCACAGGGGTATCCTCAGGATTTCCAGGGGCAAATTGGACCCCTAGCCAGTCCCGGAGGCACACCAGGGAGCCCCGATCCCACAGCAAACCCCCAAAAGAATGGAATGCAGGATGCAGGACACAGCTGAGAACCCTGAGCCCAAGGTCACCGAGCTCAGGTAGCAGAGCCAGGACTGAACCTAGCCCTACCTGGGCCATGCTCTGTGCTACGGTACAGCTGAGGACACTGTGGCACAGCAAGGCGGGTGCTGTGAAAGTCACAGAGCGGGTGGCAAAGGCAGCCCCAAGCCTGGGGTCTGCACCCAGCCGCGTCCGGCCCTGGGTGGGTGAGCTGTTGGGAGCTGAGCTCAGTCCTGGTTGGGGACAGCTCTTCCCCAGTTGTGCAACACAGAGGACCAAGGCTACAGGAAATTGAGAAGCCCTCCCAGGCAGGAGGACGGCGAGTTCAAGCCCTGCCTAAGCAGCTCAGCAAGACCCTGTCCCCACCCCCCAAAAGGGCTGGGAATGTAGCTCAATGAGGAGGCCCTGGGGTCATTCAGTCCCCAGAACCCTGGCCAGTGAGCAGGGACACACAGCAAACCCCTGAGTCCTGGACCTCATGGACATGTGGTTCCAGCCCTCAGGACAGCTGGGGAAGTGCCCACCACACGCAAAGCTCCCATCACCCAGCCAGCAGGCAGGTGGCCACAGAGCACACTGTAAGGGGGTGTTACTTGTCCCCAGTTCCCCCGCCAAGCCTCCTGAGGGCTGCCCTGGCGATCAGGAGGCCAGCAAGGAGGAGGAAGCAAGGAGAGGCCTCAACTCCCTAGGCCCCCCAACCCGACCACCCTGGCAAAGTGATGCCAACGGGGCAGGAAGGAGTAGCACTGGCAGGCAGCCAGCTGCCACCACCGCCAGGGAAACCTGGACTCACATCCTCAGCCAGGGCCACGGCGCTGTGTAGGACTGGGCTCGGGCTCTGCTGCTCATAACAGCGCAGCATCTCATGAATCTGCAGAGACAGCCAGTTTTCGCTGACCTGGACGCCCCACAGCCCTGGTGGCCGCAGGGACCCCACAGGTCGTGGGCTGGCCCAGATACCCCCGAGGGCCGAGACGGGGGACTCTCCCGGCACCTTCATCAGGTAGCTGAGGCTCCGCTCGCTGAACACGTCTCTCAGGAAGCCCACCTCCTCCCTGTGGCTCGAGTCTGGGCTCAGCTGGGAGGTAAGCAGCGCCAGGGTCTCGTGTAGGCCTGAGGCGGGCGCAGGAAGTCAGGGCACGTGCAGGGGACCTGCCCTGGAGACCCAAGCCTCCCTCGTCCCCAGGGCATGCAGGCAAGACCACTTTGGAGGCCTGGTGGGCAGCACCCGGGGCAGGCCGGGCACTCACCCGAGTCCTCGGACAGCACGGGCATGCCTGCGCCTGCCAGTCCCGGGAGCTCCCTGCCGGGGAGTGGGAGTGGTGACTTCACTCAGGAGGCAGCGACATCCTGGGCGCTCCAGCGGGGACGGGAACAAAAACTGCTCACTCCCTCCACAGAGGAAGGAGAAAAAACAGACTCGCTTTCCCCTAGGTGACCAGACTTCCTCCCTCTGCTCAGACCTGGAGGTGGACGTGGGGGAAGCCACTGCCCCATGGAGGGACACTGGCAGTGCAGGTGCTACCTGGGGGCCACGGTCCATGCCCAGGTCCGGCCAGGCCAAGCTGCCCTGACCAGGGCGGCATCTCCGGCCGCCGCCACGCTCTCAGGGCCGCAGCGGCCCTCCACCCGCGCCCCAGCCGAGGGCGCTGGACCCGGAGAGGCACAGCCACGCTCCCGCGGGAGAGCCTGGCCCGGGGCTCGAGGTACGTGAACCTGGGGAGCAGGAGTCCTGGCTGGCTCCTCTCCGCGCACGGAGCCGCGAAGCCCGGCGCAGGATGGGCGCCCACACGCGGAGCCCCCGCCCCGCGCCCCTCCTCTGCCCGAGAGCCTGGGATCCGGCCGAGCCCCGGTCTCGGCGGGGGCCGGGCCGGCGGAATCTCGGAGTCGGGACTCGGCCCACCCTGAGCCGCGTGCGCTCCCTCCTGTGCGCCGCTCCCTACCTCGTCTCGCCGGGAGCTCAGCCCAGGGACCCGGAGCCACACGCTAGCACCAGGCCTCGCCCGCAACCGCTGCTCCGCCTGCACCGCCCCTCCCCGGAGCGGCCGCGGGGGCGGAGACAGGGGCGGGCACAAGCCGGGAGGGGCTGACCAGAAGGGGCGGGGAGTGGGGCGGAAGGGGACGGATCGCACATCATTGGGGCGGGGCCCGGAGCGGAAGGGGGCGAGGAGCAGGCTTGTATTGGACTGTAGGTCGTGGGGGCGGGGAACGGGGCGGAAGGGGGCGGGGCGCGGACCCGTATTGGACTGCAGGCCGTGGGGCGGGGCACAGGGTGGAACGAAGGCTGGGAGGAGGCGGGACTCGGGAGGAGCGCAGTGGGGGCAGGAGGGGGCGGAGCTCGACCCGGGAGCCGAGCGCAGGCCTGGGCGGGGCAGGATTTGGTGGGGCGTGGGCTGAGGAGGCGGGGAGAGGTAGGGAGTGGGCGGGGAGTGGGCAGAATGGGAGGGACGTGAGTGGGATGGGCGGGCCGCGGGTCTGGGTCCCACTCCGCTCCCCACCCGCCGAGCCCGCGGCCTCCTGCGCACACGCGCCCGCGAGTGGAGGGGTGCACACCGGCCCCGCGGGAATCCTCTGCCAGCGTGGATTGAGCGCGCTGTGCCTACAGGGGCTGCAGAGACCGCCGCAGCGGAGACGCGGGCTGCGCAACTACGCATCGGGGCTCGGGGAGGAGGACGCACGAGCCCGGCGCGCGCTTGGGGGCGTGGCGGGGTCGCAGGCGCCCACGGGTGCGCGAGAGGCACGGGGCGCGGGGCCGGTCCCCGAGGGCGGCGGAGGGCCCCCCACCTGTCCAGCGCTCACGTGGCCCTGCCGCCCTCCGCACACCCGGGCAGGGCGACGGACCCCACGACGCGGCACACCTGGCTGCTGAGCTTGGCAAACATTGCCAGCCACGCGATCGAGTTTTAGTATATGTGCCGCCGAAGCAAGCACAACGCGATCGAGTTTTGACAAGGCTCCAGCAAATGGTGCTGGCACAACCACAGCAGATTCTGTGCGTGTGCGTGTGGTGCGTGTAAAAGCTCAATCCCCTCCTCGCACCGCGTACAGAACACAGAAGAGGGAACACAAACTCATGCACGTTGGTAAAACGACTAGAAGGAAACAATGAATTTTTCAGTTTTGCAGTAGGCACAGATTTCTTAAAATACAAAAACACATGGATGCTAGGGCTGGGGATTTAGCTCAGTGGTTTCGCCGCCTGCTGTGCAAGCGCAAGGACCGGAGTTCGATTCCCAGGCACCAAAAAAAAAAAAAAAAGACTCTAAAAACTGATAAATGGACTTCAAAATTAACACTTGTACTCATCTGGGGGAAAAAAAAAGGATGAAGAAAATAGATGGTAAGGGGAAGAAACAGTCCCACTGTAAATACTAAGGACTTGTACCCTGCAGCTCAATAATAAAAGGTCAAACACCCAAATCCAAACATCGGCAAAAGAAACGGGTATGTATTTCCCAAAAGAAGATAAACGCCACTAGGCATAAACAAAACGCTCATCCAATATCATCTGTCATGAGGAAAAGTAAATTAAAACCTTAGTTCCTACTGCCATACAAAATAGCAGGGCTGGGTGTTCTCTGAATAATAAGAGATTTATTCCTTAGAGCCTGAGGCTGGGAAGTCCACGCGTCCGCGCGAGATGGACAGGAGCCAGGGCCTCCTTCGGCGGCTGTGTGAGGCAGGAGTCCTGTCGGGGGCGCCCAAAGCGGATGGTGGGACATTGAAGAGCACCGGTGTTTCCTCATCAGTGAAGAGAAAACAGCCTCTTCAGACGGGAGCGACCGCACGAATGTCAGGGCGTACTAGGCTGAGCGCAAGAGGGCGCTGCCGCCGGGGCCCGCCGTGTGGTCCTGCGGCGCTTGAGCGCCCGAGCTCCGGCTGTCGTCAGAGGCCTGGCTTTGGCTGGCCCAGAGAGGTCCGCAACAGCAGCAGCGGCAGCACCAGCATCGCTATTATACAAAGTACCAAACTTTGCAAGTGCAAGGTCCTGAGTTCAATCCCCGGTACCGGAAACAAAAAGTTCTAAAATTAGCCCAGAAGAGAGGGAAAATCTGAGCAGGCCCATTTGAACAGAGTACAGCTGTCAAAGACCTGTCGCGGAAAAGAGCCCCAGACCTTGGGAGTCCGACAGGAGAAACCTCCACACACATAAAGAACACTTATTCTGGCTCTACTAGAGCATTCAAATAAAAAGAAGCTCCAAATTCTTCCCATGCTACATTTAAAAAGTTGAAAGTTGGGGGTGGGGATTTAGCTCAGTGGTTCTGCCGCCTGCCTCGCAAGCGCAAGGACCAGAGTTTGATCCCCGGTATGAAAAAAAGTTGAAAGTTGATAATAAAACCTGTTTTAAAAAAGAGGAAAAGTGGGGGCTGGGATTTAGCTCAGTGGTTCCACCACCTGCCTCACAAGAAGAAGGGCCCGAGTTCTGATCCCTGGTACCAAAAAAAAAGAGCAAAAAATCTTAGTTTCATTTATAAATATTGATATAAAAATCCTAAAAACTTTTATTAGCTAGCAATTTCACCAGGATACTAAGAGAATAATAATATATCATGATAAGGTAGAATGTATTCTTTTTTTTTTTGGTACCAAGGATCGAACTCGGCACCTTGAGCTTTCGAGCCAGGGGTGCGGAACCACTGAGCATTAAATCCCCGGCCAGGTAGAGTGCATTCTAAAATGGTTTAATGTTTGAAAATTATATGGTGTACTCCAAATAAAGCAATTTGTTAATAGGATAAAAGTAGTACTTTTATATTATTATATCCATAGATGCTATAAGGCACCCATACATGATTTTCTAAAACATGTGTCAAAAAGGAATTTGAACAACAGTTAATCATACAGTTGCCTTATGAAACAGCAACTTCACTCCTAGGTATCTGCCCAGGAGAAATTAGAAATATGTCCCCATAAAAACATGTCCGTGAGTGGAGGCCTTTGCCCGCGTGGATTGAGCACATCATGAAATCAGCTGGTCACAAAACACCACACATTGCCTGATACCATTTATATGAACAAACCCAGAACAGGCAACTCTAGAGACAGAAAAGTAGATGAGCCATGGCTGAGGCCAGGCAATGCTCCTGGGTGTCTCCATGATGATGCATCTTCAAGATGAGGAAAATGGGGCCAGGGATTTAGCTCAGTGGTTTCACCGCCTGCTGCACAAGTGCAAGGACCAGAGTTCGATCCCCGGTACCAAAAATAAACAAAAAAAAAATGAGGAAAATGTCCTAAAATGTGATCATGATGATGGTTGTAAAACTACAAATATATATATATTTTTGAATATATTTTAAAAATTGAGATCCACCCTGTATATGAATGGATTTTATGGTATGTAAATTATCTCTCAATAAAGTTGTCAAAAATAAATGGTTTAAAGCTTCCAAATAAAAGGCAGAGATTGTCAAACAGGTAAAAGAGCAAGACTTGCCTGTTTGCTTTCTAGAAGAAACTCACCTGCTCAACACGACCCACCCTGGGTTCCATCTGGCACTGAAAAAGAAAAAAGATTAAATACTAAGTTAAGCAAGGAAAGCTTAGTAGGAAAAGTGTGGAGTCATTCTAAAATTCCCATTAAAATATAAAAACAATGTCCAGAGGGAATTTCCTCAATCCTTCTACTTATCAGGAAAAATAAACATTGGTGAAAAGCAGCAAAAATCCAAAAAAGAGCCAGGACCAAGGCAGCTGGGTTCTAAGTTCCCTGGCCCTGTCAAGTACACGGTGCTCCTGATGGGAAAGCAGTCTGGGAGGCTTTGCACACGGTGGGGACGGGTGGAGTGGACAGAGCACCGGGTGACAGCGCCTGTTCCTGCGGAAGGCAACATGAGAAATGGGAGGAGAGGAATTCCTAAAAAAGTCTGGGGACAGCTATAACTAGCTATTCTTTATGGAAAAGGGGGAAAGAAGGAAAGGAGAAGGAAAAAGTCGGATCCCTACCTCACTCCTCACACAAAATATTTTTCCAGATTTCACTGTATAATCTTGCAGTGAAGGAAGACTTTCCAAGCAAAACCCAAACACAGATGTATAAAGAAAAAGGACATGTGACTAAATAAAATATAAATTATAAAATGTAAACTTTCATTTTTGCAATGTGATATAATATTGTACATGGAATGTGATAGCTAAATTCCTTAACTTAAAACATTTCATACAAGTCAATAAGAAAACATAAAAATTAGAAAAATAGTCCGGGCCGGGGATTTAGCTCAGTCTGTGCAAGCACAAGGTCCCGAGTTCGATCACCAGTGCCAAAAACCAAAAGAAGATAAACAGTCAAAGTCTGTTACCAAAAAAAATGCATACAGCTGATATATCAAAACATTCAAAATCTTGCAAAATAGAAAGCGATGTCCCTGTTGCCTGTTAAGACGAAAATGCTCACGTTTGCTGACATCTGGTGCTGTGGAGGGTGTGAGACACGGGCACTGGACGGGTGGGGATCACTGGAGGATGGCGTGGCAGGGTCTGCTCGGCTAGCCCATGTCCTCGTGCTTTGGCCCAGCAGACAGGAAGCAGGCGGGGCACAGGTGGCGGGACAGCAGCAGGTGGGTGCACGAGGGCAGAGGCCACACGGGGCAGTCGTCTGAGGGGCTGAGGACCCCAGCGCCCCAGGCACCAGGGCAGAGGCTTTGAGCGGGACCAGGTGCTGGCCTCGGGCGCAGGGTGCAAGGCCTGGCACCCCCCAGGCACACGAGGGAAGGTCCACACCCCCTCACACCCAGGGAGGAGCGAGACGCACTGCCACCTTAAAATTTCCCTCTTTCCAATTTGTCTTATTGCTCGTGGGTATCGTGAACCCATTTTCTTTCCTTTTTTATAGTTTGGTACAGTGACATAGAACCGAGCCCCAGAAAGTGTGTAAACAGAGCAACTCACAAGGGAGTCCTCCCCATCCCCTGCAGAGCCTGCGGGCACAGCACCCTCCCGAGGGCCTGTCTCCTCCATCCCACCATCTGCGCCCACTGTGCAGGGTTCATCAGGGCCGTTTCCGAGTGGAGTTCAGACCTCACCTACCAGAGCCATCACTGTGCCGACTTCCTCCTCCACGCTGTCCGTGGCGTGCGCTGCTGGCATTTTCTGCCACCCTGTGGGTCTGTCCAGTCGCTCTTTCCCTGGCATGTTGGTTTGTTTGTCTTTATTTTTAATTTTAATTTTTATTTTTTTGGTACCAGGGATCGAACTCGGGACCTTGCACTTGCGAGGCAGGCGCCGGAACCACTGAGCTAAATCCCCGGCCCTGTTTTTATTTTTATTTGACACACGATCCCACAATGTAGTCCAGGCCAGCCTTGAACTCACTGAGTAGCCCAGGCTGGCCTCCAACGCACGACAAACCTCCTGCCTCAGCCTCCCTGGTACTGGGATTGCAGGCGTGCACCACCACGCCTGGCCCCACAGTCTTTTGGTGAACAGTTTGTAATGTCAACACTTTCCCGCTTCAGTTCTCTTTTTCTCTCACTCTCTCTTCTACACCCTGTTCTTTTTGTCTCTGTCACTCGAAGACCTCAGCCTGGTTCCTTCCCAAACACCTTGCGGTTTCTTCTTAGCTTTTAGCTGTGTCTAATCTGCTTGAAATCTGCCCCTGAATTCTTAACTTCAGCCACTGGATTTTTTCGATTATTTTTCAAATCTGTTTTCCTTTTATACTTTCAGTCCAGGCTGCACTTGTACTCCCTCGAGGCCCTGAGGAACAGCAGGAACAGCCATGCTGCGTCCCTTGCTGCTGCTGCAGAACAGGGCCCAGTCTGGTTCAGCTGCCCATCACCACCCAGTCCTCCTGCGGTTACTTCCTAAGTCGGGAGCATTTGAGACAGTCCACTCGAAACCGCCGGGGGCTTTGCCGCTGCCCGACCCCCAGAAGGCTTCCTACCAGTGTCTCTGAGGTCCCTGAAGGTGGGACAGGGATGGCTGTACCAGGCTGGAGCCCAGAGCCGAGCGTGAAGGACACTGAGGGACAGGAGTCGGCTGACAGACAGCCCGCAGCAGCCTGGTCTGTTGCAAGTCACTCATTTCCCACAGCACAGCCCTCGGGTCCCAGCCCAGTGTGATGAAAACAGCCGGCTCCCGCTCAACCCTGTCCCTGCAGCCCAGCCTTGGGTCCCAAGCACAGCCTGGGCCCAGAGCTGCGCTTCTGTGCTCTCCTGGCTCCTGGCTCCGACCTGCCTGCTCCTGTGAGCTGTCACTGCTTGCCTTTAAATATACCTTACATTTCAGAACAATTCCCGATGTACAGAAAGATTGCCAAGAGCATCGGCAGAGCTCCCGAGAGCCTCCCTGTCACCAGCGCGCCCCCGTAAGCATTTTGCGGTCCCTACCGCCGAGCTGTGGACACTGCCTGGTGCACAGCCCCTACATCGGGGCCTCCTCAGGAGCGCGTGGCTTCCCACTGACCCCTTTCTCTGCCTGGGCCGCAATCCAAGACGCCACCTTGTGTTGAGATTTTTCTGAAAACCCAGTTGTCCATGCCTGTGTCCACAGGAAGTGGGCTCCAGGCCCCCAGACACCACGCAGTCCCCGCTATAAATTAGCATCGCATCGGCACTGGGCTGCACATCCTCCCTGATACCATGGGAATGTCGTGAAACTAGATACGACACCGTGTTGTTCAGGGAATAATGACAAGAAATAAGTCAGCGTGTGTTTAGGAGCAACACTGCCCGTGGCCTTACTCTGTGGCACAGGAACAAAACGGGAGGGGAAGATGAGCACCAGAGCTACGAGACCTGGGGGCCTGGGCTGCCGGGCTCCAGAGGCCCGCATGCCGCTTCAGTCTCCTGGGCTCCGGGAGGCTGGAGCTCTCCTCCCACTTCCGTCTTGTGCAGTGAACCTGCGGCACCAGCCGGGCTGCGTCTCCCTCCAGCCCAGAGTTTGGGGCCTGATCACCAGCTCCGCTGTCGCTGCTGGGCACTGTCGTCCTGAGAGGCAAAGCCTGTCACCCTGAAGCCCAAAAGGACTTCAGATCCACCTCAGCAGGAAGTGGGAACTCGGTTGTGCCTGGTTCGGGCTGGAGAGGATGGGGGGAGCAGGCCAGACGGGGCAGCAAGGACGGGGCATCCGGGGCTCAGACCTGCTGGCTGTCCAGGGTGGCCTTCTTCTTGGTGGCCACCTTCTGGTTCGACCTTCCCTAGTTTGATGGTGACCGTGGAGCTGACAGGGCCGAGTAACAGAGCCACTCGGCTGCAGTTCCAGACCAACAGAAGCGGCTTGGCCCAGGCCAGGCCAAATCCTGGAGGAGCTGAGCCAGGTGACCCTGACCCCAGCAGCTCGGACCTCCCCCCACCTGCATCCCCTGTGGCCTGGCCGAGCCCCTCAGGCATCCAGAGCATTCCAAGTGGGCGCTGACAGCCCGGACCACCTCCCCGCTGGCCAGCACGACGCAGTGTCCTCTCTCCAGCCCTAAACCCACAGGGGCTCTTGTGGGCCCTACCAGCCCCAGGGTGTGGCCTGAGCGTGGAGGGCCACAGCCCACCCAGCCAGGAGCAGGCTCAGAGCTGGGCGTGTGTGTGGGCGCCAGGCCAGACCCCTCCCCACACAGGCCAGCCCTGAGGATGCCTTGCTGTCCTGGGGTGACATCGCCTCCTCACACACTTCATTTCCTCTGGTGCCCGGGATGTCTGGGGAGAAACATAACAGGAGAACAATTTAGTATAACTAACATGCTCCAAAATGTCCGCAGTCAGGTCCGACGACACTAGGACACCTACCGAAGTGTCAGATGCTGCCCTGCTCTGAATGCTCTTCTACTTTTGGAAAAGTAGAAGCTGGGGGTGGTGCTGCACAGCTGTAATTCCAGCACTAGGAGGCTGAGGCAGGAGGATCACATGAGTTCAAGGCCAGCCTGAACGGTGGGCAGATGGGCGAGGTGAGGGGACTAGGGCTGGGGGGTTCCTGGGGTGTGTGGCCCTTGGGCCGTAGCCAGGGGGTCCAGCGAGATCCTGTCTCAAAAATTTTAAAAGTTAAAAGAAAGAAAATTACTTATTATTCTGTGTAAGGACTAAACAGCAGAAACACCCCATGAGACGCTAGACTAAGCACTGTTTTAATTTGTTTTTAACTGGGAAACACGTTAGCTTTGTAGTTTGCACACACAAGGGAGGCTCCGGGCAGAGGTCATGTGACAGGGGCCTGCGACTCCAGGTCCCTGCCCCTGCAGTGACAGACAGGGTGGCTGCTGAGCACGGTGAAGCCGAAAGGTCCAGGCGAAGAGGCCACAGGCTCCGTCCCTCTCGGGTCGGGTCATCGCCTTGACAACGGGCCGGGAGGAGATTGGGGAGTGGCTGCTCTCTCCGCTCCTTCTCTCTCTCTTTCTCTTTCTCTCTCAATTCTGTCTTTTTTCTTTTTCTTTTTTTTTTTTTTTTTTTTTTTTTTTTTTTTTTTTTTTTTTTTTTTTTTTTTTTTTTTTTTTTTTTTTTTTTTTTTTGGTAACGGGGATCGAACTCGGGTCCTTAGCTTGCAAGGCAGGCGGTGGAACCACTGAGCTAAATCCCCGGCCCTCTGTTTTATAAATCTTTTGCTTACAACCTGTATGCACCTTGCAATAAAAAACCGAAACCGAGAAAGAGCCCTTGGGGGCCGTGGGTCCGGGCCTCCTGGGGCGTCGCCAGCTCCTCCCAAGCGCCCCGCCCCGTGGCCGAGAGCGCACGCGCCCCGGGACCACGCGCTGGGGGGACCCCAAGCTCTGGGCCAGGCCCCCGGCAATCAGGTGGGGCTCGGGCCGCGGTCACGGCCCTGACCCCTGCAAGGGAAATGCTCGCTTCTGAAGTCCGCTCGGGAGCGACGCGCTACGGTGTCCCCAGGTGTGCCACTGCCAAAGAGGCGTCGAGGGGCGCCGGACCCCGAGCTGTCGCCCCCTCCCCCACGAGGTCCTGGGGCTGGGAGGAGTGGGCGGAACGGGGACCGCCAGCCACGCCCACCCGCCCCGGCCCCGCCCCCAGGGCCTCACCCCGTGGGCCCGGGACCGCGCCCGCCCAGACCACGCCCACGGCAACACCACTCAGCCGACCCCGCCCCCGGGACCCCGGACGCCGGGGCCCGCCGACCTCGCCCGTCGCCCGCTGCCGCCATGCGCGCCCTGGCGCTGCTGTGGGGCTGTCTGGCGCTCCGGGGTGAGCAGGGTCGGGGTCGGGTACCGGGGAGCAGGCCGGCCGGCCGCCCTGGGTGCAAGGGGGATCCCTTCTGTCTGCGGGCCGCGTCCGCCCCAGGCCCCCGACTGCGGCTCCTGCACCTCCGCGGCCCTGCCCGCCGGTGACACGCGTGGACCTCGCTGGGTCTGCACGGCGCGCTCCCAAATCAGGGTGCACGTGGTGCCCGGTGGCAGGCGCCCCTCCGGGTGCAGCGCGGGCGCAGACCCCAGCGGCCTGAACCTGCCCTGTGCCCGTAGGGAGCAGCCTGCCCTGTCCGTGCCGCCGTGGGGAGACCGCGGGTGTCTGGGGCTCAGGGGAGAAGCCTTCCTTCCCCCGGCCTTGACCCTGGGCCTCCGCCTCGCCTCCCCCTGTGTTTCAGCGTCTGCGGCCCTGACCTGCCCGAAGGAGATGAGCGGATTCGAGGGCGACACGGTGACCCTGCGGTGCACCTACGAGTCGGAGCTCAGGACGCACCCCAAGTACTGGTGTAGGGAGGTCGGGGTCTTCATCTCCCGCTGCTCCAGCAAGATCTTCTCGGGAGAGAACAGCCAGGATGTCATGGAGGGCCGAGTGTCCATCCGGGACAGCCCAGGAGAGCTGGCACTCGTGGTGAGCCTCAGGGGCCTCACGCTGAAGGACTCCGGGAAGTACTGGTGCGGGGCCCAGAGGCTGGGCCCAGACGAAGCCTGCCCAGTCTCCCTGACCGTTGTCCCAGGTAACAGCGTCCCCTCCCCACCTGGAACGCGGGAGAGCGGCAGGTGCTGGAAGCTGGAGCCGTGCTGGTGCCAACCTCACCCAGCCTCCTTCCCCGACCTGAAGCCCAGGGCTGGGAGCAAGGGGCGCCTGGGGGTCTAGCACCTAGCACCTCCCTGGCCCAGGAATGCACAGGACCCGCTGAGCCAAGAGGAGGGAGCCAGGGGGCCCCAGGTGGCACCTGAGGTCAATGCCCACCTCATAGATGGGAAACTGAGGCACAAGAGATGGGTTTGCCCAGGGCTCTGAGCCAGGAAGTGACAGCTGGGATTCCCCCGCAGGCCACTGCTGGCGTGGTTTCTTCCTTCCCCTCCTGGCCCTATGGAGGCCCCATCCCTGCCCCACCTACCCTCAGCACCAGGTCTTTGCCATCCAGGGTCTTTAATTCTGGAAAATAGAGCGAAACCCACTGAGCAACCTGGCCACACGGCGCGCTGACTGGTAGCCGGGAGGCCCTGGCTTCGTGCCACCGTAGAGAAGAGAATGAAAACCCCATGTCCGACCCGCCCTCCGTTTCTCCAGTGTTCTCCACCCAGCCTGCCAGTTCCTACGGGGCTCAGATGTGGTTGTGCCTAGCTGGGGCCAGCGGTGCCTGTTTCTGAGGCTCCCCGTTGCTCCCTACCCGTGCGTGCCCTGCACGCTCTCGCTGCCTCTTGGTCACACCTCGCCGGCCTCTGCGACAGCTGGGAGACCACAACAGGGCTGCGCTCAGGCCGGTGTCAGGGTGGCGGGGCAGGCGGAGGCCATGGCTTCAGTGGGTGTGGGGACCCGGGTGTCCTAGCCCAGGGGGCCCGGACAGAAGTGAGTGCTGCACAGCTGGGTGGCAGCCCCGAGGGGCGAGCGAGGGTCTGTGGGTGCTGAAGGAAGGGGCTCGCGCCCCAGGGGGAGGAGCTGACCTTGGCTGGTGCTGAGGTGCTGGCGCAGTGGAGAGGACCGGTCGTGCGAGGGGAACCACGTGGGAAGGTGCAGGCGCAGGAGGTCCGGAGCGGGTGGTCCAGGGTGCGGCTGGGCCCTGGGGCGCAGTGACAGCCGGCCAGCATTGGACTACAGGCGCGGCGCCCGGAGTCAGCGCCTCTGTGTGGCCGGGGAGCCGCCCGGTGTCCTGCGCCGGAGGCACGGGCCAGTGTGCACCTAGAGACAAGACCGCTGGGTGCGGGAGCCGGGAGGGGAGACAGAGGCAGGCCCCTCTCTCCAGGGGCAGACAGACCCGCAGCGACCACCGGGGCCCGCTGCCCACCCGTCCCCTCCTCCCGGCTCCCTCCGGCCACCACCGCCAGCCCGCGCCCCCCCCCCCCCCCCCGCACCGAGTGAGTGGCGCTCTCCGTCCGCAGGGGCGGCGCTGGCTGGCACCGCAGGGAGCTGGGCGTCCTGCCCAGGGCTGGGGTCATCGGTCGATCGGGCCACACAGGGCGCAGCAGGCGCGGGGCGCAGCCGTCCCCGGGCCCACGGGGCTGAGGGGTGAGGCAGGAAGGCCCACCGTGAGGGGTGCCGGCCGGGGAGGGGCGGGGAGGGCCAGCGCCGGCGCGCCAGGCCTCTGGGCTCCAGGGCAGCGCGCGGAGGGTAAGGCGGGGGCTGTGGCCGCCCCTCCCCGCGCACCTCGTGCTCCACCCTGGCCGCTCAGCCCCGGACCTACTGAGACACCGGTGCCCAGGGCCAGAGTTCAGGGGTCAAAGGTCAGCCCAGGCCCCGCGGCGCTGAGCCATGGTTTTCGGACTTAGCTTCTCCTGACCAGCGTCCGACAGCCCCCACCCCGCAGCAGGGGCACAGTGGGCCCGAGGCCTCGCCGCTCACGGAGACGGTCCCCTCTCGCCACACAGCCACCGCTCCTGAGGCCACTGCTCCAGAGGCCACCGCTCCTGACGCCGCGGCCGCGTCTCCTCCCGCAGGGAGCTCCCGCCCAACCACGCAGCCCGACTCCTCCTCCTCCGCAGTAGGGGACCCAGGTCCTGCCTCCAGCAGCCACAGTTCCATGCCCAGGTGAGCCCAGGTGGACCCTAAGCCATCCCTAAGCCATTAGTGACCACCACTCCTCCCTCTGCGCGGACATCTCAGGCCCTGTGGCACTGTCAGACTGGCTCTTGAGCAGTCCACATCCTGAACCACAGGAGCTGGCAGCCCCACCACCCTGGACACAGCCTGCTCGAGGTGAAAGGTCTAGGCTGGCCCTACCCCACCTCTGTTCCTTCCCCCACCTCAGGCACAACCACCCCAGTTCAGTGGGGTTTCCCTGCACCTGTTGCATCAGTGCTTTGCTGTGCTTAAAAATACAGAAACCCAACACCTTCCACCAATCCTTCCCTTCCCCAGCTGCGGCCCCAGCCCAGAGGAGGGGCTCAGGCTGCTCACAGGGCTCAGGAGGCTGCTAGCAGGGGTGACAAGGCATGCTGGGGGCCCCTGCCTGGGGCCAGGCCCCCACGAGAGGGCTGACTGGACCCTGGGTCCCCGTGGCCTCCGACCTCCTGGGCACAGGGACTCGGCCAGAACCCCCGTTGCCCCGAGCCCGGCTGGGCCAGCGCCCCACTCCCACCTAGGGATGAGGCCCACCAGGGGGTCCCCTCCCCCCAGAACCTCACTGGCCCCTACAGCAGGGGCTGCACCCTGGCCAGGTCCCTGCCAAGCTTGAGGTGTGGATGGTGGGGCTCGGGGCTCTGCCGCCTTGCCACGCACAGCGGCTCCACACTGGGAGCTGGCTTTCTGGCCGGGACGCAGAGGCCTCTCGGTGACTGCCGCCGTCTGGTCCGCAGCGTGTCCATCCCCACTACCCGCCTGCTGGCCCCCATCCTGGTGCTCCTGGCCCTGCTACTGGCTGCAGGTCTCATCGCCCTGAGCACCCACATGCTCTGGGGGTGGAGGCAAGGTGAGTGGGGTGGAGGGGCCCCAGGACACAGGCTCCATGCTGAAACCCCAGCTGGGGAGACTCTGGGCACACACAAGGCGCACAGCCTCCACTGCCCACCCGCTGGAGTGGGTCCCACGGCCCCTAACCCCGGCGAGGCCCTGACCCCCTGCAGGTCCAGCTCCATGCTCAGGGCCCGGCCGGGTGCACGATGAGCTCAGCGCCCACCCCAGGGTCTGCAAGGCGCCAGCCCATTCCCAGGCTGTGCTGCTTTAGCTGTGTGACCACCCCGAGCCTGTTTCCCCAAATGACAGATGTGTGGCAAGGGGGAATAGCATACAAGCCACAGGTGTCACTTAAAATCCTCTAGCTGGGCCTGGTGGTGCACACCTGTAATCCCACCACTTGAGAGGCTGAGGCAGGAGGATCGCCATGAGTTCTAGGCCAGCCTGGACTACATAGTGAAACCCTGTCTCAAGAAAAAAAAAACAAACTTTATTTAAAGAAATAAGCTACACGATCCCCAGTACCAAAAAAAAAGCTACTAAAGTTAATTTTAATAATATAGTTTATTTAACTCAGCATATGCAAACCATTATCAACTCAACAGGGAGCCAATATGAAATCTGGGGGGCGAGTGAGCTGCATCCCCAGCCCTTCTTTGTTTTTTATTTGACATAGGGTTTTGATAAGTCACTACCTTGCCCAGGCTGGGCTTGAACTTGTAGTTCTGCTTTGGCCCCACACAGTGCTCGGATTGTAGGCATTTGCCTTCAGGTCCAGCTAATAAGAAAATTCATGAAAGCCAGGCCTGGGAACAGACCTGTAGGCCCAGCTACTCAGGAAGCTGAAGCAGGAGGATCACTGAAGCCCAGGAGTTTGAGCCCAGCCTGGGCAGCACAATGAGACTTGGTCTTGGAAGGACCTAGACAGGAGCGGCCGTGGCCCACGTCCCGTCCTCCTGCTGGGCCGGGAGTGGCGTGAACTGGAGGAGCCGCGTGCCTGAGCCTGGTGGCCCTGGGCGGCTGCCGCTCCCGAGCTGACAGTGCAGACCAAGAGGCTGAAGTCGGACTCGGCTGCCCCGCACCGGCACAGTTCTGTGGCTGCTTCCCCCACCACCCAGGGCAGGAAACTGGCGCAGAGCAGTGCAGCGTCTGCAGAGCTCCAAGTGGCAGGGGAAGGTGACGCCCCGTGCAGGACCCCAGGAAGAAACATCAGCTCTCCCCACCCCTCTGGGTCCCTCAGACGAGTCCCGGAGGGGACACAGGGCCACATCCCAAGTCCACGAGCACTCGCCCTTCTGACCGCGGTGCCCACAGCGGGTGTGTCCCCCCATCCTGTTAGAAACAAGTGTCTCGGGGAGGCTGAGGCGGGAGGATTGCAAGTTCAAGGCCAGCCTGGACGATGCAGTGAAACCCTATCTCAGGAAAACAGCACAACCAGAACAAAGCTGTAAGCGGAGTGTGGGGCCCCTGTCCCGACTGCTGCATTTGAATCTGCATTTTAAGAAAATGCCCGGGGGGTCAGTCGCTTTGTGACCTCAGGTGTCACTTTTTGTTCTTGCAACAAATTCCTGAGAAGCGACGGCGGCAGGGTCTCCCTGGCTCAGGCTGCAGGAGGCTCCAGCCCTGTCCCTTTGGGCCTGTGGCAGCCCGCGGTGGCCAGAGCAGAGCTTCTCACCTCCGGGCAGCTGTCCCTGTCCCCGCTTCCTTCAGGGACCCAAAGCCCCACAAGGCGCAGCTTCCTAGTGGCTCGGAGCGGCCTTGGCAAGCACGCGGGGTCCCCAGGCTGAGCCAGGAAGGGGCTCCTTTGTCCCCCCGGTCCCCTGGGGCCCCACTGCCTGGGCAAGGGTCGCACGTGTGGGTGGCTGCTCCCGGCTTCACCCCGAGCCCTCCTGGGTCTCTTTCAGCTCTTTGGGCCGAGGATGCGCAGCGGGGCGAGAAGGTCCACCTCCCGGCTGCGGTAAGAACCCGCGAGCTCCAGGCCCAGGTGGCTTCTGTCCCCTCCTGGCCCCCTGTGTACCCCGGGGTGGGGCTCACCCCCACCTGGAAGAATCCTTGAGCCCTGAGGGTGGAAGCCGGGGCTGGAGCCCATCATCCCCCGAGGGCGCGAGAAGCAGGCGTCCCCTGGCCTGGCACTCTCTCTCTGCCCCTGAGGGAAGCAAAGATGGAGCCTCCTCGGTGTTGTGGTCCAGCCTTTCTCTCAGTGCACTGTACCCTGCAGTGCTGGCAGTCGGGGTGCTGTGAGAAACCCTGTCTCCCAGCCAGGGATGGGGTCGCACACCTGTCAGCCCAGCACTCAGGAGGCTGAGGCAGGAGGATCCCAAGTTCAAGCCCAGGCTGGACACCTAAGTGACCCAGTGAGACCCTATCACAAAATAAAAAATAAAAAGAGCTGAGGATGGTGCTCAGTGTGAAGGCCCTGGGCTCAGTCCCCAGCACTGCAAAAAGGAAAGAAGGGAGGGAGGGAGGGAGGGAAGGAAATCCTTGGGACCCAGCCCTGGTCCCAGCTGAGCCCTGCGGAGCTAGAGACTGGGCCTCGAATGACAACTAGACTCTGCTTTTGCAAAAGGGGAAACTGAGGCCCATGGGGGGAACGGTGTTGCCTGAGGTCATGCAGACGGGTCCCCACCAGGAGCCAGGATGGGGTCTCGGCCCCCAGCTTTCCCGGTCCCCTGAGCCCCTTTGGCTCTGAGGCCAGGGTGAGGGTGGCACTCGGGGGGCGAGGGAGCCTTGCCGGCCTCTGGGATGGGCCCCGCTGCTCCTCCACAGGGAGTGGGCTCCCCACCTGCTGCACTGCCCCTGGACTCCGTGAGCCCCGGGCAGGAAAGGGGCGCTGCCATCCCCGTCTTTCCTGGCGCCAGCGAGGACAAAAGACTTGGTGGGTCCCCGGGGAGGGCGGTGGGACAGGTCTCCTGTACTGCAGGAAGCAGCTGCTATCTCAGGAAGCCGAGGACAGGGCCAAAGGCAGCCCGGGAGTGAGGGCGAAGCTGCCTTGGGGGAGGGTCAGGGCCACCGCAGAGCCTCCGGGGCCGGGCCCCCCTGTGCCAAACCCCCGCCTGTCCCTGCTCCCTGCCGCTCTGCTGTGGCCAAGCACCCCCATTCTCACTGGCCGACTCTGCCTCCCTTGCAGGCGCTGGGTGCCAGCTGGGTCCCCAAGGGCACCGCGGTCAGCCTTGCCGGATACCCCAGCTCCCTTGCCCGCTCCTCCCCGGGCTCCTCCAGGAAACCTGCTGCCTGAGCCAGGTGGGAGGAGGCTGGGCCGGGCTGACCAGGAGGACGGGGTCCCACGCCCCTCGGTCTGGCAGCCGCCACCCAGGGCCAGTCCACCCGAAGGCAGGGCCCCTGACTTTTCTTCTTTGTCCAGGAAATTATTATTATTTTGTTTTTTTGAGACAGTGGCTCACTGTGTAGTCCAGGCTGGCCTTGAGCTCACAGCCATCCTCCTGCCTCAGCCTCCCGAGTGCTGGGATTGCAGGCTGAGGGCAGTTGCCTAATGAGCCCTGGGCTGCAGGAGCCCCAGACAGAGGCCTGGGGAACCGAAGAGGATGGAGGAGGTGGAAGGGGCAAGAAGCAAAGCCGGTCTTGGGGAGGAGTTGTGTCCCTGAGCCCCCGAGGCTTGACAGGCGGGGACCGGGGGACAGTAGAGTGGGCACAGCCGCTGCCCGGACACCCCGGCCTCATGGCGCCCCAGCCCTGAGACAGCCTCACGCTGTCTCTCCAGGCCCGACGGGAGGAGGAAGCCCCGGCGCAGGCCCCTGAGGCAGAGGAAACCTCTGCGCCTTGCCGGTCCGAGGAGGAGGAGGAGGAGGAGGAGGAGGAGCCGGACCCCGCCAAGTTCATCGCAGTGTAGCTGCGGACACTGCCAGCTGGCCTCGCCCCAACACTCGTGATCCCGCTGCTGCCCTCCCTGGGCTCCCGGGGCCTCCACACTGAGTGACATCCCCAGCCCTTATTGTTTTTGAGACTGGGTCTCATTAAGTTTCTGAGTTGCCCAGCTGGGCCTGAACTTAGATCCTCCTGCCTCAGCCTCCCAGTGCTGAGTGAGCCCGGCACCCAGACTCCCTTCTGTGTGGCCCCAGCGTGGCCAAGGGGAGAGCAGGACCCAGCTGTGTGCCCCCACCGGGTCAGGCAGGTCGCTGGACATCTCCCCTCCAGGAAACCCCGCACTTGGGGTTTCCTCAGACCCAACGCTGGGTGAGCCCGACTTCCATCTCCGAACCAGGCCGAGAGCCTCCGAGCCTGGCCTTGGGGACACCTGGCCACATCAGGACCCCCGCTCATCTCAGGTCGGGCCAGGGCTCTGTCTAACACGTGTCCGGTGACTTCCTGGGGGTGAGGACTGCGGCCAGATGAACCCTCTGACGCCAGCTTGTGGGGTCCACCCTGGGGCCAGCAGGGGGCTTCCTGGGGCCCGGGGTGCAGGCACTGCTGGTCCCTGCTCCAGGTCCTGCCCCCTGACTGTGGGGTGCAGGAAGCACAGTTCCTTCCTGTCTAGAGAGGCTCCCTGTGCCTGGGTCCCGGGTTGGGGCAGGGGCGGAAGAGGACCCAAGTCATGGCCCGGGCCCTGGGGGAGAAGCAGAGCCACATACACATGGTTTTCTGTTTCCTCTTTAAAAGTAAGGTGGGGGTGCTCAGTGTACAAAACTCAGCTGGGGAGGAAAACCAGGAAGGAAAGTTGTAGGGGGTCCTGCCCCCCCCCCGCTGGAACTCTTGAGTGCCTTCTACGGACATGCCCGGGCTTGCTGCAAATCTACCCAGCAACAAGGAAGTAGCCCCAGTACCCTCCCCTTGCTCCTCCCCTCTCGCCCTACGGTATATATGTTGTA
>NW_004624795.1:877611-943409 GCF_000247695.1 Heterocephalus glaber | reverse complement strand
TACGGTATATATGTTGTAACAGCTTCCGCAATAAACGAGACTTGATCAGAAACCTGTCTTGTCTCCATCTCTCGTGTCCCCTGTCCCCTCTCATCCTCGCTCCCCCTCTAGGGTCTCCGTTGACTTACCCGCGGGCCGGGACAGAAAGTGACCCGCAGCCCCCGCCCTGGAGGCAGCCGAGTGCCCTGCTCGGGTTCCCCAGCTTCCCTTCTCCGGGTGAAGACCTTGCACTGGCGCCCTGCGCCCCCTCTCCGCCCCGATGGCACTGCGAGCTCCCCCCTCCCGCACGCCAGAACCCTCCAATAAAGCGTTTCCCCGATGCCTGCGAGCTCGTCTAGTCTCGCTGCGCCGGGATTTACTGAGCTGGGTCTCCATCCCTGACGTTCAGTTCGCTGTTTCACTGTGACACATGGGGCTTTCCCTGCACCTGGTTCTAAGAGGAATCTGGGCAGGGTGCGGTGGTGCACGCTTGTGAGCCCAGCTATTTGGGAGGCTGAGGCAGGAGGATCATGAGTTCAAGGCCAGGCAAGGCAGCTTGGCAAGAGGAAGGGAGGGAGAGAGTGAATCAGGACAGCTGTGTCCAGGGGCCAGCCCTGCAGAAGGGTGTGACCGCTGGGTACTGCAAACGCGCACTAATACAAAATACATGCAGGACCAAAGAAGCGGACTTAGAGCAAAGTAAGCCGGTTCCGCAGCACTGACCTCCCAGTGCAGATCAGAGCTTTAGTCCTGCTGCTAAGCAGTGGCCCGAGCATGGTGCCAGCCAGCACGGCTCCTCCAGCCGACAAGGTCTCACACGAAGGGAGAACGCTGAGAGAGCCAGCCCCTCGCGGCCCTGAAGTGCCAGGCTTTCCTGGGGTTCCTGAAGTGCAGACTTGGGCTCCGTGGCTCTGGGGTGAACCTCAGGGCTTTTGCCAATGCTGTGAATTGAACCTGGGATCTCACATGTGCTGTCCAAACGCCCTGTCGCCGGGCCTGTTAGCCGACGCCTCAATCTCAGCACTCAGGAGGCTGAGGCAGGAGGATTGGTGTGAGTTCAAGGCCAGCCTGGGCTACATCGTGAGACCCTGTCTCAGAAAACCAAAAAGTAAATTTTTTTAAAAAAATTAAATTTAGGGGGCCGGGGATTTAGCTCAGTGGTTTCGCTGCCTGCTGCACAAGCACAAAGACCCAAGTTCGATCCCCGGTACCAAAAAAAAAAAATTTAATTTAAAAAAGGGCTTGGAGTGTAATTCCACAGTAGAGCACCCTGGGCTCAATCTCCAGTGGGGCTTAGGGGAGCACAGCTGTCACCAGCATTCGGGAGGCTGAGGCAGGAGGGTCTCAAGTTCAAGCCCAGTCCAGGCAACTTGACAACTTAGCGAGACCCTGTCTGAAAACAAAGATAAACAGGGGCCGGATGTAGCTCAGTGGTTTTGCCGCCTGCTGTGCAAGTGCAAGGACCTGAGTTTGATCCCTGGTACCAAAAAAACAAAAAGGTAAAAGGGCTGGGGGTGTAGCTCAGTGCAAAGGCCCTGGGTTCAACTTTCAGTACTGTAAAGAAAAAAAGTTGTTGTTGTTTTATTTTATTTTATTTATTTTTTTGGTCCCGGGGATCGAAGTCAGGACCTTGCGCTTCCGAGGCAGGCGCTGGCACCACTGAGCTGAATCCCCGGCCCTCAAGACTGTTTTTAAGAAAGTTGCAGATTCAGGAACAGTTGCAGCTGCCCAAGGTCACAGTGCCCTTTTCCTTCCCAGGAAACTGTAAGACTCCTACGTGCCTGGCAGACACGATGGGCCTGCAGTCAGGCCAGGGCTCTTCCCCTGGAAAGCAGCACCGCGTCCCTGCCGGGTGCGCCCGGCTCTGCCTCAGCCTGTCCCAGGTTGCCGGACATCACACAGTGCAGACGGCCTGCACTCAGCCAGCTCACGGGGCACCCCGGGTCGCCCACCTCGAGGACACCCCCGAAACAGAAGCCCTGGCCCCACCCCGTGCGCCTCCCTTGTGTCTCTCCGGGTGTCTGATGGCCTGGCCCACAGCTCACACGAGCGGGTAGCGCCCCGTCCGGCCCCTCCTTGGGGGACCCCCTGGGCCCCTCCGGCGACGACACCCTGCCCAGGGACAGTCTCCCTGAGTCGCCAGCTCTATGCAGTGACACCCGTGTGCGCAGGGGGCGAGCTGACCCCTCCCCGCCTCCAAATGCACCCACATTGAGGCTTCAGGCTCAGACAGGTCAAAGCCCGGCCGTGTCACAGAGAAGTCTCAGGCCACCGTCCTTAACAGCTAAACGCCACATCGTAGTGCAGGGCACATTTAAGAGGTGACAACATATCTATGTGCATAGTGGGTAAAGAGGCCTTAATGCTTGCAGTCTGTGTCTTAGTCACTTTCCTCGTTCCTGGGACAAAATACCTGACACCTGCAGCTGGAGGAGGAGAGGTTTGTTGTGGCCCAGGGTCAGCACTTTCAGGCCTTGTGTGGCCTTGGCATGGCAGAAGGGCCTGGTGGAGGACAGCAGCTCACCTGAGGTGGACAGCAGCGCCTCCTTGGCCCAGCGCTCCCGTCGGGCAGCGGGGAGGGCCGCGGGGAGCCGGCCCGGGTCTTGGAGCGGCCCCTGGGCTCCGTCCCGGGATAAACAGCCGGGGCCCAAGGTCTAACTGGAGAGAAGGCGGCTGCAGCCTGAGCCGGGCCCTGTCACCGCCAGCCTCCTCCAGGGCCCTCTCCAGCCCCTGCTTCTCTGGACCCGAGGTGGCTCAGGCCTGGGACAGGGAGGCAAGGAAGTGGAGGCTGGGAGGCTGGCGAGGAGCGGTCCCCGCAGGCCCAGGAGCAGCAGCACGTCGGCTCTTCCACCCGGTGCCATTCACACTGGTTCCCCTTTTTGAAAACTGGAAGGGCCAAGAGGGTCATGTTTCTCAGTTCAACTCTACTACACGGACTGCATTTGCTTAGCTCTCTTTCACAATTTCCTAGTAAGTTTGTAACTCCTGCTACCCAGATTCTCATGTTTCAAGGTCCAATCACCTGCAGAACGGTGAGATGACATTGAATTTTTTTTGGTACCAGGGATCGAACTTTGGACCTTTCACTTGCAAGGCAGGTGGTAGCACCACTGAGCTAAGTCCCCGGCCAGAACGGTGAGATTAAACCTAACACAGATTGGGGAAACTTACCCCAAGGACTGCTCTTCCTAAACTCATGTTGTTGCTCACATTTGGCTACAGAGGGTTTTGTAACACTGACTTGGACGCTCCGTCACTTTGGGTGACTGGTCAGCAGGAGAGCTAACCCAGCCCCAAGGGACCATGCCCCCAGTGGTTAACTAGCAGCGTCCTCTGAGAAGAGAGAAACACTCGGACTATGGGCAGAAACTGTCAGGGTTAAGCAGGACTCACCTGTGCCAACCCTAACGGAAAATAAGCAAGGCCACAGAAGTCACAGCAAAAACAGTTCTAACGTGGGCGCAGTAGTGCAGGCCTGTAATCCCAGCACTCGGAGGCTGAGGCAGGAGGATTATAAATTCAAGGCCAGCCTGGGCTACATAGCAAGATCTCAAAAAAAAAACAAACCACAAAGTAAAGTGGGTGTGTACAGGGTTGGGGATGTAGCTCAGTGGTTCTGCCACCTGCCTGGCAAGCGGAAGGTCCCGAGTTTGATCTCTGGCACCAGATAAATAAATAAATGAAAAATAAAACAAAATGAGGACTTGGAAGAGAAGCTGTTGCCCAGCTGCAAGCCAAGAGCTTCCTCCAGGCCCTGGGGAGCAGCCTGGCCGCCAGCTGACTTGTTCCTCTCTCTGATCTGGATGCAGGTGAGTGGGAATCCACACCTCCACACCTCCACCTGCGCGCTGGAGGGAGGAGCGCGGGCTCCTGGCTGAGGCGCTGACGCTGCAGTTCTGATCCCTGGGCCACGAAGGAGATTCTGGGAGTTCACCACAAGGATCAGAGGAGGGGCAGCCAGAGGGAAGATCAGCAAGGAAGGCGGAGCCCCGCCTGTGGTTGAGGGTCATCATGCCCACCCTGGGAGAAGCACAGCCCGGCCCATGCAAGGCAGCCTCTCAGCCAGGGCTGTGTGGATGCAGAGGAACACCTCTGTTTCTGTCTCCGCGCTTGCCGTGTTAAAATTAGGTTTTGCTCATCTTTCACATCATTCTTTCTCCACCTGCAGTATGAAGGGTCTGCTTTCTAGCTCTTCTTTTTTGAGACAGGGTCTCATTCTGCAGCCCAGGCTGGCCTTGAACTCGTGGCGATCCTCCTGCCTCAGCCTCCCCAGTGCTGGGGTCACAGGTGTACGCCACCACACCCAGCTTTACCCTCTATTTCTAATTTTTGCATCCTTAACAGCGGCTGGGGTTGATACAGCTGTCTCTGGGTACTGTGGGGGCCAGTACTGGGGCTGCCTGTGAACCCACAACTCCACGCATGCCCAGGCCCACCATAAACTAGCACGGCACGCACCCAACCCTCACGGGGCCCACGTGCTCGGTCTGCTCCGAGGGGCTCAGTTCCCAGCACCAGGCAAACACTGACGCGAACGTCTGTGCTGTATTGTTTAGGGGACAAAAGCTCGGCGAGAGTTCGGTCCCTGCAGTGTTCACATTCTTTCGCTCTGTGGTTGGCTGGATCCGGGGAGCCACATTAGCGGCTGCCAAACCCTTGGTGAGGAAGGCTGCTGGCATCTTCATCCCCTTTCATGCTTCCCAGACAGCACGTGGATCCCAAAGCCTTCTGCTCTGTCACCTCCTGCTATTTCGCAGGTGTGATCTTCTGGTTCATTTGTGTGTGTGTGTGTGTGTGTGTGTGTGTGTGTGTGTGTGTGTTACTGGAGATTGGGTTTAAGGCCTTTACACTGAGCTACATAATCGATCTTTTTTTTTTGGTACCGGGAATCAAACTTGGGACTTTAGGCTTTCGAGGCAGGCGGCAGAACCACTGAGCTACATCCCAGCCCCATAGTCAAACTATTTTGTTGGTGATGAGTTTTTTGTTGTTTTTGAGACAGGGTCTTGCTAAGTTGCCCAGGCTGGACTTGAACTTGTGATCCCCCTGCCTCTGCCTCCTGAGTGCTGGGATTGCAAGTGTGCACCTCCACACCCAGCTTTGAGATATGTTTGTTTGTCTTCATTTTTATGACAGTCTTTTTAAGCATCCTTCTAGGTATAAATTGTGCCAGAATCGTAGCTGTCATTTGTATTCCTACAGTGACCGATGGCTCCCACCACCTCTCCAGGTGCTTGGCATTCTGTCTTTGTTAAAATGCCTGTTCAAATTTTTGTTGATTGCTAAGTTTTTGTTTTGTTTTGTTTTTGGTACTGGGAATCAAACTTGGGTCTTTTTGCTTGCACAGCAGGCGGTGAAGCCACTGAGCTAAACCTCTGGCCCCTCTAAGTGTTTATTAGTATGTTTGTGGCACATGATTGCATTCATCCCAGGCGGTTGGTATGTTTTGTTTTTCTGAGACAGGGTCTCACTATATAGCCCAGGCTGGCTTTGAACTTGCAGTGATCCTCCTGTTCCAGCCTCCAGAGTGCTGGGATGATGGGCATGCACCACCATGCCCAGCTGAGAATTGGTAGACACACAGAACATGTCTTAATTCTTTTTATTTCCCTTCCTCGATCCATCCTCTCCCCTCCTTCCATCTCTCGAACCTTCCCATTTGCAAAAGAGCTATCTCCATTTCCAATTATCTTTTATTTTGCTCCTTAAATTATTGGGACCAATGCTACATAATTCTAGGGAAAAATCATTTGAGTAGGCCTAGTTCTCCTGTCTACAGGCCAGCTACAACAATCCAGACATAATTGCATTTTGGCCTCTGGTCAAAACTGAGACCTCAGTGATTCCCCCCAGATGCTGCAATCTCCAGGACAAGACCACACCTGTGGGAGACGCCAAGGAGGAACCAAATCTTCGTCTGCATAGTTCCTCATTGTTCTCAGATTTCCACTGCCCCCAGTCGTTTGTTACACCTTGTTTATCCCAATGTGAAGCACTGAACTCTGCATTTCACTTCTTACATCTGTTTCCCCATGTACTGAATAAAAGGTGCTGCAAGCTAGGGGGGTCTTTTGTCTTTGCTGCCCAGAGCAGCACTGATCAGACCCAAAGCTCAGATTCCTCTCATTTGTCTACCTTTCCTGTAATTCACCGTGTGCTGCCTTGGCTCACAGGAGACTAGGACTTACTGCAGAGGTTCTGGTAACGTCCCCGTCCCCTGTTCCCTACATTTATACTTTGGGTTTCTCATAGAAGAGAAACCATGTGTAAGCTTTTGTTTCTGATTTATTTCACTTAATGTTGTGGTCTCAAGAGGCATCAAACGACCCAAGTCCATCCTTCTTCATGCCAGAGTAGCACCCCACTGTGCGGAGATGCCACAGCCTCTGCATTCACTCATCTGTTGGCACATAGGCCACTATCACCAAGACACACCCCAAACCAGGCCAACTTTGTCAGTGTAAGTTCTGAACGCTCATTAGCTGACCTAGCGTGGGTCCCCATGTGAGTCTAATGCGCAGACAGGGGTGAGGACCCCAGACCAGGACAGATGTGGTGTGGAGCTCCTGGGAGTTGCAGCGGAACGCCATCTCTGGAGTCACGGAGACAGACGCAGTCCAGGAGTGACAGCACAGAGCACCAGCCTGAGCTGGGAGGCAGGGGCCTGGGGCTCTTCCAGGCAGCTGGGTCTCATCATTGAAGAGGGGCCTGACAGCCCCATGCGGCCTCCAGTCCCCGGCCAGGCCGCTCTCTGGCAGCTCTGAGAGCTGCATTTTGGGGAAATTGAGGAAGAGGAGGGGTCCACCTGTGGCCAAGGCCCCACCCCAGGAGTCTATAAGGATCCGGGCTCCCCGCACGCTTCAGTGAGGGTTCATCACAACCCCCTGCAGTGGCATCTAGACGACACCCTGATGTCACCTACGAGCTGGAGCCGGTTCCAGTCCTAGCACTGGGGCGTGTGGCACCTTCACAGGGCAGGTTAGAGCCCAGCACGGCACGACTGCCCCAGGCCTCCGGTGCCCAGCGGGCCCACCCAGGTCAGGCGGGGCTGGAGTCCATCCAGCCCCAGGTCTCACTCCTGGCACAGCCTCTGGGAGCAGCTTGGGGGGCGGGACAGGGACCAAGGGCGCACAGGAAACGACAGCAAGCCAGCCTCCCCTGTGGAGGCCCTATCTCTGTCCTGGCCCTCAGTGGCCCCACAGCTGTTCCCCGGCCTGGCACAGACAACAGGGCCCAGCATTCACTTTCACGTTTAATCAAAGGGAAACAAAGAAAGCCTGTCAGGAATCGAGCACTGTGGCCGAGGGTGGAGTCTCGGAGCCAGCCTGGGCCCACACCTGTCAGGCACCAGGCGGGGCGCAGCAGGGAGGTAGAGGGGCTCCTGCCCTTGGGGTCGGTCTCGGCAGGCGAGGAGCAGGTCTGCTCCATCCCTCTACTTGGGCGGGGTTCTAAGGTTAGCGGAGAGGGGGGGTCCTTCCAGGAAGGGGACTGCGAGTGACATGGCGCCCCCCAACCCGCCCCTGCAGGCTGGGGTGATGCCAGGAGCACCCCAAGGCCGGGAAGAGGGGGTGAAGGGCACCGCACAGTGGGTGTGGAGCCAAGGGGTGAGGGCTTGGAGGCCATGAACCAGTGGGAGTCCTACGAGGATAAACGTGTCTCTGACATGTGATACATACTCTGTTCTCCCTCCCTCCCCAGGACAGTGGTTCAGGGCCAGCTCCAGCTGACGCTGTGGCAGAGATGACTGGATTCTCAGAGGGGCGGGAGGCACAGGGCTGTGGGGACACAGGGACCCTTGTGAGCACAGATGGGTGTCCTGGGGCCACCCCTGAGGGGACAGGACGAGGACAGGTTGGGGGTCCTAGGGACCTCCTGTGAGGCTGGGGTGGAGTGTCCTGCGGAGGCCCCTAAGAGGCTGGGGGCATCTCCTAGAGCCCGGGGCAGGCTGTCCAGGGGTTCCCTGTGAGCGTGAGCGCAGGGTGGGGGCATCCCAGGGACCCCTGGGAGCACAGGCTCACCTTGGGAGGACTGAGGGCGAGGGGAAGGGCTGTGAACTCTGGGGACACCTGAGACGGGACTTCCTTCACGAAGGGGGTTCTCCTACTTTATCAAAGGGCCCTCCCGAGGCCTGGGGGTGACATCCGGTGGGGGACAACAGGAAGGGGAGAGACACATCCTAGAGGGCCACGCTGGGCATCTGGAACGAGGGTCTCTCCGAAGCCCCCCCCCCGAGAGGCCCCCCAAAGGAAACTCCCTTTGTCCTCACCAAGCCCCGCACCCCAGGGTCCAGGTGCTCGGCAGGGTGCCACAGGTGATGGCTGAGGCTGGGGTGCAGGAGCTGCCAAGTGCCCCGGCATTTCCAGGCCAGGACAGGCAGAGGTCAGGGACAGGAGGCAGGGCTGTCTGCCCTCTTCCCACCAGGGATCGGGAGACTCAGGAGAGGGCTCGGCAGTGAGAGCTGGGGGTGAAGGGGGCACCCACTCCTGTGCCCATGGGGATAGCTCGCTCCCAGGACTGGAAGCTCAGGCATCAAAGCCAGGAGTGGGGGACACAAGGGGTCAGGCGGCCGGGAGAGGTGGCCAGAGCGATCGACCAGCCGTGGGACCCGGAACAGTTTCCTCTGTGGCCTGAACACTATGGAGGTGACTCTGAGGCCCTCCCCGGTCCCGCCTGGCCCAGGAGGGACACCTGGCGGCCAGAGGGCACGGGGGTGGGCAGCACCTGGGCATGGACGCGCCCCATGAACGCCCAGCTCCAGCAGGGCCTGTGCACCCCACCGGCCGGGGCCGGGCCGGGCTCAGTACACCCAGCTGACGGGCACCCACTGCGGCTCGGTGCGCAGCTTGTCCATGGCGGCCTGCAGCTCGCGGAAGGTCCTGTCCAGGTTGCTGTTCACCAGGCTGAGGTCGAAGTAGTGCCCGTAGCCGCGCTGGATGCGGCCGCTTTCCTCCACCGTGCGCCGCAGGTCCGCCTCCTGCCGGAAGGGGACGCCCCGTCAGGGCCTGGGGCCTCGCCGGCCTCACCTGGGGACCGCGGAGCCCGGGCGGCGCCCCCTCCCCCCGGGCCGCACCGTGAGCTGCTTGGTGGACACCCCGCTCTCCAGCGCCGCCCGGTTCATGGCGCGCAGGGTCTCGAAGTCTGGGGCCTCGATGAACACCACGTACGGGACGAACTCAGCCGTCCGTAGCACCTTCACGGCCTGCAGGAGAGGGGAGCAGGGAGTGCGCCCCGCTCGGCCGGGACGCGGAGGGCGCCGGGGCGCGGGGCCGGGCCGGGCCGGGCGCGGACCTGGGGGTTGACGTCCAGCACGCACACCTTGCCGGAGGCCACCACGCCGCGGATGGAGTCCACGCGCGTGCCGTACAGGTTGCCCTCGTACTCGCCGTGCTCCAGGTAGCGCCCGGCGCGGATGTCCGCCTCCATCTCCCCGCGGGACACGAAGCTGTAGCCCTGGCCTTCCCGCTCCGAGTCCTTGGGCCGCCGCGACGTGTCTGGGAGAAGCGCCAGGGCCGTGGGACGCGCCCGCCCCTGCCCTCGGCCTCGGGCTCGCCCTCCCCGCCCGCAGGGGGCGCCCGCCGCCCGGCCGCGCACTCACAGGGCACCGTGGTGCCGTAGCGATCCGGGTCCCACAGCAGCAGCTTGTTCTTCAGGCAGCGCCGGCCCACGCCCTGCGCCCCGATCAGCACCAGGGTTTTCCGGCGGAACGGGGGCACTCGCGCCACCTCCTCGTAGATGAGCAGCTCGTGGCGGTCGAACTCTGGGCGCGGGAGAGGGCACTGCCCGTGACCGGGCTCTGGGCGCAAAACCAGGAGCCAGGGACGGGGACCGGGGCGCCCACACCCACCTGCGTTCTTGGTGGTCAGATACATCATCCGCTTCTTTTTCTTCCCCGAGAGGCTGCCGCACAGGGTCCCTGGCCGCGGGGAGACGTGGTGAGCGAGGCGAGGCGAGGCGAGGCGAGGCGAGGCGGGGAGGCGGGGAGGCGGGGAGGCCGGGCTGTTCCTAGATGGGGTCTGGAGTCCCGGTCTCCCTACCTGAGGTCGGGGTCAGCTCCAGGTCGCGCTTGACGAACGCCTTGCGCTTCTCCTCCAGCAGCTGGCTGGGGATGAGCCCGGCGCTGCCCCCCTCCACGTGGCAAGCCTGCAGGGACAGGGGTGTGCTGCCGAGGTCCACCGCGCCCCGCCCGCCCTGCGCCCACCGCACGAACCCCACCTGCCACCAGTTGGCGTCGTCCTGGTTCACTATCTGCAGCAGGTCCCCGGCGCTGAAGCGCAACCCGGCCTCCTTGCAGGGGATGAGGCTGTCGCGGGCCGGGTCGTAGTCAAAGTGGCATTTCACAAACACCTGGCCCCGGAGGGAGCGGAGCGGCAGGGTCAAGGCAGGGGGAAGAGGACGGTGCTGCAGGCCACCCCTGCCCCCAGACCCGCCCGGCCTGGCCCCAGGCTCCCTTGGCATCTGGGCCTGAGGGGCTCAGACGGGGCGGTGGGGAGCTGCCCAGACCGGGAGGCAGGCGCCCTGGGGAGGGGGCTCTGGCTGAGAGAGATGGGAGCCGGGGAGTCAGCCGGACCCCTAGAGCCCCCAGCCAGGCGGCAGCTGCCAGGGATGTGACCCCCGCACTGCCCCCCATGCAGACTGGCAGGAGGCAGCACTCAGTGCAGGGTGGGGACACGCACAGCCCCTTGGCACAGACACGGGGCCTCACCCTGAGGCGGGCACACGTGGCAGCACATGTGGAGGTCACGGGTGGCTGCGGATGGCCACCACTCAGCCTCAGGCCGACGGGCCGGACAGGGTTTCCGGGAGCAGGGCCTGGCCGGCGGGCGGGCACACCTGGCGCGGCAGGTGTGGCTCCTGGTAGCTGGGCAGGATCTTGAGGACGACACTGCCACTAGCGCTTCGCAGCAGCTCCTGCAGGGCGCGCGGGTCGCTGCCCACCGGCTGCCCGTTGGCCTCCTTGATGACGTCGCCCACATGCAGCAGGCCCTGCTGCGCCACCATGCCGCCGTGCAGGATGCGCGCGATGACCAGCTCGCCGCCTTCCACGCGGAAGGTCACGCCCTGGCGGGGAGTGAGCTGAGCGCGGGCTGCAGGACCCCACCCGGCGTCGCAACCCCACAGGGCCCTCCCCGGGCCCCGGCCTCTCTCCCCGGGCCCCTCTCCCCGGGCCGCACCAGGTGCTCTCCGGCCGTCTTGCGGATGCCCACCATGCGCACAGCGTCGGGCGGCACCGGCTGGCTGCCGAACGCGGGGTCCAGGCCCGGGCTGGGCGGCGGCGTCTCGTAGGTCTTGGCGGCCACTGAGTCATGGGTCTCCAGGAGGGACTGAGTCGGGGAAGAGGAAGGACGTGGGGTCGAGCCCCAGCGCCCGCCGTCAGCAGCCCAGCCTCCCTGCAGCCCACCTGGAAGTGCGGCTCCTGCAGGATGTGCGCCAGCTCGGCCGCCGGGCCGCTGTGCTCCACCAGCTGCGCCAGGTCCCGCAGGATCTCCCGCACCAGCTCCAGGTTGTTGGCGCGCACAGCCTCCAGCTTCGTCTCCTCCAGCCGCTCATGGGCCTGGGGCGGGCGGGCGGTGAGGCGGGGCCGTGGAGCCCGCACCCTGCAGGGCACTGGGCGTCACCACCTCCCAGTCCTCCCTCCACCCCGCGGCACACAGAGCCCACCGCGCCCTCGCTCCCGAGGGCCTGGGGAAGCCAAGGACCGACTTCCCCTGTCCCCTGCGGAGGGTCACCGGAATCGCACTGTCCTCAGCTCCCAGGTGCCCGAGCCCCCTCTGTGACTATGCCCAAAGCGTGCTGTAGCAGTGCAGGCTGCAGAGCTAACCCTCCACTGGCTTACTTTAGGAGCGAGTCTGACCGAAGCTACGTGACTCACAGAACCACCTCACGGGCACTGCGGCAGCGTGCAGTGTAACACAGTTTAGCACGGCCCCCCCCATGGCGTATGGAGCTGTGCGGCTGATACGAGGTAACATCCGCAGCTGAGGTCCGAGTCATCGCACCCAAGCTCTGTTCCCGAAATTAGTGCTTTCATAGCTTGAAGGACAATGCTCTAATTACAACCACACATTTTGTCTATCTTGCTTCTAATTTGAAAATGCTTTGACTTCTCTTTAAAGCCCTGCCTGCATTAGTTTCCATGGTGATTTCACGTATTGCACCTTTTACCCTGATTGATGAAGAATAAAATTCGGTGGCAGAGATGGGCCAGTTCCTTTTGCCAAAAGAGCATTGGCCGTCCCAGTTCACTTTCTCTTCAACTGTCTTGAGTTTTTCTTCAACCTTGAGGCGCACACTGGGTGGGTGGGGACTAGAGACTTGCTGCAGGAGACTCCAGCAGGCAGGACTCTGCGGTTTGGAGTTGAAGGATGACCTCCTCCTGGATCACAGCAGGGGTGAGGCTGGGGACCCTGTGGCCTAGGAGCATCAGGGTCACCCGGACTCGGCGTGGACCTGCAGCCCTGGCCCGGCCCCCAGTGCAGGAGGGACGAGAAACCAGCGCTTGGTGCCAGGAGAGCCCTTGTGGCCCCACTGACTCCGGGGCCCCAGGCCGAGGACTCTGAGAAGGGGAAAGAAGCCCCGGAGCAGCAGCAGCGCGGTGGGGCGGGGCGGGGCGGGGCGGGCCAGGCTGGAAGCTCCAGGGTAGAGGTGCCTGCCAGCCGCCCACAGGCCGTGATCCCCTCCATGCTTCTTCCTGTATTTCCCAGGACGCGTTCCGCTCAGTGCCGGGCCACAGTCACCAAGAAATTTAACCTCTTCCTGGCAGCCCACATTCAGAGGGTCATGACCGTCCCCAGGGTCCTTTGCACTTTTGTGTTTTAGGGCCCAGCACCTAAGCAAGGACCATGGTTGCATCCGACTATCACCTCTTCCATTCTTTTTCCTGGAGAGGGGTCTCGCTGTGTGGCCAGGCAGGAATGGGGCTCGGTTTCCCCAGCGCTGGTTCTGGGGGTTTGCACAGAGTCCCCAGGGCGGGTTTGTCCTCCTCCCCACGATCAGACTGAGGTCAGCCAGCCGGGCAGGGCTCCTCGGGGAAGCCATGTCCCCTGTGCGTGGGGACCCGTGACTGCTCCCAAGAGCACTGGCCAGTGGACTCAGCCCCCACGCACCTACCCGGGTCAGTCATTCCACAGGGGGCGGCAGAGCACTCTGAGCCCCACTGCCCATCTACACCGCCTGCCCAGCTGCCACTCCTGGACCCCTCTCCTCCCTCCTGCCCGCCCCCTGGCATGGCCGTGGATTTCCACATGTCCCTGTCCCTTACCGCTGCAGCCCAGTCAGCTGAGTTTCCCCCAAACGTGTCCAGGGCACCCCCTCCGGCCAGACTGGCTCATCCTTGCTGTCCCTGTCCCACACCAGGCCTAGGGTCCTTAGCTGCTCCAAGGAGCCCTGATCTGGGCCCAGGGTCCTCACTGCTCCTAGGGCTCCGGTCTCGCTCTGCAGTCTAGCCTGGCCTTGAACTCACTCTGGCCCAGGCTGGCTTCAAACTTGTAACACTCCTCCTGCCTCAGCCTGCCACCGAGTCCAGGGATTATAGGTGTGAGCCACCACACCCAGACACCCTTAGCCCTTTTTCTTTTCTTTTTTTTAATATTAAAAAAATACATTTGGGGGCAGAGGATTTAGCTCAGTGGTGCTGCTGCCTGCCCCACAAGCGCAAGGGCCCGAGTTCGATCCCCGGTACCAAAAAAAACCCCCCAAAAAACATTTTACTTCCCCAGATCAGAAAAGATAATTGGGTAAATTTACTATGAATCTTTCCACATTTCCTTTCCTTTTCAATATGTCACAAAAGGCCAGATTACAGGTGGAAGATTCACTGCTTTCATCCTAATGCAGCTAAGTATTTTGACGGGCCACTTTAGGGCCTGTCCCAGGAGAAGAATTTCATTAGCAAGAAAGAAGCAACTCCCGTGCTAGAAAGTTAGGACTGGGTGGGCAGAAGCCACACAAGCCTTGCATGTTGCTGAGGTCACTGAAGAGAGAGGAGGAGGGAGACATTTCTAAGATATCTCCCAGGGAACCAAACTATTACCTCCCTTCCTCTCTGCCCACCTGCAAAAGACCTGGTTAGACTATGGTTTTGAATGTCTATATTTCAGACAGAAATGTAGTTGGTAAATTTTAATTTCTTCCACACGGAAGGCCACATAAGGGAAGTGACAACTTGCAAATTACTTCCAGAAAGGTTGAATTCTCATTTGACCACTAGTTCGATGGTTGCTAAATTTTTTCACAGGTCAAAACCAAAAATCCAGGGACTTCAATGTCCCAGCAAAGGCCTTTATGAGCTATGGACTGTAATTCCCAAGAGCAAGGCTAAAATCTCATTTGTTAAGATAACTGGCACCCAGGACGCTGCTTTCTGCTCAGGCCCTGACGCTCCCCAAGCAGGCGCTGTGCTGCCAGGAGCCTGAGCTCTGACAGCCGCCTGCCTGTTCACAGCTGCAGCCTGGCCCCTCAGGGGAAGTCAGCCAGAGTGCGGCTGGCAAAGTAAATGGGGCGGGCTCCGTCAGGACACTCCCGGCTACCCCTTATGCCCCAGGAAGCACGTCCTACTCTGAGTTATGCTGTATCAAAAACACCTTGCATCTTTTAGGTTCTGGGATTAAAATTTAAACCTGTATTCAGTTCACTTCTAACTAAGTTTCAAAAGTAGCACCAAACCTACTAGACTTTTTAAATACTCTTCACTGCATGCTCTGTCTGTAGGCATGCATTTAGATCATAAATATTAAATATGGGAGGGACACGCAGAACCCAAAAATTAAAAAGGAAACCGAAATGGACATTAACAAAGTACATGGTAGCTGGAGAAATGAATAAGGGCAAAAACAAATTGGAGGTAACAATAATGACCCAATACTACTGATTTGAACATCTGTAAAAATCCAAGTAAGTGGAGATTCAAGTAACAAAGCACCACTCCAACTTGGTCAGACTTCGTGAGTCCTTGGCAGCGTCAGTCCGGGGCCGGCACTTGCAAGGCGCCTTGCAGACCCGCTTGCATGCGCGGCACGTCTTCTGCGGAAACTGGAAAGGCTGCTCTGAGGCCAGGCACTTGCAGTCACTGTCACTGTCCTGCTTGGAGTACACTCCCCAACAGCAGTCTGCCCACCCTGAAGAAACTCAGGTCTGTTTTTTTCTCTGAGGTCAGTCAGCAAATACTTTCTTAGATTCTCTACGCAAAACTTAAAACGAACCATGAAATGAAATGATTCGATTAGAGACTGTTACTGTAATGAGAGACCAGTGGATTTCCAGGTGAACAGGAATCGACAGAAGACTCTTTTTCAACAAATCCACCTTTTCAGTTCATCTCTTAACTCCGCTATATCCTTTGGTTACCAGCTGTCCATGAAGAAGCTGTTGAAGAAGGAACTTTATCTGGGACTGCATCCATTATCAGCCTTACATGTCAATGACCTGGTCACTCAGCCAGTTCTGACCGTCCACAGCCAGCATGTGCTTATTGTACAAGATGCAGGAGTTGCATTTTTGATGTCTGGCCCAATAGTTTGTTATTTCCCTATTAATAAATGGTTTTCTATTAGAAAAGTCTTCATTAAACTTTTTTTAAAAAAGAAAAGTCTTCATTAAAGACATCTTTTAATCTTTCAAGGATGTCTTTTTCACTAAGTGGGACCAAACTGCCATAGTTTTTCATAACCTCCTTTAGGAATCCAGAAAGACAAATGGACAGCAGCTCGTCACCCATGGGTGCCGCCTCTCACTGTTCTCGAAAGGGACTCTCTAGCTTGGGCTCACTGCATTCAGAGGTGCTTCGAGCAGATCTTACAGTACAGGCGCTCCAGCAGCTCGGAGCAAGGATGTTCTGCTTGAGCACCCCTGCTCCTCTATCTCCCCGTTCTGGGCTCCACAGTCTGACGGGAAACAGGCCCATCCACGCCACTCCCGGCTCCCTTGGTTGCGGACTAAGTCTCTAGGTGCTGGGGAAGGGGGTGGGCTGCAACTGCAGGCCCCCACGGTATCCCTAAGGGTCTCTTGATGGTCTCCAGTGACTTTCTGTACCCGGCTTCGCTGGGCTTTTCTTCGCGTACAGACTTTGCTTTTTGATCTGAGAACCCTATACAGAAATCTCATTGCGGATAATTTCTCATACATCGTAAGAGGAGACACTTCTATTCTTCGATGTTGGTTAAGGTCGGCTTTTCTTGGAATCAGGAGCCCTCATTCCTGCAGCACTCCAGCCCTTGGTAGCAGCCATAACAAAAGCGTTTTCTCTTATGGTTGCTCAAAGTGACCACTCTCTCCTGGACTCTGGCTCTCCCCGCCTGAACGTCATGAGAAAGGCATGAGGTGCTGTCCTCGGTCTTCGACCACTGACCTGACCTAAAACACTATTTGCTGGCAAGCCAGTGACTGCCTTCAACAGAGTCTTCTCCCTGCAGGACTCACAGTCTGAGTTCTTCACTGAGGACGGTGACTTGTCTGCATGGAGTCTTAGGAGGCCCCTTGAGGAAATGAAGTGCTGAGTGTTCTTTCCTTCCACTTGGGAAGACACAGTGCTGGCATTCGGAGTAGCCACACTGGGCTTAGTCTTAGCACACAGGGCTTCATCTTGGATCCATGTTTTCTGGATTCCAGGAGCCTTTTCTCTACACTGGAAATACCCCAACTGTCTGTTCCAACTAACTGGCCTTCCTAACTTAGCTTTCAGAATGCACAAGTGTTGGTGAAAATAGAATTTCTTAACGCCTACAAACCCTGTATTCCACTTCTCAGAAAAGGTGAAGTAAATTCCTTTCCTCTGTAGATTTTTCCTCTGTTTCTTCATTTTTCTGATGCATAATGAGATCTGGATGTAGCTTGGCAAGTAAGCAAAACTTCACTTGCTGGAGCGACTCCACCAGGATGGCCAGGCACACTGCAGCTGTGGGCGGGAGTGAGCTATGGCATGAATTTCCACAGTGACCCTCTCACTCCGCTTCCACGGGACTGGTCCCCAGGTGTACACCCGAGTCCCTTGCTCCTGGCACCCACTCCGCCGCTGGCCTAGGTGCTGAGAGAGCTGGAACTACGGCTTCGCCTCGGCCAGCTTGGGGGAAAGAGCCAGCAGCGAGGAGGGGTCCAGCCTGCTCTTGGCACCCATGGCCCTACAGTTCCTCCAGTGCCCTCTTAGCCCTTTTTCAATGTTTATATTGAGGCAAGTAAGTTGCTCAGGCTGGCTGCAAACTTGGAGTTCTCCTGCCTCAGCCTCCTGAGAAGCTGTGATTACAGCTGTGTGTCACAGGGGATTATTTCTTTTTCTTTTTTTTTTTTTTTGGTACCGAGAATTGAACTCGGGTCCTTGCGCTTGCGCAGCAGGCCACAAAACCACTGAGCTAAATCCCCGGCTCGGGATCATTTCTTAACTCCCTCGGTCAATCCAGAGAATTTCAATCAAAATCAAACACAACGGGTGTTTCCCCACTTTCCCATTCCGTATTCACACCTCCCCTCTCCCAAAGGACCACACTGGGTGTAGTGATGCTGGCCTGTCCTCCCAGCACTCAGGAGGCTGAGGCAGGAGGATGCTGTGAGTTCAAGGCCAGCCTGGGCTACAGAAGGAGACCCCATCTCAAAAAACCAAACAAACAAAACTAAAAATAAAGAACCACTCTTACTACTGTGGCACCGAGGATTAAATTTCAAATTGGAGTGCTGGGGATTCAGCTCAGTGGTGCTACCACCTGCCCTGCAAGCACTAGGACCCAAGTTTGTTCCCCGGTACCAAAAAAACCCCACAAAACATTTACCTAAAAAAAAAAAATTCAAATTGGATTCTGGAGGGGAGACAAACATGCAGACCACGGAGAGTACTGTAAGCATTTAAACAGCCACGTTAGACAGCACTGCAGCCTCAGCCGGGTCCCTTGCGGTGAGGGCTAGAATCCTGATGAGCCGTGTCCCTGTAACTGGTGCAATCTGACACCTGGACAGAAGCACTGGCCTACACTTAATGTGGGGGTTTGGCTTTTCATTCTTCTTCACTTAATTTCATCTTTTAAATGCGTGCTGCATGCACACGGCTCCGGCCCATTCACACCCAAGCCCCAGAGGGGGCCGTGTTCATTCATGTTTGGTTTACTCTGTTTCCCCAAAGCAACTATTTTCCTCTCTTTCTTACACGAAGGTAGCTCACTGGGCCAGGGTGGAGCTTGGTGAAAAGCCCTTGGCCAGCACCCACGAAGCCCCAGCTCTCTCCCCAAGGCTGAGGAACCTAGGCCTCTCATGGTGACCCAGGGTTTGCCTCTTAGTTTGTCTGATTTGTTTGACCTGTAGCCTGGTTTTACACTTAACAATATGCATTGGAAATCACTGCACACCACTACGTGGAGAGCTTCCACTATTGTTATTTGTTTTGTTTTGTTTGGTACGGGGAATCAAACTCGGGTCCTCGTGCTTACGCAGCAGACAGCGAAACCACTGAGCTAAATCCCCAGCCCTGTTATTTGTTTTTTAAGACAAGGTCTCACTGTGTAGCCCAGGCTGGCCTGGCACTCATGGTGATCCTCCTGCCTCAGTCTCCTGAGTGCTGGGATGACAGGCATGTGCCACCAGGCCCGGCTGTATCATTAGTACTTTGTAGCAACTGCATTTGGGTCTCCAGTCTCCATGTGTGCAAATTTGGGTTGTTCTAGTTTTCACTGCTGCAGGCAGTGCTGGCTGATTAACCATGGGGCTGAGCGGTGTGGACAGGTGAGCAGGTCTGGCCCTGAAGCCTTGTGGGGTGGAGCAGTTCGCACGCATCGAAGTTCTCTCGGATGCCCTCAGACGCACACAGACCCGGCCTGGCCGGGGGCAGGGGGAGGTCTCCCCGGGGCCCAGCGGTGCCGACCAGGGTCTCCGCTTGCTTACCAGAAGCACCGCCCAGCAGCTCCTGCCAGGGCAAGGGACACCTGCCCGCCTCTGTGGGCTCCCTGTCGTGCAGCATTTACCAGTTTCCTATTCATTTGCTTTTCCTTTTCCCATTGGTAAACGTTCTCCCTGCACTGAGTCCGTCTCTCGCACCCGTTTCCCTAGCTTGTTGGCTGCCCTTTGATTCTCCTTACCATCTTCTGGCCGTGCCGAGAAAACACATGGGCCATTTCGGAAGTGTACCTGAGCCCCCATCTGTCAGCTGGCTTCATCGTCCAGCCGCCCATGAACAGTCTGGCTTCACACGGCCTCCACCCACGTGCGGAATCATTTACGCAGCGTGATCACCTGCGGCCATTTCAGGGCGCTCGTAAGAGACGCGCACGCTAGGGACGCTTACGTACATCGTCACACCTAGGAGCTTAGAGGTGTGTTGTGGAGGACACTCAGCCGCTGTCTGTACCTGGTTTCTGGGCATCTCGTGGTGCTAAGTCAGATCTCCTCAAGGGCACCCAGAGTGGGAAAGCCTTTACCAGCTATTCGGGTAAAGGACTGTTATCTAGAATACACAACAAACTCAAAAAAATCAGACCCCCAAATTTACAGACCCAATGCAAAAATGGGCACTGAAATGAAAAGATACTTCTCAGATGAAGAAACAGCAAATAAATACATAAAAAAAATGTTCAACATCACTGGTCATTCATGAGATGCAGATGAAAACAACACTGAGATTCCACCTCACCCCAGAAAGAACGGCTGCTATCAAGAAATCAACCAATAACCAATGCTGGGGGGGGCTGTGGGGAAAGAGGAACCCTGCTCCACCGCTGGTGGGAGTGCAGACTGGGTCAACCACTGTGGAAATCAGTGTGGAGATTCGTCAAAAAACTAAAACTGGAGGCTCCATTTAACCCAGCTATTCCCCTGCTGGGGATCTTCCCGAAAGAATTAAAAGCATCCTAGGACTGGGGATTTAGCTCAGTGGTTTCACCGCCTGCTGCGCAAGCACAAGGACCTGAGTTCGATCCCGAGTACCAAAAAAAAAAAGCATCCTACCACAGTGATATATGTGCACCCGTGTTTATAGCAGCACAGTGTGTAATAGCTAAAGCTTGGAAACAGCCCAAATGCCCATCAGCTGACGAGTGGATAAAGAAGATGTGGGTTTTTACAAAATGGAGCACTACTCTGCTATAAAGAAGGATGAGCTTCAGACATGTGCAGCTAAATGGATAGACCTTGAGACCATACTCTTAGGTGAAATAAATCTGACACACGTGTTTAAATATCGTGTTCTTTCTCTGGTGTGAGAACCTGAATGTGGAAATAAGGACTGAGATGTATAACGGATGTTGGGAAATGGAAGAAAATGTTTACATGGGAAGGGGAACAGGGAGGGGAGAGGGGAGAAAGGAAGGAAGCGACAAGAAAACAAGTGAAAACGGAAGGGAAAAATGGAAACAAAGCTTCTGTACATAGGGAGGGAGGGAGATTGAGGGAGGAATGGGAGAAGAGAAAATTTATTTGAATGAATGAATGAGATCTCTTCAGTGAAGCGGGATCCAAGAGCCTGCCATCTGGATCAGAGAGGGGTCCTGGCAAAGCCTCACCTCCACGGCTTCCTTTCAGCTCTGTTTGTCCCAGGACAGCCTCTCCCCATCAGTCCTGCAGGACAGAATGGCCTGGCCAGAAGTTTCTTCTTTTAGGGCTTGAAACACCTCAGCCTAGGCAATCCTAGCCTTTAACGTGTATGTTGAGAAATCTGCTGTAATCCCAATGGGTTTACCTGGAAGCATGATTTTTTGTGTGTGCCCTTCTCTGACAGCTTATTTTTTTCTTTTTTTGGTTTTTGAGACAGGGTCTCTCCAGGTAGCCCTCCTGCCTCAGCCTCCAGAGTGCTGGAATGCAAGCGTGGCCCCCCACATCTGGCTTCTCTGACAGCGCTAAGATTCTGTGCTTGTTTTTTGATTTCTGGGATGTTGACCATCACAGTCAGGCGAGGTTCTTTTCTGATCACGGTGGTTTGGGGCTTTGTATGCAGCTGGGCCCTGCAGGGTCACCGCCAGCCAGGGCTGGGTCACGCAGGACCATGACGGTCCCCTCAGTCCCTGTCCCCCCAACTGCTGGACACTCACGCTCCTCAGGTGCCACTCAGCTGGCTCCCAGCACCTCCCACGGGGCCAGTACCACCCACAAACCTGGGTCCACAGGCCAGGACCACCAGGGAAGAGCTTGGGCCGGTGCGAAAGCCCGCGCCCTGCCTCCACCAGCCCTGCAGGGCTCGGGCTCCTCCTCCTGGCTTTTGGGCAAAGCGATGGTGCTTGGAGCGGGCGACACGGCACGCAAACAGCCCGCTGATTCACACTCATACGCACGGCCCTCACAGACCCAGCCGGCAGTGTCCCCACTGGCCCAGGCCACCGTTCCTGTGGCCTCCTGCCTCGGATTCCTGGATGACCACTGCTTCTGGGTCCCCCTGCTGTCTGCTTGCGGCTTGACTTCCCCGACTCTCATCCCTGTTCTGTCCCTTCTCAGCGCCCGGCCCTTCTGGGGAATTTCTCAGACCCGCTTGGCCGCCATCGCCCTAGAGCCAGCTCTGTGAATGGCGCTGTGAGCCCTGGCACGCAGCTCAGAGGCAGAGCCGTTATTCCAGCTCACGGTTTCCGAGCATTCAGTCCACAGTCGGCTCTGGGCTGTGTGAAGGTGGAAAGCCCTCCGAGCAGCCAAGGAACAGAGCGGGAGGAGCCAGAGCGGAAGGTGCCTGAGGTCACAGCCCAGTCCCATGTCCTCCTAAGGGGCCATCTGTAGCCATGGGCTCAATGGGGGTCCACCCACCTGCTCTCAAGCCGCCCCCTCCCAAGTCCCCTGGCCTGGTCACAGTGGCTGGTGCAGGAGTTTACGTCACCCCGAGAGCACGCAGGTGACTTCAGCCAGGCTGTGCTGAGCTCCAGGACTGTGGGACCCAGGGGAGCAGGACAGACTTGGGGCCACCAGCAGAGAACAGAGCACTGGGGTCACTGCTGCCCCCAGCTCAGAGCCTCCTCGTGCCTGGTGGGTGCACAGAGACGTTTGCTGAAGAGATGAAATAATGAATGAATGGATGGATGGATGAATGGATGGCTGGGTGGGTGTATAGCAGAGCTGGCAGCAATCCCCTCTCTGCAGAGCTGTCAAGCAGGCACCTCTGTTGGGGTCTGGAGAAAGAACCCCAAACCCGCGTTTCTGCTGCCCCAGGAGCCTCTCATGGAGAGATGAGAGCCAGGGCGACCCCAAGATGATGTCATCGGACGCATCCAACCCTGACACAGCTCTGGAAGGCTGGGGACCCAGAGACTCAGAAACCCTGTGCCACTGAGAAGCACGGCAGCTGCATGAGGGCTGCTCGCTGCTCCCTGGGGACAACCTCCCTGCCTGGGGCAGCCCGCGAGCGCACGAGCGGCCTACACACAGCACAGGCTGACACGGGCTTCTCGTCTACCTCGGCAGGCGGCCGCGCTGCGAGTGAGCCCAAGGCTTTGACACAGACACAGCTTCGCCACACTCCCTGGGCCTGGACACAGAAGACAGCATGCAGGCGGCCAAATAGGTGGGCAGATGTGAAGGGAGGGACACAGAAGGGAACAGGGAAGAGGATCTTGGCCAGGCACACTTGGATTTCTTAAAACAAAAGTGCAGGGGCCCGGGATTTAGCTCAGCAGTTTCGCTGCCTGCTGCACAAGCTCAAGGACCTGAGTTTGATCCCCGATACCACCCTCCCCAAAAAAAACCATAAGTGCAGGCGCCAAGGCGACTGTGGCCAGTGAGATGGGTCTCAGGGGCCCAGGATGTTATTTTCTTCACTCTTTCCTTTTATTGATAAAAACATTCCCTTGGCACCCACCATGGGCCAGGCAGCATCTTGGGCTCTGGGGACAGAGCAGTGAACCAAACAAATGTTCCTGCCCTGGCAGAGCTCACACTCTCGATGCCTGATGTGCACAGCTTTCCCTTTGTCTGTCTGTCTGTTTGTAGAGACAGAGTCTTGCTATGTTGCCCTGGGCTCAAGAGATCCTCCTGCCTCAGCCTCCCAAGAAGCTGGGACTACAGACACATGCCACTGTGCCTGGCTTTTTGCTGCTGATTTTAATGAATGAGTATAATTTCCAGTCCCGGAATGAAAAAGCAACCTGCCTATCTACTCCAATTGGCTTAATATTCTCATCGCCCAAATTTCTCAAAATTAACTCTCTCCAATTTTCCATGATCTGCTCCTCACCCCTCCCAGCCTACTTCCACTCCCGGATGACCCCAACCCTGCTGTCCCAGGGACACAGTGTCCTTGCAGCAGGACCTGGTCCTCCACACCCCAACCACGGGCCACAGCCGGCCTGCACAGGTCCCCATCACCAGCACCGCCTGCCCCTCCAGCCAGCACAGTCTGGCACCGCAGACCTCCTGTCCTCACCTGCTGCGGGTGACTCTGGGCCCCTGACTTCTCCCACCCCAGCACCTGCCCCTGCCCCAGACTTCCAGGTTGGGGCGGCCAGGCTCACGCCCGCTCCGGGGCCCAGCCCCTTGGCAGCCACACAGCCACACCGCACGTGGCCTGGGAGCCCGGAACAGCCCTGGGCACCTCTCCCCTCGGCCTGCCCCTTCCTCCTGCAGCCCACACCGGGGACCTGGGCAGGCCCAGCCCCGCCCTTGTCCCCCCTCCCAGCCTCTCTTCCGGCTCAGGCCCCGAGCGCCTGCCTCACCTCCTGCTCAGCAAGGTGTGTCCTCTACCCACCCCCGACTCTCCCTGCTCTCCCAGCTGAAGGCAGTACCAGCCCCGTGGCCTTGCACCCAAACCCCTGTTCCAGGAGTCCCCTCAAGCCCTGCGGCCTCGGCTCAGGGGCTCCTGCTGCCCCTGCTAACAGGTCCCTCAGCTGCAGGTGTGACCCCCGGCCATCACCCCAGGTACGCCCTGGACACCCAGGCCCCCACCTCACCCCCAGGGCCCTGGAGCTCTTCTGGGTCTGGGGCACCCACCCTCCATCCTCCTCCGCTTCCTCCCTTTCTGCCCCAGGCTGAGTTCAGTGCCTCCAAGCCCGAGTGCCCTGCTCCAGCATACCCTCAGGTCTCCCTGGTGTGGCGTGGTGTCTGCCACCTGCCCATCGTGCGCTGGGTACCTGGGCACCTACCTTAGCCAGGGACCTGACGATGGGGCTCTCCATGATGCCGCGAAGGAAGATCAGATCCAGCTCTGCGGCCCCAGCAGTGTTGGGCAGGGACCCCAGATTGTCCAGGACTTGCTGCATCGCTGCAGGTGGAGAGCGGATGAGCTGTTCGCAGACCATTGCCCCTTCCCCGGCACCCAGGTGCTCTGCCTAGGGACAGCCCGGCCACACACCGCACCCCGTGTAGCCGCCGCAGTCCTGGACAGGGCTGGCCTGGTGGCAGGAAGTGGGCTCAGTGGGTGGGGTGCCAGGGTGGAGCCAAAGTGGCTCAGAGCCAGCCCCACAGTGCAGACCCCAGCCCATGGGCCCCTCAGCGTCCAGGCCAGAGCCACACCCAGCCCAGTGGTGCCACTGTCCCTGCCTGGCTGGGTCTCTCCCCACCTCTGCCCGGGACCTGTGCCCAGTGGGACCTGTGGCTACTGGAGTGATGTAAAGTGGAACCAAAACCCCAGACGCTGACCGGGCACATACCGGGGTGGCAGTGGGCACCCAAGGGCAGTGGTCAGGCCAAGGTGCTCAAGGGCAGCAGCTGATTGTCCTGGATGGGGCCTGACAATGCCCAGGATCCCGAGGAGGGCACAGCTCAGGAGCCAGGCTGGGGCAGGCCCCAGGAGGGAGGAGGCACAGTGCGTGCAGTGTTCGTGGGGGCAGAGATGGGCAGGGTGTCATTACCCTGCCACCTGGCACCCACGCCTCCATCTGCAAGAGCACCGAGGGGGGCTGGCACCCCCTCCGCACCCATCAGGGCTGGCTGCCTCCCCGGAAGGATGGCGGGTAGTGGAGTGCGGACTTCTGGGTCCCCAGCAGCCGCATCTTGCCCGCCCTTGGCCCGAGACCCTTCTGCCTGGGCCAGGCTGGGCCCCCTGGACTCTGGGGGAAGCTGAGTCCACGTCCCCACCCTGCACGCAGCTGGTCCCTCCTACCTTCCCTCTGCAGCTCGGCTTCCTCCGAGGAGCCCAGGGACAGGCCCTCCAGGGAGGCCCCGCTGCCTGAGCTGCCAGCCATGGTGTCCCCAGCAGTGTGGGTCCCCAGACCCCAGGAAGGGGGCGACAGAGCCCGCCAATGGCAGCAGCGCTGGCAGGGAGGGGGCGGGGCTGGGGGTGGGGCGGAGGCAGTGGAGAGGTGTCGAGGTTCGTGCTTTGGGAAGTGGCAGTGTGGCACCCCTTCTGAGACCACTGCTCACAGCTGGCTGCGAGGCCCCAACTTACCCCCAACCTGTCCCCACCCCAGATTCCTGGAAGCCCCGTGCTGGTCCACCAGGCTACCTGCCCAACCGTCAGGCAAAGAACTCTGGGCCCCCAGGGCTGCCCCTAAATGCCCCCTTCGGGACGGCACCACAGCCACCTGGGCCAGCGAGGGAGGGGCTCCTCAGCCCTGGGACCAGGCCACTCGCCCTGGCCAGCGTCTGCTCCTCCCAGCTCTTCCCTCCGGAGGACCAGGCCAAGTTCCCTCACCCCGGTTGCCATGGCAGCAGGCAGGCTCACACGGCAGGACACAGCCTAGGGACAAGCGTGCGCCTGAGATTTAAAGGGACCGCTCCTCTGGGGGAGAGCAGCCCAGCACCTCACCTTGATCCCCGGAACCAAGCAGTGAGGGGAGGGAGAGGCCTCGGGTCAGGGCGGGAACCCAACACCAGCTGCACCACCACCTGCATCTCCCCCCCGTAACACTCCCGCGTTTCTCCAAGCCCAGACAGGGTCTCCTCTCCCTCCAAAAAGCCAAGACCCTGCTGACTGACGGGTGGGTGGGGAAGACTGGAGGAAGACTTCAGTCACTGCAGAGCCCAAGGCTCGGGGCCTCAGGGGCTGCAGCTGTCACATCAGTCTGGGGGAGCATCGCTACACCAGGTGACAGCGGCAGAATTCGCTGTGAGCTCTAAGGCCGGGACTGAGAGGGCCTGGACAGGCTGCCAGCACTGGTAATGGGCTTACGGGCAGTATGACAGGGAGGCCTCTAATCCTGGGCTTGGGATGGGCTTATTAACCCCAAGCGGCTTACGGTGCTGGAGCAGGGGACAGGCTGGCCGGGAGACAAGACTGGGCCACAGCAGAGGCACGAGCCTCTGCCACCAGAGCCTAACCTGGGGCCCTGGAGCGATCTCAGGGTGCGGGAACCCTGGAGTGGGACGCAGACGTGGGCAGGAAGCTGTGGTCTGTGAGCAGGCCCCACGGCTGTCAGCACTCAGAGGCCCAGGCCCACTGAGGGAGGAAGGTGGCCTTGCCTGGCACTCACCTCAGGGGAGCGGGGGGGGGGGGGACCCTGGCACAGGAGGGAACGTGGGCTCCGAGGGCACTGGAGGCCAGCTCCCCACCTGTCCCGTACCACTCCCTCACCTGGAACCTGCTGCAAAGCCACAGGCACCTGGCCTGGTCTCCACTAGCAGTTCCTGTACCCCAACTCTGCCCCCACACTTGCTGGCCTGGGGGGCACCACACCCAGCGATTCTCCAGCCAGCCTGGCCCTGCTCTGCTCCCCCAGTAACCGTGGGTCCCCCCAAGCAGGTACCCAGACCCTGGGGCACGCGAGTCATATTCTTCCTCTTCTGGGTCCCGGAGAAGCACCAGCTGCTATGCCACCCACTTCCCTGCCTGGCACCCCGAAACCACTGAAATCAGCCACAGTCCCTCCTTACCCGACTCAGAGTTGGTGGCGGCAACTGGCATGGCAAGGTCAGCGAGGGCTCCACACTGTCTCCTGGGGAGGAGGGAGAGGATGAGAGGGCGCAGGGCCAGGCCCGATGGGCACCACGTAGAGGGGACACTGCCCAGAACCTGGGCACTGGATGGCAGCAGGGACCCCAGCAGTCCGGGGCGGGAAGGGCAGGTGACAGCCAGTGCCTGCTGGGGAGGACCAGGACCCCGAGAGGATCAGAGGCCGCCGCCTGGCCAGCATCACCAGCTGACAGGAAGGGCCGCGGGGAAGCCGGGCTCAGAGCCCGACACGGCAGCGTTTCTGCCCACCGAGGTCCTCTCTGACAGCAGGCCGGGCCGGCTCCGGTCTGAGTCCAAAGCAGGAGCCATCAGCGCTGCAGCTAGGAAGTTCCCCGAGAGCCAGAACCCAGGCTGGCCGGCATAGACCCGCCAGAAACACTGCACCTGGCCGACAGGCGCCAAGCTCCCTGGGGCCCTCCTGCCACTCAGTCTCCGGGTCTTATCCCAGGGCTGGGACCCAGGCAGGGACCACATCCTGGACTCCTCCCTGGGCGCTTCCTCCTGGGCCTGAGCTGCGATAAAAATCCCAAGTCCCTGTTGCCATGACGACCGAGGCAGCCCGAAGAAGGATGGGAGTGGGGGAGTCTGTGCTCCGGGGGTGGGGGCCCCAGAAAGGCTTCTCCCAGGGCCGCCGACCCGGCTTCAGTGAAGCCCCCGTCCACTGCTCCCGGCCCAGCCGTCACTGCACTCAGTCAGGTGTGGCGCTCAGGACCCGAGCCGGGCTCTCGGAAGGCGGCGCCCCTTGTGCTGGCACGGATGGTGCCCGCGCCCGCTGCCCATTCCCGCTGCCCCATTCCTAGGGCGAAGCGCCCAGAGGGAGCAGCCGGGGCGCGAAGAGGCGGGAGGGTCCCAGCGGGGCCCCACCCCGGCCTGCAGGGGAGGACAGTGCCAGGAGCCGGGAACGCGGCCCAGGGCCTGGGCTGGCACCTGGGGGCCTCGCCACCCCCACCCATCCGCGCGCTCAGACAGGGCCCAGCGCGGCCTAGGACCTGGGCGGGCGGGATGAGGTCACCGGGCCGCCTGCATCCCCGACTGCCCCCGCCCCAGCATCGCGGGCTCTCACCCTGGCCCCTATCCCGCCCCTCCGCGGCCTGGGGCTGGGGGACTCGGGACGCGCAGCCCCCGCCCCTGGAAGCCGGCGCTTACGTAACAGGGTGAGGGGTCCCCGCCAGCCCAGGCGACCCGGCCTGCGCCGCCTCGGCCGCCGTGGGGCGAGGCTGGGGTGGAGAGTGGGGGTCCTGCCTCGCTGGACCGGGGCGGGGGCCTGCGGCACCCCAAGGCGGCGGGCGGGGGCGGGGGACCAGGCAGGGGCTGCGCGGGGACGCGCGGCCCTGGGGGTTGCGGCCGGGTCGCTCTCGGCACCCACCTGCGCCCGCGGAGGCTGCGCGGCCGATCTCGGCCCGACTGGCGCGCGGGGGCGGAGCCTGGGGGAGGGGACGCGGCGGGCGGGGCCTCGGCGCGCGCCGGACACGGGGGGCGGGGCCACCGCCAGGGGGCGCGCCACGCGGGCCTAGGCCTGGGGCGGCCTTGGGGGCCTCCGAGGGGGACACCCGGATCCCGGCCTCTAGAAAAATTCAAAAAAGGAAATGTCTTCGTGCGTGGGCTCGGGGCCCTGTCCTGTGTTGGGGGCCCAGCCTCCGAGCCCCGCTTCAGCCCCGGGCGAGGCACCGGTCCCAGCCCAGAGCTCCGCAGGGGTCGCTGGGGTGGAGCTCCCGCCGCCGAGCGTGAGAGGAAGAAAGCAAAGGGTTAGCGACCGGCGCCGCGGCCCCTGCTCACCCCGCCGCTGAGAGGCGTGGGGCCGGGGACCCGGGGCCCCAGCACTGGCCCAGCCGGAGAGCCCTGCCTCGGCCCGCCCCCACTCTCCCGCCACACACTGGGGGCCAAGATCAGAGAGGACCGCGTCAGGAATGGGCCGAACGTGGGGCTCGACGGGGCCGGGCCGCAGTGGGGTGGCCGAGGGCGGGGAGAGTCAGCGGCGTCACGCTGTCCCCTCTCATCCGCCCAGCCAGCCGATCCCCAGCGGGGCTGAGGAGCCCCGGCCCGCTCAGAAGGCCGCTCCACTCTCGCCGCTCCCCCGGCCGGGCCGCTGAGCGCTTGGCCTCGTCAGGGAGGGGGTGTGAGCCCCCCAAAGCGAAGGACCCTCGTCGGGGCCGCTGTCACCCCAGGACAGCGGCCCCGCGCCCTCAGCTGCGCCTCTCCTTCCCCTGAGGGCAGATCCTTCCAGCGGGGCCGGCGCAGGACCGAGAGAGACTGACCGCGGGGAGGAGCTGGACTCAGCGGGGAGATGAAGACGCCAGCAGGGGCGCCGGGACGCCCCCACCCCGCACTGCTCCAGGCAGGCCGGAGGGACGGCAGGCGCTGCCTAACCGGTAAACACCTGCTCATCAACTGTCTGGACTGATGCACTATTCTGCAGCGAGAAACCACTCACATGCGTGCAAAGACCTTTTGCAAAGATTACTTTAAAGCTAAATAGAATCTGCAAAGTCTTTTTCTCTGAGCACCCCTCGGTCACCCCCCACCTTGGAGCCCATGTTCGAAAGGACGCTCGGTGCCTGCCTCAAGCCCAGCCTCCCTCCTGGACCCCGCCCAGGCGGCCCCTGAGGACCCAGAGGCCTGGCCCTGTCCCCTCACAACTGAGGTGGGCGCCAGAGGCCCCGCTGCACCCGCGGCTGGGTGGATCCGACTCGTGTGTGCTCACTTGTGTATGCGCCTGTGCCCCAGGCCAGTCACACAGCTGTGCTCACGCTCGGTTTCCCTGTCTGCACCATGTGGTGCCAGCCTCCCCCTTGGACGAGGACACAAAGGCTGCTCGGTGGTTGCAGCCCCATTGGGCAGCAAGTCTGGCACCCTGGCTCAGGGCCAGCTGGGCAGCAGCCTCATGGCCTTGGGTCTCCCCAGGGTGGACGAGGTTACCCCAAGGCTTGCACAGCCCCGGGACACAGGTGGCATGGCCCCTTCCCACTGCCCACACACCCTCAATGGCACCATGCCTAGCCAACCGTGCCACCCACATCTCCTCTCCTCCCTCTAGCACACGGGCACAAGGGCTGCAGACCTTTGTGGGCACGAAGTAGGAGCCAGGGACGGGCAATGGGGCTGGCCTGGGCCAGCTGGTGCAGAGCCAGGGACCCCAGCGGAGTCCTGCGCCCACCCAGCACCCCATGTCCACTGCTGAGACCCCATGTCCAGTCATGCCTTGGGGCTCCCTGTGGACCCCGACATGGGGCTGAGGGGCCAGAGGAGCTGCAGATGGTAGGGGCCAGGAGGGGACCATAGGGCGAGCGGACCTAGGGTGGACACTTGGGGGACCTGCGAGGCCCCTGAGTTGCCATCTGGGGACAGAAGGAAAGGACAGAGAAGTGTGCCTGCCTGAAGTGGTGACTGGTGGAGGACTGTGGCTCACACAGGCACACACACGTGTGCACACACACGCATGCACGCGCACACAGGGAGGGGGATGGACGGGCCACCCTGTGCCTCCCAGAATAACGAGGGGTGCACCAAAGACCTCTGCTCCGAGAGGGCTGGCCGCAGAGGCCGTGCGAGGCTCAGGACCCCGTCGCCGGCTGGCAGAGGGAGGTGACAGGTGGGGTGGGGTGGGGCAGGGCTGCTTTCTGGGGGGATGGGCACGACGCTGGCTGTGGGCTCTGTGGACGAGCTGGAAAGCGAGCCGTGGCACGCGTGGGTGGGGGCTGTGCGCTGAGAGGCATCCTGGGAAGGGGTGAGGAGGGGGACCCTGCTGTGCTCCAGGCAAGGCTGGCGCAGGCCAGAGCCTCCCGGACAGCAGCGGCCCGACCCTTCGGACCCAGGTGCTTGAGACTCTTGACCTGAGGCCCCTCCCCAGCACCAGGCAGGAGCAGCCAGGCTCCAGAATTCGGTCCTGCTCTCCGAGGCTCTCTGATCCCTCCCCACATGGCTTTGGCCCTGCCAAGAAGTGACCCTGTCCTCACTGGTCCTGCTCAGACTCAGCACGAGACATGAAATCCACACCTAAATAAGACAGTTAACAGGTATTCACTCAACAAACCCCAGACCTGTACGCACCCTAGGCGGCAGGCAGCACGCGTGGGACACAGCTCCTTCCCTCTCCTCTCCAGGGGCTCAGCCCAGCAGCTCTCCCAATGCTGGGAGGCCAGAGCAGGAGAAGGAGGAGGACAGGGCGGCCGCTGTCAGAGCTGGGTGTGGTGAGATCCACCAGGCAGAGCTGCGGGGAGGGGGAGGACAACGTGGGGTTATAAAGGCACGAGGCTCTTCAGGAGGACTGGGGACCCCAAAAGTGACAACCAGACGGGCGCAGTCAGCGGGTAGAGCTGTGACAGCCCCCAGGGAACGCGTCCTCCCCGGCACGGCTCACCTGTGCTGGGCTGCGGTGCCCGGCTTCACAGGCCTGGTCGGGACATGCCTGACCCTGCAGAAATGCAGCCCCGGTCCCGCTGGGCCACGGGCCATCCCGCACACGCCAGGACTGCTGCCTGGGGTGACCTGAGATGGGGGGCAACACGTGAGCCTCAGACCAGCTCCACCGCCTCACGTGGGTGACAGCTCCGCTCCCCAGGGAGGATGTAGTGTCCTGGACGTCACACAGCTGTAGGTGGTGAGCGGGGGGACCCTCCTCAAAGACTGCTGCCCCCCTCGGCGCCTCCCGGGTGCGGTGCCCCAGGGATCCCTCACTGCAGAAGAGCAGAAGGGACATGACGGCCCGGGGGCAGCAAGGCCCCTGCCCTGCGCAAGGCCCAGCTGGCACTGTCAGCAGGAAGTCGCTGTCGGAGCAGGCCTGGGCCAGGAGCGGGGTGACTTCCCGGCCAGCCACAGGCCTGCCCTGGGTCTTGGAGCTTGGAGCAGAAGGTCACCTCTGCCACTGCCCCCAGGCCCGGCAGGGACTGTGCCCAGGGAGGATGGCCAGCAGCCGCAGGCGCCCACACCCACCTGTCTGTCCCCAGCCGCCACACCGGCCAGGAGGCAGGGCAGAGGGTGGACCTGAGGGACAGAGGGCCTGGGTCCAGGGGACATAAAGGCCCCGAGGTCCCAGACGGCTGGTGGGAGTGGCGGGAGGGCTTCAGGGCACCTGCTGGGGGGGAGGTGGGGACTCCAGAGAGGTCAGCAAGAACAGGGGCTCAGGGCCTTGGGGTGCCCGTCACACTTAGGGATAGGGTGGTCTGAGGGCTCCCGTGTGGCCTGTGTCCCCTGTGCCTGGCGGGATGTGGGGTCCCCCGCTGGCATCCCGTATGCAAGAGGCTCTTTACCTGACCTAGGCCGAGTCGCTGACGGCCTGCTGCCACCTCCACAGGCGACTCTGGCCGAGGCGGGTGGCCGGGCAGGGCCTCAGGACGGGCGATGAGCTTAGGACACGGCGAGACAAGGAGCAGGCAGGGACCAGTGGCCAGTGGGGTAGAAGGAGAGTGCGCTCTCCCGCAGGGTCTGGCTGCTCCCAGGCCAGCAGGGAGATGGAGGGGAGAGGACAGAGCTGTGGGGAGAGGAGGGGTAGAGGAAAAGCTGAGGCTCCGGGGCGCTTGTTCTGTGGTGCTGGGGTTTGAACCCAGAGCCTTCTCGCTGAGCTGCACGTCCAGCCACGCATCCTAAGCTGCCCAACTGGGCTGGAACTTGGCCATCCTCCTGCCTCTGCCTCCGAATGCTGAGCTTACAGGTGGTCACTTGTACCCCCGCCTCGCCTTGGGTGTCCAGGTTGCACCCTGGACCCTAGCCCGTTCCTTTGGGCGCCATACACCCTTGCACGTCTCTAGGGCCCAGGACCCGGGCACCTGCCGAGCGTCACTGTCACGTGATCTCTGCCCTCCACCCGCGGCCTCACGTGGCCGCTGTCTGCCACCTACAGGCGGTGGCCCCGCGTTGCGCGTGCGCAATGGCGCTCAGCTGCCTGGCAACGCTGCTGCTGCTGCTGCTGCTGCTGCTGCGGCCGGAGGGCGCGCAGGGCGCGGAGCTGCAGGTGTCGGGAGCCTTCCGATCCCAGGGCGGCCGGCTGGTTCTCCAACTTTGGCCAGCTCAACAAGTACGAGGAGAAGCTCTTCAGCAGCAGGTGGGCTGGGGAGTCCGGGGTCAGGGGGCGCCCGGCACCCCATGGGCGTATGCCCCGGGCCCACCCAGATGCGTCTTCTCCAGCTCGAAGAAACCTAAAAGCCCGAAGAAACCCGCGATCGCCACGAGCCCCCCGCCCCGGAAGGCGCTGGAGCTCAGACCCCTGCACCCGCTCCGAGGTCCCGGCTAGGACGGCGCTGACCCAAGTGACCAGGGCCCGGCGCGCCCCGTTCTCGCCCAGACGACCCCTGCGTGGGCCCCGGCCCCCTGGCTCCTCCCGCCCCGCAAGAGCAATAAAGAGAGGCCAGAGCGGTGCCTTCGGTGACCTGACGGTGCGGCAGTGGCGGGTCTCCCTGCCTCCAGGCCACGTTGCGCAGAACACGTGGCTTGGAGCTGTGCCCTCCTGGGGAGCAGCCCGGGAGGGGACACAGTGACAGAGGTACGGGGCGTGGCCACCAGCGGGGCCTGCACCTGGCAGGGCCCTTGGTCATCCCTGGCCACCGCAAGGGTGCCTCGGTGTCCCTGATGTCCTCCTTAGGGGAGGTCTGTACCTCTCCCCACTCCGGGCCACTAGCCTTAGCCACGATTTCGGGCCGCCTTGGAGACCCACGCCCCACAGCCAAGTGGTGCCCACCACATCCTGGAGGTTCCTCTGCCTGGCCCGGCCTGGTCCCTGTCCAGATCCTCGGTACAGCCCAGCATCCCACCGGGCTGGGTCACGCTCCCTGCCCGCCGTGGCTGTCCTTTGTCCGCAGGAGCCCCCAGGGCAAGAAGAGGAGAGAGAGATAAGCACACCCACTCCCACTACACGCACGCACACGTGCACACGGTCAGGGTGCCTGGTGGACAGTCCACAGGTCCTCACCCCATGGAGCCCAGTGCGGAGCCCATCGTGGGCTCCCCAGGTGCCTGGGCCTCAGGAACCCCAGGGCTTCCCCTCCAGCAGCAGCTTGAGGATGCCCTGTGCCCAGTCATGGCCCCCAGGTTTCTGATGAGCCAGCGTTGGGGCTGGACATATCGGCCCTGTCACTGGTCAGGAAGGTCCTGAGATGGCCCAAGCAGCATGCAGCCCAAGCCTGCCCTTCACTGCCTTGCCGGCTGGCCCTGGGGAAGGCCCCCTCTGACACTGTTCCCCCGAAATGACGAGGAGCCCCTTTCCCCGGGTGCCCAAGACACAGACACAGGCAGCTGCAGGGGCGCTTGCTTTATTAGTGGGGCCGGGGCAGGGCGCACTGGTGCTGCCGGGGCTCCCAGGCGGCGGGCAGCTGGCGCAGCTCACCCACAGACGCGGCTCCCTGTGGGGACAGCCCTGTGCTCCAGGAGGACTGCCTGGTGCCCTGTGCCCCTATACTGTGGGGAGCCAAGCAGACGGGCGATGGAACCCGGGGGCTGCTGAGTGGGGCAGGCGCCACCCTGGGAAGCCCAGCACGTCGTCCTTGTCCTCCGTGCTCTTCCCGTACCTGGGGAGGAAGCGCATGGGTGGGCCCTGTGCCTGGTGCCAGTGCCCTGCCCCATTTGCCTGTGGGCGCCATCCTCCTTCTGCCCAGGGGTGACCCTCAGGGCCAGGGCTGGGTGATGACCAGAACCCCAGGAAGCCAGGGCCCTGTGCCCACCTGGGCCGGGTCAGCATGTTGATGTATCTCCGCATCTCGGCTGCGTACTGGGCCATCTGCTCCGGTGTCGCATTGTCCCCAGGGTACACAGGCTCCGGAGGGGCTCCCCAGGCTTCCGGCAACAGCAGAGCCACAGAGGTGCTCAGAAGCAGCAGCGACAGACAGTGGCAGGTGGCGGCCATCTGAGGGGCAGGACAGGCAGTTGGCCCTGAGCCCCCCACCTCGGGAAGGGGGACAGCACAGGGGTCCCGGGCACCTGCCCCCCTCACTGCCAGAGAGTAAGTCCCAGCCAGCCCCAGAGCAGCAGGGGCAGCAAGGAGGACCTGGGGAGCAGAGGATGGCACCTGAGGCTGTGCACTGCGCCCCAGGAAGGACGGAGACCCATGGGTACCCAGAGCCCGGGCAGGCCGAGCCTTCTCACCCTGAGTCCTGAGCAGCAGGCGAGTCAGGGTGGGCGCTCACTGCAAGTGGGTCGCCCGCCTCGCTGCCTGCGCTTTATAGTCCTCAGCCCCCCAGTCCCCGCCCCACACCTCCCTCGCTGCCCAGCTCAGGGCCTCTCTGCTCGCCGTCTCCCTGGTACCCGCAGCACCGGTGCCACGGAAGGTCAGGGACGGGAGGGGCCGGGCACCACTCTGGGGCCCAGCTCTGGGGCCGATGGTGGCTGAAGAGGGCACAAGTCCGCCCTTGGGCACCAGAGTGTGTTTGGCCCTTCTGCTCGGCGGGCCAGAGAGCACCCTCCCCCAGGCCCCAGGAGCAGCCGGGCCCCACCAGGGCGGCCAGCACAGCAGGGAGCCGCCGCGGGCTCAGGACACAGTTCTGGAGGAGCTGGCTGAGGCCCTGGAGCAGCTCCTCTAGTCCGGGTCAGCCCAGGTCCTCAGGGCTGCAGCGGCGGAGTCTGCAGGTGGAGGGTGGAGGCCCGGGCCTCCTGCTGGGGTGCAGCAGAAGCGGGGAGAATGGGGCGGGGCTTTCCATCCTCAGTGGAGCGAAACGGGGCCCCAGGCTTGGGGTGTGGGTGCGCAGTGAGCGAGGAGTTGCCGGGGTCCCAGCTCCTCTTCCCCCATCATCATTGGCTGAAGCCCCCCCTGCGCCCCGCAGCAGCCCGGCTTAGAGATGGGTACCGCCAGGCGGGCTGTGGTGCTGCACACCTGTGATCCCAGCATTCTGGGAGGCTGAGGCAGGAGGGCTGCACGTTCAAGCCCTGCCTCAGCAACTCAGTGATTTAGTGGGACCGCTTCTCAAAATTAAAAAATGAAGGGCCCCGGATTTAGCTCAGTGGTTCCGCCGCCTGCCTCACAAGGAACGGAGTTCAATCCCCAGTACCAAAAAGAAAAAGAAAGGCCTGGGCTGTAGCTCAGTGCTGAGTGCCTGCCTAGCACATGCCCAGCCCTGGGTGCCGTGCCTAGTCTTGCAGGGGAAGGGAAAGAAGAAACAGGAGGCCCACCAAAGTGGACGGGCTTGTCCAAGTCCCCCCGCCACCTCAGCTGCCCATTGCACTTCTTCCCCACCCAGCGTCCCTTCCCACCCCTGGATCCGGGGCTCTGGCCGGATCAGCCCCTGGCTGTGGGGACAAAGGACCTCCGACTCCAGAGGTCCCTGCCATCCCAGAGCTGAGCACCAAGAATGGGGCCGAGGTCACAGGGCCTGGGTGGGGTCACACAGATCGCGGGGGGAGCAGGCCTCTCAGCGCCTGGCCTGGGACAGTTGGCCTCTGTGGACATGGAGCCCAGCCCTTCCCGCTGGGTTTGTCCCCTGAGCGAGGCAGAGGCCACCAGGGGCTCTGGGCCCGGCTTGGATCCGGACCTGGCCTGCCGCTGCCTGTGTCGGGCTGCTCCGGTGTCCGGGCCGTTGCAGTTCGGTGCTTTCCGTACAGGCCACTGCCGGCTGCAGACAGCAGCGTCCAGGCCCTGTGCGCGGTGCGGCGCTGGGGCAGCAGGGAGAGGTTGAGTCTGTGCCCCCCCCCCCATCCGTCCGGATCCTTCTTTGTAAAAGTGTTCGCTCTGAGACAGGGTCTCACTAAGTCGCTATGCTGCCTGGGCTGAGCTTGGACGTGTGCCCTCCTGCCTCAGCCTCCCAGAGTGCTGGGATGACAGGCACCTCCCCCACTGGGGCTGGGCATCCTGCACGGTCCAGCCACCTCCAGAAGAGTGGCAGCCCTGGCCTGTCTGTGAGGTGCCCCTAGGGCAGGCGCCCGCGCATGCTAAGTGACCGGGCAGCAGCCCCTCGGCCTCCAGCCCTGCAGTGGAGGTGTGGACGCCACCCTCGCAGGAGCAGGAGCCGGAGCAGAAACCGCTCAGCGCCGCAGCCTGCCATGTCCCGGGCACCGTCACGGACCTGGCAGTGGAGACGCCACCTCCATGGCCTGGCACTGCCCGCCCTCCGGAGCTGCTCCTGTGGCTTCTCGGGTGCGTGTCCCTCCCCCTCCTGAACCTGCCCTGTCCAGGCCGGGTCACAGCGTGGCCACGATGCTTCCCTCGCTCCAGCCCTCGGGCAGGGACAGGGAGACCCGTAACGCCAGTGGGGACCATGTGAGGCGGGCAAGAGCTGAGGGTCCCCGCCACCCACCCCGGTGGCCCCCGAGTCACCATCACCTGGGAGAGGTGTCTCAGTCACCGCAGCCACTGTGTCCCTGGGATGGAGGGAGTCGGGGGAGCACAGGTCTGTGGAGAGCTCAAGGCCGGGAAGGAGGCCGGAAGCTGTTCCTGAAGGACGGGGACACTGAGGCTGAGCAAGGAAAGGAACCGGGTGTGGCGCTGCACAGTGTGATCCCAGCACTCGGGAGGCTGAGGCAGGAGCGTTCCCACAGGATCAAGGCCAGCCTGGGCTATATAGTTTAAGGCTGGCCGGGACTACCTAGCGAAACCGTGTCTGGAAAACAAATTTAAAAGAAGGGGAAAGAGAGGCCGTGGTCGCTGTGAGCTAGCTGCCATCATCACCATGTGCCTGGGTCCTTCCCGGGCCACCACAGCCTGGCCGGGAGGCCACAGGCTCCATGGAGCGGCTGAGGTCCTGCAGATCAGGAGGGAGCAGGACCAGGCCAGGCCTGAGAGTCACCCATGGTATGTCCTGGTCCTGCGTTGGTCGCCTCTGCTGGCTGGGGTCTGGCCTCGTCCGGGAAGGGTGGATTCCTGAGTGGGGGCAGCAGTGAGGGGCGAGCAGATGGGGCGCAGCTGTCCCAGGAGCCAGCACCCGTGGGGCCCTGGGCGCAGGCCGCAGTGATGCCCACACGGCCCTCGCCACCCCTCTGAGCTCTGGGGCCTGGCGTGGGGGCTGCGGACCCCCCCAAAGAAGCCGACACACAGAGGGGCGATGAAGAGTGGCCACAGGACTACCAGGGGGTGGCTGAGGCAGGCCTGCCGCCTCGGGGCCCAGCCTACTGGCGCCTCGGTCCGGAGCTGTCCTGAGATCCTAGCTGCTTTTCTCTGGCTGGGAAAATCGTCTCTGAGGAAAATTGTCATGGTAGCCTCGCTCCTCTGCTGTTTCATATTTTGACAGAGACCACGTTTATGTAACTTCTGTTACCGAATGTTGTTATGATCATTCTGTTATTAGTGTTGTCTATCTTCTGGGCTTTATTTATTTCTTTTTTTTCCGCTACCGGGGACTAAACTCAGGACCTTGCGTTTTTGAGGCAGGTGGCAGAACCACTGAGCTAAATCCCCAGCCCCAACCTATTTTTGGAATTTTGAGACTAGGTCTCAAGATATAATTCAGGCTGGCCTTGAACTCACTATAGCCTAAGGTGGCCTTGAATTGACAGAGCTCCTCCTGCCTCAGCCTCCCGAGTGCTGGGATCACAGGCATGGGCCCCATGCCCAGCTTGGGCCTAATTGATAAATTAAACTTCCTCCCAATGCATGTGTTGGGAAGACATAGTATAGACTTTATACAGCTCACCCAGGTCCCAGCACCCCTGGGCATCGGGGAGAGCTCCCTGGGGAAAGAGTGGCCACATCGTACCCTGGTGCTGGCCCTCCAGGGGCACTCTCGGGGTGCTAGCCCCGGGACCCTGGATGCCCTGTCAGCCCCCTGTGTGGGGGGAGCCCCAGGGGACCCCTGACTGACTGCCTGGGGGACCCCATGGGCCAGCCAGCGCTGTCCAACTGAGACCCAGAAATCGCCCAGGACACGATGGTTGTTTCCAGCTGCACATCTTAGGGCCATGTGTTACACGGGAGAGCAATGTGCCCACCCTGGGCCCACTTGGCCGGATCCCGGACACCCCAGTGCCACTGTGTTTCAGGGTGTGCAGAAGCACTAGTTCTGCCCGTTGACACAGGAGTGTATAAACTGCCACTGTGACAGCCGAGTTTCCCTTTGGTGGAGTCTGACCCGCTGCTCAAGGTTCCCGGTCACCTGGTGTCTGCTTCCCCCAGGCCCCTCCGATAGCCTCACGCTGACCAGGATTCCCGGCAACCCGACAGCCAGGGCACGGGAGACGGGGCCACGGGGCCTCGGTCAGGCCTCACAGTGCAGAGGGCGCCAAGAGACCTCACCATGCCCCGTTTCCTGGGCTGAAAGGGCACCTGGCCAGACCCTCCTGTCGCAGCAAGGGTTAATACCGAGCTGCCCGGTGCACCCCTTAGACTGAGGATCAAACCTGGAAGAGTCTCAGCAGCCACACGAAAGCATGAATGAAGACAGCTTTATTACAGGGTTAAGCAGTAAGAACAGTAAAAGGAAAGTAGGACAGATAGAAGTAACACAACACGTCACCAGCCAGGACAGCCACTCGGCTCAACACCCGAGGACAACCGGAAAATCCCGACCCGACTGGTCGAATCCCACTGGGCGCAGGCCCTGCACGCAGCTCTGAGTCTCCCAAAGTCCGCCTTTCCCCGCTGGTCATATAGCGTGTTGCACACAGGCGGCCGCATGGCAGCAAGGTGTATGTGTCTCAGCAGGAGTCTGCTCCCAGGTCTGGCTGGGAGCGGGCAGAGTCCTTGTCCAAATACTTCAGATTAGGGTGTTTATCCCTCAAGGGCAGACTCGGGGTGGGGAGTCCTCAGCCCTGCGCAGAGAGGTCACCTGGGGGACGTGAATCGAGTGACTCCATGCTCCCTCCCTCACCCTCCGGCCTTCCCGCCCTACCTGGGGGCGCTGAGGGCCTGGGGCAGGGGCAGTGGGAGCCTCCCAGCCCTAGCATGCCGGCCTCCCGGCCTCCCCAGTAGCTGCACCCAGAGCCTTCTGTCCCCCAGCGTCACTGGACTAGTGCCCCCCAGGGACCGGCCCTCCTGCCCTCTGGTCCCTCTGGGTCCGAGGCTTTGCGTTCCCCCATCCCCTCTGCCCCAGCACCTGCCTGGACTTGGACAGGACATTCAGAGCTGGAGGCCCAGCGAGACCCCACAGATTCAGCCCTTCCTTTAGGGGTCCCCCACCTGAGGGGGTGGGGACGCACAGACAGCAGAACCTAGTGGTCACAACGGAGGCCTGAGGCCCAGGCAGCCAGGGAGAGCAGCCAGGGCCAGCCCAGGCAGGCCTTGTCTAGGTTGGGTTACGTTGGTTGGCACTGCAGCATGGAGCTCAGCGTCTGGTGGGGAGGGGACACTGCAGTCTCCTGTGGCCTTGTCACCGGGAAGGCTGGTGCCTAGGATGGGGCGTTAGCTAGCAGTGACCCCTGCCGGCCGCCCTGGGTCCCTGGACCCGGTGGGTCCCAGCGGATGCCCCTGCAGAGAGAAGGGAAGGAAACACACTCGCACACGGTGTGAGTCTGAGATCTGCACTTTATTGGGGACCTGGAGGACGAGGACGTGGGGCAGGGCACCCGGCAGAGGGGTCCGCGGCGCCGCAGGCATCTCCGGGTCTCGCGTGTTCATCACCGGCATGCGTCATCTGGCCTGCAGGAGGAAGGAGAGGAATCCAGTCTGGAAGTGGCCCAGGGTCCCGGGCCGACTGCGCGCGGAGAGCGCCTTTACCGGACCTGCGCGGGCGGTGCCGGTCCTCGCCTTAGTCGGGGGACAGCAAGCTGGGGAGCGCTGCTTCTGGGCCAGCACGCTTTCCGTACCTGGGGGGAGTGGGCGTGGTCAGGCCCGGGGACCACGAGTGGGCGTGGCCCGCCCCGCCCCGACCATGCTGGGGTCTAGGTGGGCTCGAGGGGGCGTGACCAGTCTCTATTTGGATATGTGGGCGGGGCCTGACCGATGGGCGGGGCCTGGGCGTGGTGGGCACTGCCCGCCCAGCGCACGCGCTCACCGCTGCCGCGTGACAAGGTTGAGGTAGTGGCGCAGTGAGGCATAGTAGCGGCTCAGCTCTTCCGGCGAGGCGTCGCCCCCTGGGGCCTCAGGTTTAATGGGATAGGCGTCGACCAGCGCCCCCAGGCCGGCGAGCAGGGCCAGCAGCACGGCAGCCACTGCGGGCCGTGACCTGCGCATCGGCTCCATCTGGGGGACACGGGGTGCGTGCCGGCCGGGCCTCAGTTTCCCCATTTGGCAGCCCAGAGCCCCAACGGCCCAACGCGCGGCTGCCCAGAGGAAGAGGGTGGAGCCGCGGTTCCGGGGTTCTCCGCCTGCTGCCTCCCTGCCCGGCTTCCTGCCGCTCAGTCTCCCATCCCGGCCTCAGTTTCCCCACTCACAGCCACAGCACCGGAAGCGCGATGAGCAGCGCGGAGTCGCAGATGGGGTCAGCGCCGAGGTCGGGGCCGAGGGCATAAGGCAGCGGCCTCTAGTCAGGGCCCCATCCCTGGAGCTTATATCCCGGCCAGAGGAGGAGGGGACGGGGAGGGGCGGGGGGCTCCTCCTCCTCTGCCCCCGCCCTCCTCGGAGTCCGCACCGCCCGGAACTCGGGATGGGACAAGGGACGGGCTGTCGTGATGACCCCGCCTGATCCTTGCAGACCCCGCACCGGGGTGCAGCTCAGCGGGCGAGGCCCTGGGCCCAGGCTCCTGGGGCGGCCCTGGCCTCAGCCTGGGAGTGGGCGCAGGGCAGCAGCTTGCGCCCGTCTGGGGACCGTGTCCCCTGCCTCTGCTCTGGGGGCTGTGGTGCTGAGGCCTGGCCGGCGGACCCGGCCCGCCCCGCAGAGCCCCCAGCCCTAGGCGTTCAGGGCCCTGCGGGTTAGTGATGCCAAGGTGCCCGGGCGCATGCCGCTGTCCCCTGTCCCCTCCAGCCTCCCCCAGGGTGTGGAGCCCAGGTGGGCACCAGAGCCGTGGAAGGAAGAGAAGACAGGTGTTTATTGGGCACTGCTCTGGGCCAGCCCGGCAGCAGCGTTTCTGGCACAAGACTGTGAGCTCGGGGGACACGGAAGCTCCCAGAGGTGACAGCACAGCCGAGGTCCCTTGCACCCCACAGGAGAAAGATGGGGCCCCAACCACCCTGAGGCCGGAGAGCTCAACACCCGGCGTCCCCTTGGGGCTTGGGAGGCCAGCGGGGGCCCTGAGGACCGAGGCTGAGCAGCCAGGAGGAGGGGACAGTCCCTGCCCCCCATCTGGCTGGAGCCCCCAGAGCTGCCAAGTGTCCCTCAGCCAGCAGAGGCAGGGCCACTGGCTCATCCGTCCACCCTGTGGGACAGATGGCTTGGGTGCTATTTTTAGAGCTCTCCAGGCCCCTTGATGGTGTTTTTATGGGTTCAGTCACCCACACCCTCCGGAACTGGCCCTGGGCAACCCAGGAAACCCAGGGCCCCTTGCTGGGCAGGAGATAGAGGAGGAAAAGGCCACCAGGCAAGATGACAGGAGACCCACCCCAGGGGGAGGGGAGGGTCATTCTCATAGGGCGCCAGGTCTGGGGCAAGGTTCAGCTCTCCAGGGAGAGGTGGGCTGCATCTTGGTCCCCAGGAACCCCGCCTGCACCCTCCTTGGACACCCCGGGTCTTAGGAGGCCCCAGGTGAAGGCATGGGGAGAAGAGTTGTGTCCAGGCTGAAGAGACAGGAATGCCTGGAGGACCGGCGGGGAGACATGGCCCTGCACTTGGGGGATGTGAGGCGGCTGGGGTGTGGGGCAGAGTGGTTAGGGCAGCTCTGACCAGAGAAGCCCTGGGTTTGAATCTCAGCAATGCAAGAAAACAAAAGCAACCCCTGCTAAAGGGACGAGGACGGGGTAGGGGACTCCTTTGATCCGGCAGCACCAGGCAGGAGTGACCCCGGAAAGATAGGTGGAGGAAGTGGGAACCCCACGTCCCTGGAAGCCCACAAGCCATTTCTGGGGCACCTTTATCCCGGAGGGTCCCCTTGTGGCCAGGAGCCTGCTCCATCTCCCTCCTGTCCTCTGACAGTTGGAGGGCGAGGGGAGTGATCAGGCCATTCATCACCGGCTTCCTTCCCACCAGAGAGCTCATCAGCCTGCAACTGTCCCCACACCCTGGATGACGTGTCCTGCACAGACCTGCCCCGGTAGAAACCTCAGAACCAGCTGTGCTGGTCACTCGAGACCAGGACCCCAGCTCGGCCTTGAGGCGAGGCAGTCATGGCGGCTCTTGTCTGTCCTCAGTGCACCAACAGGGCTGCCCTGGGCAGGGGGGCCGCGGACCTGGGCTGGGGAGGCTGCGGGCTGCTCATCAAGATGGGGTGGCCCGGGGTGCTCTGCTCCCCACCAGCCAGCACCTCTTGTGCGTCCCCAGGGCCTCTACTCCGTGTCAGGCACTGAGCAGGGGAGCCACATCACCCACCCTCGGTGCCCCCGCCACCGAGATGCCACGCAGCAAGTGACAGTCTTCATCCGAGAAGCACGTGTTGAGCCAGGCACAGTGCCCCACGCCTGTCATCCCAGCTCCTTGGGAGGCTGAGGCAGGAGGATCGAAAGTTCAAGCCCATGGCCCCGGGGATTTGGCTCAGTGGTTGCACTGCCTGCCTCACAAGTGCAAGATCCCAAGTTCGATCCCCGGTACCAAAAAGAGAAAGTTCAAGCCCAGCCAGGGCAATTAGCAAGACCCTGTCTCAAAGGGGCCAGGTGTGGCGCAGTGGTGCAGCCCTCCCCTGGCACGTGGGAGGAGGCCTGGCTCAGGCCTGGCACCACATGGAGAAAGCATTGGTTAAGCCCCTGCCATGTGCCAGATTCTGTGGTGGGCCCTGGGATAGAGCAAACAGGCAGAAATCTGTTTATAGAAAATAAGGAGCCGGGGATTTGTCTCAGTGGCACCACGCCTGCCTCACAAGTGTGAGGTCCTGGGTTCCATCTCCGGCACAGAAAAAGAAAGGAAAGGAGTGTGTGTGCTGATGGAAGGAGCTACAGGGAAGCCAGGGTGGGGAGTAGGGGCACGAGTGCCGGGGTGGGCGCCTTTACATTGTGTGGTGGGCAGGACCTGCCTGCACCGGGCAGCTGGAGGGAGACAGGGCTCCGGGAAAAAGTGTGCCTGGCAGGGGAAGCTGCTGGAGCCAAGGCCTCGGGGCCGGGGGCTGCTGTAAGGGCTCAGGCTGCGCCGGGACAGAGCCGAGGGGAGGAGGTGCAGAGGATGCTGAGCTGTGTGAGGACCAGGGGCTTCAGTGCCTCGACTCTGTGACTGCCCACGGCCAGTCGGCAGGGATGCGAGGGCAAGGCCTGTGGGAGGTGAGGGCAGCAAATGCTGCCCACCCCGGGCTGCTGGCTGTGTGGAGCTGGGACTGGGAACCAGGGCAGGGGCTCACGGCTTCGGATCAGGGAGCCCTGCACACAAGGCAGCTGTCCTCGCCTGAAACGCAGTGCTCACGCTGGGCTCACACACCTGTGACCCACGCCGGGGACACCCACTCGTGACACGCACCTGTAACATCCACCTGTGGCCTGGTGCGTGCTCAAAGTCCAGGCTTTCCTAGAATGGGCACCGGGCAACTGTGCCCCTGGCCAGTGTGGCATGAAGCAGCCTTTAATTCTGGATATAAGTTTGAATTTCAGATAATTATTGTGCTGTGAAAACTTCCTTTGATCTTTTTCAGTCACTTGAAAATTCAGCCACTTAGAAAACCATTCACCCTCCCAGGTGTGCACAAGGTGTGGGGCGGAGCCACTGCCGTGATTCTTGGTAGTGTTTCCTGTGCAGTCTGGGCTTTTTTTCATGAAGTCTTTGCCTACTCCTATGTCCTCAAGCGTTCTACCTCTTCTCTCTTCCAGCAGATTTAGTGTTTCTGTTTCAATATTTAGATTTTTTTGATCCATTTTAATTTTAGGTTAGTGCACGGTGAGAGATACGGGTCTAGTTTCAATCTTCAGTTTTTCCAGCACCATTTATTAAAGAGGCTGTCTTTCCTCCAGTGAGGGTGTTTGGTTCCTTTGTTAAAGATGAGGTGGCTGAGTATGTCTGGAGCTGTTTCTGCATCCTCCAGTCTGTTCCATTGATCCTCAGGTCTGTTCTTTTGCCAGTACCATGCTGTTTTTATGACAGTAGCTTTGTAGTATAGTTTCAGATCAGGGATTGTAATACTCCCTGCCTTGCCTTTGTTGCCCAGAATTGCCTTTGCTATTCTAGGTCTCTTCTGGTTCCAAATGAATTTTAGGATTGTTTTTTCTAATTCTGTGAGATATGCTGTTGGAAGTTTGATTGGGATTGCACTGAATCTGTATAACAATTTTGGAAGTATGGCCATTTTCACTGTATTGGTTCTTCCTATACAAGAACAAGGGAGGGCCAGGGATTTAGCTCAGTGGTTTCGCCGCCTGCTACGCAAGCGCAAGGACCCAAGTTCGATCCCCAGTACCAAAAAACAAAACAAAAAACAAGAACAAGGGATGTCTTTCCATTTTCTGATATCCTCTTCAATCTCCTTTTTCAGAGTACTGTAGTTTTCAATATAAAAGTCTTTTACTTCCTTGTTAGATGGATTCCTATGTATTTCATTTTTTGGATGCTATTGTGCAAGGGATTGTTTCTCTAATTTCTCTGTGAGTCTGTTATTCATGTACAGGAAGGTATTGACCTTTGAGTGTTGACTTTGTATCCACCTATGCCACTGAATTTGGTTATCCAATCTAAAAGTCTTTTGGTGGAGTTTTTGGGGTCTTCTATGTAGAATATCATGTCATCCCCAAATAATGATAATTTAACTTCTCCCTTTATTATCCTTACTCCTTTTATTTCTTTCTCTTGTCTAATTGCTCTGGCTAATGTTTCCAGAACTATATTGAACAAGAGAGGTGATAGTGGACATCCTTGTCTTGTTCCTGATTTTAGAATGAAAGCTTTCAGTTTTTGCCCATTTAATATGATGTTGGCTGTTGGTTTGTCATAGATGGCTTTTATCAGATTGAGATAAAGACCATCTACACCAGTTTTCTGTAGAGCTTTTATCATGAATGGGTGTTGAACCTTGTCAGATGCTTTTTCTGTCTCTATTGAAAGGATCATATGGTTTTTGCCCTTGGCTCTGTTAATATAGTGTATCACGTTTATTGATTTATGTATGTTGAACCATCCTTGCATCCCTGGGATGAATCCCACTTGGTCATGGTGTATAACCTTCTTGATGATTTGCTGAATTCTGTTCGCCAGTATCTTACTGAGGATTTTTACATCAATCTTCATTAGTCAGATTGGCCTATGATTCTCCTTTTTGTTTGGATCCTTCTCTGGTTTTGGAATCAGGGTGATGCGTGTTTCCAGGAATGAGTTTGGGAGTATTGCTTCCCTTTCAATTTCATTGAAGAGTTTGAAGAGCAGCAGCATTAGGTCTTATCTAAATTTCCTGTAGAATTCAGCAGTGAATCCATCAGGGCCAGGGCTTTTCTTTGTTGATAGGTTTTTAATTACATATTCAATTTCATTGGCTGATACTGGTTTATTTAGAATTTCTATATCTTCTTGATTCAGTTTTGCTAATTCATATGTATCCAGGAATCTGTCCATTTCTTCTGTATTTTCCATCTTATTAGAATACAGGTTCTCGAAGTAGGTGTTGATGATCTTCTGGATTTTGCAGGATCTGTTGTGGTTTCACCCTTTTCATTCCTAATTGCATGGATTTGAGTCTTTTCTTTCCTTTTTTTGATAAGTTTGGCTAAGGGTTTGTCAATTGTATTTAATCTTTCAAAGAACCAACTATTTGATTCATTGGTTCTTTGTATTGTTTTCTCAGTCTCCACTGCATTAATTTCTGCTCTGATTTTTATAATTTTCTCCCTCCTATGAGCTTTGGGCTTGACTTGGTCTTCTTTTTCTAGGAGCTTGAGATTCAACATTAGGTTGTTTATTTGAGCCCACTATGTTTTCCTAATATGGGAATTCACTGCTATAAATTTCCCTCATAGCACTGCTTTCATTGAGTCCCATAAGTTCAGGTATGTTGTATTCTCATTATCATTTAATTGTAAAAATTATCTAATTTCTTCTTTAATTTCATCTGGGTTGTTCAGGAGGGTGTTATTTAATTTCCATGTGTTTATAAAGTTCTTGTGGTTTCTTTTGCCATTGATTTTCAATTTCATTGCACTATGGTCTGATAATATGCATGGGATAATTTCAGTTCCTTTGCACTTACTTAAAGATGTTCTATAAGCTAGTATATAATCTGTTTTGGAGAAAGTCCCATGTGCAGCTGAGAAGAATGTGTATCTGATGTTGTGGGGTGGAACACTCTGTAAACATTTACTAAGTCCATTTGTTCAAAAGTTTGGTTCAATTCTAATATTTCATTGTTGATTTTTTTTGTCTAGTTGATCTGTCTACTTGTGAGGTGGGGTATTAAGATTCCCCATTACAACTGTATTAATGGTTATATAATTTTTCATGTCTGTTAATATTTGTTTTATATAGTTGAGTGTACTGGTATTTGGTCCCTATATATTTAGGATTGTTATCTCTTCCTCTTGGATTGTTCCCTCAGGATGCAGTGACCTTCTTTGTCTCTTAATCTGTCTTGGCTTGAAATCCACTTTGTCTGTAAATAAAATAGCTACCCCTGCTTTTTTCTGGGTTCCTGTTACATGGATTATTGTTTGCCATCACTTGACTTCCAGTCTATGAATTTTTGAATTAAATGTGTTTCTTGTATGCAGCATATTGTTAGATCTTACTTCTTGATCCATTCTGCCAGTCTGTTTCTTTTGATTGGTGAATTGAGACCATTAACATTGATGGTTATAACTGATATGTATCGTCTTATCTCTGTCATGTTATTTTCCTGCTGTTGGCTTTCTTCTTTCCTTTTCTGTTAAGTCCTTGCCTTGCCTGGTGGATTCATTCTGTTGGGGTTCATGGAGTTTAATCCTTATTGTCTCTTTCTATAATATCCTTCAGAACACTTTGGAGTGCTGCTTTGGTGGTCAGGTGTTCTTTGTCATGGAAGTATCTTATTTCTCCATCAATTTTGAAGGATAGTTTTGCAGGGTACATCAGTCTGGGTTGGAGATTGTTTTCCTTTAGGGCTTAAAATACTTCACTCCAAGCTCTCCTTGACTTGAGAGTTTTTGTTGAGAAGTCTGCTGGGATTCTGACGGGCTTTCCTTTATAGGTGATTTGTTTCTTTTCTCTAACAGCTTTTAATATTTTGTCCTTGTGTTGAACTTCTGGAATCTTGACTATTATATGCCTTGGGGAAAATTTTTTTTTTTTTGGTTATGGCTAATTGGAGTCCTCTATGCCTCACTTATCTGTATGTCAAATTCTTTTCCCTTGTTTGGAAGTTTTCTGCCATTACTTCTGAGAACAGGTGTTTTATGTCATTTGCACTATCTCCTGCTTTTTCATTGACTCCAGTCAATCTTATGTTATTCTTTTTTGCATCATCTAGCAGCTGCTGGATTGATCTCTCATGGTCCCTTGCTATTTTTTCCCCATATTTTTAAGAAATTTCTCTTTTCATGATCACTAACTGCAATCCTGTCTTCTCTATCTGATGTTCTGTCCTCACATTGGCTCATTCTGCTGCGTATACTTTCAATGGAGTTTTTAATATCCTGGATATCTGTTCAGTCTGTTTCATGGATTCCATTTCTTTCTTATGCTGGGCATTCATGGTTTCCATCATGTTCGTGAGCTCCTCTGCTTTTTTTAATCTGTATCTTTCATTCTGGTCACCATCTCTGTAGTTATCGGGGGAATTATTTCTGCTTTGATTTTTTTCTAGAGCCTTGTTCATCTGCATTGTTGCTTCTGCTGTTGGATTGTTCCAGTTCATTGCTCCCAGGGTTTGCATTTGGTGGGTTGAAAGTCTGAGGGGGGTGCATCTTGTTTAAGTGTCTTCTCATTTTCTATTTTTTTAAAAGTGTGATTCTTTGGTTGATGCTTATTAATTGTGTATGGTGAGTAGCTTTATTGCCAGTATTCAGAACCATTAGCAAATGATTACTTGTCAGAAGCATCTTCCAGGTGTAGCTAGCTTTTGGCTTTTGAGTCTGTCGCAGGATCCTACCTCTTCAATTTATTGGGGATGAGAAGTTTCTCCCTACTTGCCCCAGCCACCAGTTCTTTGGCACTGGCCTATAGGTGTTTTTTTCAGGACCCTTAGGCAATCTCAGTCTTGGTATACCAGGAGGAACAACTGATTAGCACAATTATGTCACCTTGGCTAAAGTAGTACAATGAACAATAACAATAGCATCATATACAGACAGCCATGAAAATAACAAAGTGTAGCCTTTAATATGGCAATTTACCCTTAGGGGAGAAGATTTAAAAGGGGTTGGGGGTAAAAAAAAATAGGAATAGAAGAAGAGGAAGAGATCAGAAGCAAGGCTGGAGGACAAACTTTAGGAAACTGGTGAGGAAGACAGGTGGGAAAGAGAAAAGGAAAAAAATAAAGACAAGAACAGAACAGCCAATGCCTGCCTCGCAAGCACAAGGTCCTGAGAGCTATCCCCAGTAACAAACAAAACAAAACAAAACAGAACAACAACAACAACAAACTAGAAACTATGTTCAAATAGTCAAGAAAAAACCCAAAACAACACAAAAACTAGAGGCTGGGTATTTAGCTCAGTGGTTCTGGTGCCTGCCTTACAAGTGCAAGGTCCCGAGTTCAATCCCCAGTACCAAAACAAAAAACAAAAAACAAACCCAAAACATCCAATTCAAAGTGTGTCTCTGCTGTCACTGTTAGGCATTATGGGTAAACAGAGTCCAGAGCTAAACTTATTAATTCCAGCAAGCTAGGTTCAGCTTCACCATGGGGTAGTGGATAATCCCAGGCAGCCTGGCCCTGTAGTTCCTGTGAAGTTCAGGCTGGTTTCTGGCTATGAGGCTGGAACCAGATTCTTTGAGCCTACAACAGTCTATGTGTCTCCTGCTGGCTTGAACTCCACTCCCTCACCTCCTGCTGACTTGAACTCAGCACCTGAACCGAGGCACTGGGAGCCACTAGATGGAGTTCACCTGGAGCTGTTCTGAGTTCCAAACTCAGTTGGCCCCCGTCCAAGATGGCTACCAACCAATCACCCTCTCCTGGGTGAGGTCTGAACCCAGATAACTCACTAGCTGCTGCAGACTGATTCGTCCACTGCTCCATTCCACTGGTGTGTTTCTCCATGGAGGCCCCTGGGGTCGTCAGTAGTCACTGTGCATCTGCAGTTTGGCCCACAGTTCCTTCATAGAGAGTCCGGGCTCTGGAAGAGAGTGCTGCTTGGTACCACCCTCCTCTACGTTAAAGTCTCTTTGTTCTCCCTGTAGACTTCAGTTCTCACCTCAGATCCTTCCTAGGTCCCAGGACCCACTTCCCTCCTCCTTTTCCTCGAACTGCTGTATTCCAGTGTCAGGACACCAAATCTCAGAGAGGGTCTTTCTCTGCTGCTCACCACTCTGCCATCTTCCTGGAAGTCCCTGTGGGTGTGATTTTTGTGTGTGTGTGGATATGATTTCTGCCAGGGTCAAAGGAGAACGGAGGCAGGGCCCAGTGAGTGTGCGTGGTGTACTTGAAGTCAGAGCAAGATGCCTCAGCCTGCAGCAGCTCTGGGGTCCTCTCTCCCGAGGGTCTTTAGCTGCACTTGTCATGGCTGCCTCTATGTCCTGAACCGATTCAAAACATTGACCTTTTGGGCCGGGGATGTAGCTCAGTGGTTTCACTGCCTGCTGTGCAAGCGTAAGGACCCGAGTTCGATCCCCGGTACCAAAAAAATAAAAAATAAAAAAATAAAAACATTGACCTTTTGTTGGACTTGGTGGCACACACCTGTAACCCCAGCCCTCGGGAGGCTGAGGCAGGAAGATCACCTCAAGTTTAAGGCCAGTCTGGACTACATAGTTCAAGGCCAGGCTGAACTAAACAGCAAGACCCTGTCTCAAAAACCAAAAACAAAATTGTTGACCTTTCAAGGTCATCTTGACTTTGGGGAAGAGCTGGAAGTCACCCGAGCCTGGATCTGGTGAACCCGATGGATGAGAACACTGTGTCATGTTTTTCTGAGCCTGCCTTTCCCTTGGCAGCAGTGTTCGCTGTATTTTTGATGATCTCATAAAGACCCTCAGGAAAGGGCTCCAGAGCTGCTTCCAAAAGTGGCAAGAACGATGGAATGAGTGTGATTGAAGTGAGGGGAGGACTTTTAGGGGCTCGTGGCAGTGTGTCCTTTACTGTGATAAGTTTTTGGGGTTTGTTTTTTTTGGTACCAGGGATGGAACTCGGGACCTTGCGTTTGCAAGGCAGGCGGCGGCACCACTGAGCTAAATCCCCAGCCATACCGTGATGTTTTAAATGTAAAAATTCACCATATTTAGATCGCGCCTTTACGTGTACATGAACATACACACACACAGTGCTTGCATGTACGTGCATGTTTACATACAGAGGTCTGCCCCACTTTAACAGATTTTTCTTTTCATTTCGTTTTTTGGTGGAATTTTTCAAAAGACTAGTCAAGGGCCCAAACCTGCTTGTATCTAAGCAAGGGCTTTGCCAGTACATTGTATATTTTGTGTGCCTTGGGTGGGTGTATGTATTACTTTAACAAGTTCAGGGACCCCGTCCAATGAGTCACATGAGTGCAGGCGTATGCTGTGTCCTGCAGCCTGTGCACACCCCACCCTAACACCCACCAGCCATTCTAGGGAGAGCCTCCTGTCTCGGCCTGCAAGTTCTCCCCGGCCGGGGCTGCTGGGGCAGAGCCTCGAGTCCTAGGCGTGCAGCTGGGGAGAGGAGGTGTGAGCTGTGCCTGTGCCCGTGTCTCCGGGAGCTGTCGAGTCACTGACGCATGGGCGCCAGTTAAGATCGGGCGTGGCGGCCAAGACAGACCCCACTGTGCTTATTTCTCTCCTTCCACACATTCTTGGGACAGTGGCCCGGAGCGCAGGGTGCGCTGGCCTAGGGGAGCAGAGGCCACAGATGCTGCAGCCCTGTCCTGCTGGCCACCATGGCCCCAAGGCCCCCACGGCCCCAGGGAAGTTCCTGGGGTTCTGCCGAGACAGCTACTGACAGTCTCGGCCACAGGGGCAGCCCCAGCCAGCCTCACCAGAGCAGCGGCTGTGGTGGCCTCCGCTTGGCCCCTCGGTGGCCCTGCCTGCGCGTGCTCCCTCTGTTTGGGGGCCTTTTGGCCCCTTGAACTCTTGGCCGGGCCGGCAACACGAACAAGTCCACTGCTGCCTTGGTCCCACTGTCCTGCCTGGGGCGCAGGCCCCGCTCGGCTCCACCCTGACTGTGGTCCCCATGCCCTGATCCTCCACGCCTGGAGCTCTATGTCCCCACCGCTCCCTCCTGGCGTCCCCAGGACCCTCAGCCTCGTCACAGAGCTGCATGGCCACCACCGAGCTGAATGACATCTCCCTGCCCTGCAGCTGAGTTCCTGCCTGTGGATGCCAGCAATGGCTGCAAAGCATGGCAAGTCCTCTTGGGGACCTTGTCCCCTTCCATGACCCCAAAGGCAGGCCAACACAGGTGAAAATGCGCTTCTTTGAGCTTTACTGAGGTCTGACATGATACTGCACGGAGTTAAAGGAATGATGTGATGACTTACACGCGTGTGTACTGGGACACGTGCAGCACTGGGTCACTGGCACAGCCCTGCCTGGTGTCCCATCTGGAGCAGTCACCTGCGTGGGGCTGGGTCTGTGCACCGTGGGTGTCAGCTTCCTCTGCAGCCCCTCCGGCCTGCGTTTCTGGCCTGGAGCTGGGGTGCCGTGGACTGCACCTCCGGACACCAGGAGCCTCTCACCTCTCACCCCAACCCGTGTGTGTCAGGAGTCTCGTCCTAGTGACGGGACCGTGGCCAACACAAGCCCCGCTCTACAGAGGGGGCAGCTGAGGCAGCCAAGTCAGAGCCAGCCCTGGCGTGCTCCCCTGACTCTCCAGGTCCCCAGCTCTGTGCCCCCGACTGAGTTGGAGACCTTGGCTTTGCTCCCAGATGCAGGTCCCTCGGAGGACTCAGGAGCAGGTGAGGGCTGAGGACCACAGCAGGCCCAGGGCCAGTGGTTCGGACACAGGGCTTGGCCCCACGTGTGTTTCCCCCGGAGTCTGAGGGTGGCCGGAGTCTCCGTGTGGGAGGAAGGCGTTCAGCGAGGGTCACAGGCATCGGCACGTCGGTGACATGTGGTGGCAGTGGCTCCATCCTCCCCTCCCCTTCCCTCCCCGGACAAAGTAGGGGTGTCTGCCCCCCTCTGAGGCCCGGCGCCTGAGGCCACGTCTGCCAGGGAGATGAACACACCCAGCTCCTCGGTGTCTGTCCAGCGAGGTTTTCACTCTCACACACACACACACACACACACACTCACACACACGTCTCTCGCTCCTTGCCCACTGCTGCCCAGACCTTCCCGGAAAGGTGACAGTGCAGGCAAATGGCAGGAAGTCTCGGGGCGAGGACCAGAGCCCCCGGAGCAGGAACGGCACATAAGGGCACCTGTCCCGCCCGGCCTGTGTCTGTCGCCCTGGCTCTGGATGCTGCGGCACTTCCCCGCTTCCCCTGCAGACCCCTGTGGTCCCAGACACCCCTCCTGACGGCAGGGGGCCGTGCCCCATCCATGCCTGCCGTGGACCCCGTAACCAGGACTCAGGGACCCCATGCTGCCCATGGCCATTTCCCCCTGAGGGCCTGCTCCATTCCTCCTGAGACCCCACAGCTAACAGGAGGGTGGAGGACAGCCCTTCCCAGAGGGGCTGTCCCGGCGGCCACCCCAGGGAGACGAGGTGACATCAGGCCCAGTGCCACTCCCAGTGCCGTCGCCTTGGGGCTGCTGGTCCACACCACCCACTTGGGACAGGAGCCCGGGGGGCCACTCATAAGGCTGTGACTGTGTGGGGCCCCACTGAGAGCTTCCAGGGCCCAGGACGCCACAGACTGCCGGGCAAGAGGCACAGCAGATGGGGACAAAGCCAGTCTAGTGTCCCTACGGAGGCAAGGCCTCATCTTCCCCCAGGGCACCCCCACCCTGGGCACCAGAGAGCCCCAACTCGGGCGGCACCAGGATGAGGAGGGCAGGCTCCGGAGAAGATGGAGGAGCAGCAGAGCGGGAAGGGCCTTGAACTCATGGTGATCCTCCTGCCTCAGCCTCTTGAGTGCTGGGATGACAGGTGTGCACCACCACGCCTGGTTTAAAACCAGTTTTTTGAAAAGCTATTATCAGGCCAGAGATTGAGCTCAGTGGCGCCTGCCGGGCAAGCACAAGGTCCTGAGTTCAACCCCCAGTACCCAGCAAAAGAAAGCTATTATCTGTGAGGCCTGGGAAGACTCCTGGGAGGCGGTGGCCTTCCCCAAAGGGCCTGTGAGCCCAGCTTCCTGTGCGGGCGGCACCCGACAGCACAGGGGACGTCTGGCTGCTGCTGGAGGTGTGGGCTCCACCAGGTCTGTGGCTGTCAGGCCACACTCGAGCTCGGGCCCAGGCTCCCGTGCAAACGGAAGGGGCCAGGCAGAGCTTCCGAGGGTCCTGCTAGAAGCGGGGCCGGGCCAAGGACCTCGGGCCCCTGGGGGTGGGCAGCTCCAGAGCCAGACAAAGCCCACCGGAGCCTCGGGAGCAGGGGTGATGGCACACACCTGTCCTCCCAGCACCTTGGGAGGCTGAGGACGGCGAGTCTGAGCCCTGCCTGGCCACTTCCTGAGGCCCTTCTAAAACTATACTTAAAAAATAAAAGGGCTAAGCACGCAGCGCAGTGCGAAGGCCCTGGGTTCAATCCCCACTACTGCAAAAAATGAAAACAACCCTGCCTCAGCCGCTCACGGGGCAGCTGTGGCCTGAGCAGTTATTTCCTCCCAAGCCCCATCTTGTGATCCGAGGGAAGTGGACAGTAAATGGCCAGGCTGGGTGACGAGCAGAGGGACGGGCGGCGCCAGCACCTGTGACATTTACTGCTCGCTGTAAAGAGGCCGCAGGTCGCAGCGTGTGTGCAGTGTCCCTTCCGCCCCAGGGCTTCGCTGGGGCCGTCTCCCGCTCACAGCAAGGGGCCGCGTGCTCCGCCAGGCTGGGCAGTGGCTTTTTCTTCTTCATCACCTACGGTACCTTCTAGTTTTCTGCAGCAGACAGATCTTACTTTTTTTAATAGAGGAAAGAGAAGAAAGAAATAGAACCAAAAACTGAGCCCGGTGGGACCAGGCCACCACCCCTCACTGACCGAGCCCTCGGCCACTTTACACTCGGCACGTCAGTCATCCCAGGTCTTGGGAGGCTGAGGCGGGAGGACTGCTGAGGGTTCAAGGCCAGCCTGGGCTGCAGAATGAGACCCTGTCTCAAAAAACAGGGATGTGGGGGCCGCACCCGCCCCATGCCTCAGCCCCAGCGGCTCCACCCCTGCCCGCCTCGCCTCCCACCCCAAGCTGGGTCCCCTCTGGTGCTGACCTGCCACTCTGTGCCGCCCGCCCACCGGGTCCTGCCTGCGCCCACAGCTCACAGGGGACCCAGCCGGCCCCACTCCCACCCTGCCCCGCGCGCCCTGTGGCAACCGCAAGAGCGGTGACGCAGCCCCTGTCACCCGTGGGGCCACAGCAAGAAAACAGGAAAATGACTGAGGACAGCGGGGCCTCGGGGGGCTCCCTGCCACCTGGAGCTGTGGTCCCCAAGCTGCCCATGTCCCTGCCAGCCCTGTCCCCACCTCCCCGGCCCTCGGCACAGTTCTGGGCCCCTTGGCCGCCCTGCTGAGTCCCTGGGAGCGCTGTCTGGAGACCCCCTGCCGCGTCACCCGCACGACACCAGGTGAGAGGGACAGGTGAGCGGCCCTCACCCCGCACATGAGGAGAGGGCTGGGCCTGGTGGCACACCTTGTCACCCCAGCACTCGGAGGCTGAGGCAGGAGGATCACCAAGAGTTCAAGCCCAGCCTGAGGTACATTTCGAGGCCCTGAATGAAAACACAAAAACAGCAATAGAAACCACTGCATTTGTGAGATTCATGAATGTCTCTGTGTGCAGCTAGCGCTTGTTCATTTTCATCCCTGTATAGTATTTATTTCTCCCTCTCGCTGCTGAGGGCAGAGAAGCTGCCTGTGAGGTTCAGCGTGGCTCCCCGTGGCCACGCGCTCAGCGAAGGTTGCACTTAGGCCTCAGCAGCCTGAGTGGGGTCCCTCAAAGCCGCCCCAAAGGCTCCACGGCAGCCACTCCTGGTGTGGGCGACGCCCCAGCCAGCGCGAGGCCCTGAGCTGGCACAGCCTCGGGTGCCACCTCTTCCCCTGGTGCAGTGTCTCCCACACTGCTGAGTGCCCTGTGCATTTCTGTGAATTGGGGCTCCCCTGCTGACCCAGGCCCGGCGAGAACACTGCAGCCCACGTGCCCTGCCTATGGCAGGAGCCAAGCCTGGAGATCCGATGGTCTTGTGCAGTGCACAACTTAAACACTCGTACTTCGCAGACTCCTTCAGGCAGGAGTCAGGCCAACCCGGGGGAGGAGTGCAGCCAAGGCTGTTGTGGAAGTCGGGGTACTGGGGGGAAACAAAAACCGGATCTGGGCAGGTGGCAGGAACACATGAGCTGGGAAAGTCTCTAATGCCTACGGATATCAGCAAGTCCTGTGCCCTGTGCCCCAGGACAGGGCTGTGTCCCCGGCCTGGGGTGGAAGGGGGCTGCTCACGGCCCCCACCTCCGCGACCCTCAGCCAGGCGTCCTGGCCCCTGTGGGGAGTCGCGCCCCCCACCCCACTGGCCTGCTCGCCCTGTTTACACAGCTGAGTCTGCCTGTGTACCCAGCGCCACCTCCGCAAACAGCCGGGCATCCGGCTGGGCAGCGTGGACGAACCGGGTGGGGCCAGGACCCCCACACGCGCCCACGGGGAGGGGCGGCCCCAGCAGAGCCCGCCCCACGCCAGCCGCCACCCGGCGCCCATCACTGACCCCTTCCGGCCATGGCGCAGTTAGGTCGGTGGAGGCGGAGGTCTTACCTTCGGAAGGCCAAGCCCTCTACACATCAAACCAGATGCCAAAAACGTTATGAATCTGACTACTGTCGATTTAGCACCTCTTGGCATAATGTTAAAGGCAAAATGAACCAGCAGGCCTCAAAAGAACCTCCATAGAAACCCATGGGCATTAGCTCTAGAATCCAGGAAGGTGCTGCCACTTAGCCAGGTAAGGCCACTCAGTGACTCAGCTAAAAGCATTTATTCCATCTCACTGTTAATCAAAGTAGTTCCAATTAAAACAAAGAGCTACTGTTTTTTCTTTTCTTTTTGAACCGGGGATCGAACTCGGGTCCTTGCACTTGCAAGGCAGGCGACGGAACCACTGGGCTACATCCCTGGCCCGAGTTACTGTTTTTTAACTACAGAATTACAGGCAGAGGCGGGCATGGTGGTCCACTCCTATGGGGCCAGCACTCAGGAGGCTGAGGCAGGAGGCTCACTACAATGAGGCCAGCCTGGGCTACACACCAAGGCCCTGCCTGAAAAGAGAAAAAGCACAATTTAAAAATTACAGGCAAAGATTTTTAAAACAAGAACGCCCCGTGCTGCCAGGCTGAGGTGAGGCCCCTCAAATGCCACCCACAAGGCCACCGGGCCTTGCAGGAGGCTGGTTTAGGGCAATGTGTACCACCCTGCCGCCCAGGAACCCCCTGCCCAGTCCTGGGGGTGACTGCAGGGGTGCTTTATCTGCGAGCTACACCCCTGGCCCTTTTTATTTTGAGACTTGGTCTCGCTAAGTCACTGGGTCTCCCAGGCTGGCCTGGACTTGTAACCCTCCTGCCTCAGCCTCCGGGGCAACTGGGACCAAGGGTCTGCAGCACCACTGTGCTCGGCTGGGGTCTCCACTTTTGCAACCTGTGGGGTTTATCCACAGCCAGGCCCTGGGCCCTCTTCCAGCATGAGTAACAGCCGTACACATGCGCGTGCACGCACACATGCACAGGCAAACAGCACCGGTGTGCAAATGTCCGACGCAGCGCACTCAGGATGTGAGCCCTTAATGGAGCTATTAAACCGCACCGCTGAGTGGGGTTAAACGACGCGGAAAGAGCCGGAAGGATGCAGCGAGGGAGCAGCTGGACCGAGGCCGGAAGGTGGAAGGCACCCCCTGCAACCTGGCGGGCGTGGGGAGCTGTGGGCACGTCCTTCACACAGACGCCCTCACATACTGACCTCTTGTTCGGTCAGAGTGCTTGTCCAGTTTTCTGGAGATTTTACACGTCGCGCCGTGAATATCTACCCCCGCGTGGGGACCGGTGATGACGGCCGGTGCAATGGCAGCTGCTCAGCTGCGAACACCCTCTGCCAGGCAGACAGGTGCCCGGGAGCCCCGTCCAGCTGAGTGGTCGCACAGAGGGAGCAGCGGGGCTGGGGCAGCGGGCTGGAGAGTCAGGAGTAGACAGGTGCGGGGGCAAGATGGCGAAGTGGCGACGCCCACGGCCCCGCCCGCACCGAGGTCTGGTCTCAGCCTCGAATGTGGGACAGACGTGGGGACAGCAGCCTCAGCCGGCTGACCTGGAAAGCAAGTCCAGAAAAAGGCGAGAAGCGCTGCTACCCACCGAGAAGGGGAAACCGGGAGAGCAACCGCAAGTGCACAGCGGCACAGTCGTGTTGGGTTCTGCAAAACAAGGTGTGAAAAAGTTTAGAGAAAGCAGGCCAGACATAAATACGTCGGTTTGGCTTATCCAATTTTCGACATTTTCAGTAATTTTCCTGAACTAGTTTCATAACTTAAAAATTTTTATTGAAGCCAGGTATGATGGTGCATGGCAAATCCCAGAACTCTGAGAGGCCCAGGCAGGAGGCTCACAGCCTCCAAAAAGGGGGTGAGGGCTGGGGTGCGGCTCAGCGCAAAGGCCTGGGTGCTGGGTTCACTCCCCACGCTGCAAATGACAATGGTAATAACAACAACAAATCCTTTTCTGACAAAAATACTAAGTACCCCTGCAGTGGCCGGCAGTCCCTCTCTGCCCAGGACCTGTGCCTACCTTCCAAGTGCCCAGTGTCCCTAACCACTCCCTGCTTCATCCTGCCTCGGCCTCCTGCACACTCACAGGACAGGCTGCAGCACTGCACCCCACACCGGAGAACGGGGCTTCCCTTACTGAGAAGCAGGGTGCAGGGACCCCACAGGGGAGGGGATCAGCCGCCCGGAACCCCAGCCTGGGTCCCGAGAGTGACGAGATCCCTGCACCCCACCCCCAAAGCCTCCCACTGGGCCCCCCAGCATCCTCTGGCTCTGGGCCCAGGCCGCAGCGCCCCCTGGTGGCCGCCACCAGCTGGTGCGACACAGACCCTAGGACACGTGGCTCTGCGGCCACGTGGACCGAGCCCTGGGAGCGGAGCTGCAGCACGGGGTGTGAGGTTTCCGCAGCACCCCAACAGCACCTTTGTAACGGGGCCTTGGAGCTGCAGGTGTCTGCAAGGCACCTTTTTCTCTTCCTTTTTTTGGTTTTGGGGGTGGAACCCAGCACCCTTTTTATTTTCTATTTAAGACACTAAATTGCCCGAATTTGCAATCCTCCTGCCTCAGCCTTCCCCGTGCTGGGCCTGCAGCCCCTGCCCACCCCGGCTGCTTCTCCTTCACCCCCACTCCCCACACCGCCTGGGCCTGTGGGTCAGGCCTGCCGGCCTCACTGCTCACCCTGGGCCTTGCCGGCGCCCCACGAGGTCTCACCGTGACAGGATGGGATGTCCCGGCAGGAGGGTCCCCGGGAGGCACAGGGACTCCCCGCCTCTGCCCCCCTACCTGCCTGAGCCGCACTAGGGTCACCCAGGTGGGCAGCCCAGCCACTGGAGTCCTGGGGAGACTCAGCTTCCAGGGCATGGAGTGCCGGAGCAGTGGGCCAGGTGGGCCTCGTCCGGCTTCTCCTTGGGTCTTTTGTTTTGTTGAGACAGGATCTGGCTCTGTAGCCCAGGTTGGCCTCAAATTCATGACGACCTTCCTGCCTCAGCCTCCGGGGTACAGGGTTACAGGCGTGCAGCACCACACCCGGCTTTGGATTCGGCCTGACCCACAGCACACAGCCATGAGCCACCTTCTCCAGACAGCGTCCTGCACACACACCGCCCTGGAAGTCACCGTGGCTCTGCCAAACCCGGCCCTGGGTTCGGACCACTCCGGGGGGCTCTCTGCAGTTTCCCCGCTGCCGGCCAGGAGGACGCCCAGGTCTGGACCAGCGCCCATGGGAAGCCCGGGCGGCACCCTTTGTCCCGCGATCCAAGACCAGGACGAAACAGAGTCCTGGGGGTCACAAGCCCCACGGATGTCCACGGCCACACGCGTCCCCTGGCCCTGGCCACACGGGTCTGCGTCCTTGTAACTTCCTGCCTGGTGAAAACGGGGGAAAGCCAGCGCCCTGTGTCCCAGGGTGAGGCAGCCCTGTCCCCTGCTGCTGCCCATCTCACTGGCCTCGAAGCCAGGGAGCAGGCGGGCGGCGGGCGCCCCCTGCTGGCCAGGACTTGGGCTCACCGAGCACTGGGGCTTGGCCCTGCCTGCTGGGCCTGGAAGCCCCCAGGCTCCTCCACACCTGGTGCCCGCGTTTGTGGAGCATTTAAGGTTTCAACCACTTACACCTTGGGGGGAAACACGCCCTGGAGAAAGAAGCAGTTTGCATTGTATCAGACGGGGAATTTGCACGGACGGGAGCTCCGCGAATCTTTTTGAGTTTGAAAATATCCGAGCCAAGCAACCAGGCCTGGTGGTGCATGGCTTCATCCCAGCACCCGGAAGGCTGAGGCAGGAGGGCCACAAAGTGGAGGCCAGAACAGCCAACTCAGCAAGACCTTGTCTCAAAAATAAGTAAATGAATTCATGAAAAATACATCTTCAGTGGATGCTGGGAAATGGAAGAAAGTGTTCAAATGGGAAGGGAAACAAGGGAGGAGGGAGAGAGGAAGGGACCAAAAAAAAGTGAAAACAAGGAAAAAATGGAAACAAAGCTTTTGTACATAGGGAGGGAGGGGAATTGAGGAGGGGATGGGAGAAAATAAAGTAAATAAATCAAAAGATTAAAGAAACTTCGTCAATCCCCCGTACTGGGAAAAATCAAACCCCACATCTTCCAGCCCCCGGGTCGCTTCCTTCCCTTCCTCCCGCCGTCTGCGGAGGGCAGCAGGCCCGGCCGGGCCAGCACAGTCCAGGGAGCCCAGGGGCCACCCGAGAGCCTGGGCAGAGGCAGGGTTGACCCAGCCACCGGGCCCTGTGGCCCCGTCCTGCAGCTGCTTCCCGGGACCGCAGGGTGGTGGCTCCTCGGCCCTGGACACCCGGATTTCAAGGCAGGAACAGTAGGGGGCCCCATGCCAGGGCACTGCATGTGTGCGTACTCTGAGCCACGCGTGTACTCTGCGTGTGTGTGCGCCACGCCGCGGGAGACACGGGCAGGCCCAGGTCGAGGGCTGCGGCTGTGACCAGAGTCCCCCATGGGAGACGACTCACGCAAGGGAGGCTGGTGAGGTGGCCACCCGTGTCATCCCAGCACTCTGGGAGGCTGAGGCAAGAGGACTGCACACTCCTCGAGGCCAGACCGGGAAACTTAGTAACTTATCAAGACCCTGTGTCAAAATTTAAAATTTTAAGAAAGGGGCTGGGGGTGCAGGTCAGTGCAAGGGCCCTGGGTTCAGTCCCCAGCACCACACACAAAAAGCAGGGCCAGAGAGGTAGCTCAGCACTGCAGTGCTGCCTGGCAAGTGCAAGGCCCTGAATTCGATTCCCAGAACCAACAAGTCGCCCCACTGCGCAGGGGTGCAGAGCCCAACCAGGGCAGGCGGGGGTGGGGAGGGAGACCCTGGAGGAGGCCTGGAGGGTGGGAGCCCTGCACCGGGACACCCACGGGGCCTGAGCACTGGGCCAAGTCCCTGACCTGAGACGTTACCCAGGCCGCGGGGAGGGCAGCGGGTGGAGGAGGAAGGGCCTTCGGGGGGACACTGCTGTTTCCAAGTCCGGAGCCAATGTCTGGGAATGGGGAGCAGCCCAAGCCTCTGCGTGGAGTTGGGGTGCGGGGTCGCCGGGGTTTGACCCTGTGCAGAAATCACTGCATTTCAGTGCTTGGGGTCTGGGTTTGGGGTGTTTCCCCTTGGCGTGAGGGGTTTTGTGTGGTTGTTTTGGGGTCCTGGGGTGCCCTACCACTCAGCTACATCCCCAGCCCTTTTCCTTATTTATATCAGTTTCATCTTTTTAGGATAGGGTCTCACTATGTAGCCCAGGCTGGCCTGGAACTTGTGATCCTCCTGTCTCAGCCTCCTGAGTGCTGGGATTGTAGGGCTGAGGCAGGGCAGGGACCAGCTCTCGGGCACTCGGGCTGAGTGTCTGCACTGCAGGTAGAGCACAGACCTCGTGCAGACTCAGGGCTTCGGACATCGTTTCCAAGAGCTGTTTGGGGGACGAGGAGGGGAGAATCCGCTGTCCCGGGGCGAGGGCTTGCAGCGCAGCCACCCCTGCCCACTGCCCAGTGCAGGCTCGCAACAGGGTGCTGGCTGGTGCCCTGTGTGCCTGACACTAGCCACCCAGAGCACAGGCAGAGGCTCAAGGCGCGGTGACTGGAGTTGCAGTGACACCTGGGGCATGGGCTCTCGGTGCCCTCTGTCCTGTGTCCCCCTGTGACCATTGCTGGCCACCTCTGGAAGCTGCGGTGTGTGAGGGTTGCAGCTCCTGGCCTGGGGTGTCAGCCCAGGTCCCGGTCACAGGGTCATGGCCAGCACCTGCACTCAGGGCTGCACAGGGTGTGGCGGCACCTGGGGTGGGCGGGGCGGGACTCTGCTCTGAACCCCAGGCAGTGAGAAGCCAGTCGGGATCCCGGACACGCCCAGTGGGCTGACTGGACAGCGGAGCAACCGGCGTCCAAGGGGAGAGGGCCGGGAGCAGGGCCCAGGGAGCCGGCCACCTCTGTGGACAGCAGGGGCCCCAGCCCAGCCTGGCTGGCCTCCCTGTGGCAGACCTAGCGACCCGCCCTCCATGGGCCTGGAGTTAATCATTCACAGGGACCCGGGTCCCATTGGCTCCTGGGGCCACAGCCCTCTGGACGAGGCCCAGCGAGGCAGGAGGCCTGGCCCAGGGGAGCATGGGCACTCAGGGCTCCCGTGTGACCCAGGGATAGAGGGGCCAGGGAGGTGGGCGGGCTGCTGGAGGCCCGGGATGGGCTCCAAGGAAGAGGACCCGGGGTGGAAACTGCCACAGCCCAGAGCAGGGAACCCACCCGGCATGGGAGGCAGTGCCCCAGGGGACAGGGCCAGGCCCTCCAGCCAAGGCCGAGGTTCCCAGGGAGGAAGCTGAGGGGGTGGAGCAGGGCACAGAGCAGCGCCCCTCTGTGCCAGGGCCCCACGGGGACAGTGCACAGGGACCGCACACCCACCCAGCGTCCGCGGGCCACTTAACCAACTCGCTCATTAATTCCCACTTTGGTGCTGGGGACGGCACCCAGGCCTGGCACCCTCAAAGCCCTGTCAGCCGCCAAGTTACCCAGCCGCCAGCGCTCGGGCCACCTCTGCTCACATGGGTGGAGCTCCAAGCCCAGGCTGGGGACCCGGGAGGCGAGGTGTGGCCCCACATGGCAGGCCTCGGGGTCACCTCTGCTGAAGGCAGAGGCCCAGGCCAGGCACTGGGCATGGACCGAGCACAGGGAGGGGGCAGGGTGCTGTTGGGAGCCCGAGCTGCCCACGTCCCTCCTGAGCCCTGCTCCAAAGCAGGACCTGGCAGGACCAGGCCACCGGCCCTCGCCTACTTCCAGGTCTGTTTCCTCATCTGAAAAAGGGGGACGGACCACAGCCTCCCCACCAGGAGTCACCACGGGGATGACAAGTGCACCTGGAAAGTGCTCGCCCAGCCTGGCAGCGCGCGGTCTCGGGAGTTGGGGAGACCTCCCTCCTCGGCCCTGGGGTGGCCACGCTGGGCCCTCTGGGGTCCTCCCCTTCAGGGGCTCTCCCCTTCAGGGGCTCTCCCCTGCTCTAGCCAGTGCCAGTGGCCTTGCTGTCGGTCCTAACACGCCTCTGGTGCAAGGGTATACAGTACGCATCGGTAAAGCCAGGTACAGGGGACTCGCAGTCACTCCGGCACCGTGGGAGGCTGAAGCAGGATCGAAAGTTCCGGCCCAGCCTGAGGAAATCAGTAATTTAGCAAGACCCTGTCTCAAAATAAAATAAAAACAGGAGAGGGGGCCTGGGCATGTAGCCCAGGGTTAAGGCCCTGCGTTCAGTCCCCAACAGGGAAGGGCTTGGGTGGCGGGAGATGTTTAGGGAACCTCAGTACTGGTGGGACAGCCCCGCAGAGGTGAGCCCAGGGATGTAGCGTGTCACCTCGACCTGAACTCAAGCACCAGGACGACCTGTCCACACCCCGAAGCCAGCTAACCCCACTGCTCCCTTACATCCTCCAGCCCTTCCTGCCACCCAGCCCCGCAGCGGATGTAACCGCTCAGCCGCCACCACTCGAGACCTCTTGACCCCGGGCCATGGGTCGTGGCTGCCCGGGGGGGGGGGGGGGGAACGACGCGGGGACCCCCCGCCCCGCCTGTGGCCGGATCCTCCAATGCGCATTGGCCCCGCCCTGGGTCCGGCCCCGCCCCACCGTCAGTTAAGACCCCCTGGCTGCTCCGCGGACTCACGAACACGCGTGGGAGCAGCGGTCGGTCACCATGGCGACGACGTTGGCGGCCATGGCCCTGCGGGGCGCGGTTGGCCCGAGGCTGCGGAGCCCCCGAGACGCACGCAGGCTGAGCGGCAGCGCGCGGCGGGGAGCGGCGGGGGCCACGAGCCCTGGGCGAAGGCTTAGCACGGCGAGGGCGTGCACGCGGACCCCGCGGGAGGAGCCCGAGGCCCCGGAGGAGCGCGCGCCGCTGCGCCCTACTCGCCCGCCGCTGCGCCCTACTCGCCCGCCGCTGCAGTCGCCCGAGGACCCCGCGGCGCCCCCCGCCGGCCGCTCGCTGGTGCAGCGCGACATCCAGGCCTTCCTGAGCCAGTGTGGGGCCAGCCCAGGGGAGGCGCGCCAGTGGCTCTCGCGCTTCCAGAGGAGCCACCCCGCAGGCGACCGGCCCTTCGCAGTCATCGAGGTGTGCGGCCGGCCCAAGGGGGCGGGAGGAGGAGGAGGCCGCGCCACTCCTGCCCCAGGCACCGTGGTCCAAGGTCGCGGGGCGGGCGGGGCAGGCGGGCAAAGGGCGCGGCGGGCGCGGAAAGCCCTGACCGTGTGCCCCCGCACAGGTGGAGGGCGCGGTGCTCGGCTGCGCGCGCGCCGTGTCCAGCCTGGCCTTCGCGCTGGCCTTCCTGCAGCGCATGGACATGCGGCCGCTCGTGGTACTGGGGCTGCCGGCGCCCACGGCGCCCTCGGGCTGCCTGTCCTTCTGGGACGCCAAGGCGCAGCTGGCGCGCAGCTGCAAGGCGCTGGCGGACGCGCTGCGGGACAACGCGGCTGCTGCAGTGCCCTTCTTCGGCGGCGGCTCGGTGCTGAGTGCGGCCGAGCCAGCCCCGCATGCCAGGTGAGTCCCGCGCATGCCAGGTGAGTCCCGCGGCTGCCCGCCCCGCCCCGCCTCACAGCCCCGCCCCGTCCCGCAGCTACGGCGGCCTCGTGGCGGTGGAGACCGACCTGCTGCGGTGGTGCCTGGAGGCGGGCAGCATCCCGATCCTGTGCCCCGTGGGCGAGACGGCCGCGCGCCGCGCCGTGCTGCTCGACTCGCTGGAGGTGGCGGCTGCGCTGGCCAAGGCTCTGCAGCCCACGAAGACCATCTTCCTGAACGCGCAGGGCGGGCTGCGCGACGCAAGCCAGCAGGTCTGTCCCGGTCCCTTGCGCGGCCACCCCGGGGCCCGCCTGCCCGCTCACCGCCCCGCCCCGCCCCGCGCAGGTGCTGAGCAACGTGAACCTGCCGGCCGACCTGGACCTGGTGAGCAGCGCCGAGTGGGCCAGCCCGCGCGAGCGGCGCCAGGTGCGGCTCATCGTGGACGTGCTCAGCCGCCTGCCACACCACTGCTCCGCGGTGGTCACCGCTGCGACCACGCTGCTCACGGAGCTCTTCAGCAACAAGGGTGAGGGCGGGGCCGGCGAGACGGGGGCGGGGCTGTAGGTGGGCGTGGTAAGCGTGTGGGCGGGACGTGGGGAGGTAGGCGGAGCCACGGTGGGCGGCCCGAGCTGGTGGGCGAGGCCCGAGGCAGGGGGGAGGAACTATCGACGGGCGCGGAAGGGGAGTCAAAGCGGGTGGAAGGAGGTTGGGGCCAGGGATTTAGCTCAGTGGTTTTGCCGCCTGCTGCCCAAGAGCAAGGACCCGAGTTCGATCCCCGGTACCAAAAAAA
>NW_004624795.1:787084-877481 GCF_000247695.1 Heterocephalus glaber | reverse complement strand
AGGGGAGGGGCGATATCTCTTGGGGCGGGGCCAAGGCACTCGGTGGCCAGGCCTGGTGACAACTGCCTGAGGTCGCACCTCCGCGAGTGCCGTCTGGGCAGATTCTGCAGGCCCCAAGTTGCACAGTCCGCGAGGGTGCCCATCCCCCGGCCCGCCTCGATCCCCCACCGGCCGTGAGCCCCACGCCACCCACCCTCCCGCCACTGCAGGCTCCGGGACCCTGTTCCAGAACGCCGAGCGGATGCTGCGCGTGCGCAGCCTGGACAGCCTAGACCAGGCCCGGCTGGTGACCCTGGTCAACGCCAGCTTCGGCAAGAGGCTCCGCGACGACTACTTGGAGTCGCTGCGCCGGCGGCTGCACTCGGTCTACGTCTCGGAGGGGTGAGGGGCGGGGCCGGGACGTGGGGTGGGCAGGGGCGGGGCCAGGCGGCCGCAGCCTGACAGGCCCCGCCCTGTGTGCCCAGGTACAACACCGCCGCCATCCTGACGGTGGAGCCGGTGCTGGGCGGCACGCCCTACCTGGACAAGTTCGTGGTGAGCGCCAGCCGCCAGGGCCAGGGCTCCGGCGAGATGCTGTGGGAGTGCCTGCGGCGGGACCTGCAGACGCTGTTCTGGCGCTCGCGGGTCACCAACCCCATCAACCCCTGGTAGGCCGGAGGCGGGCTTCCTCTTGGTCACTGGTGTGCCTCGGGGTCCTCCCGTGGTCAGTGGCAGCCAGTGTGGCACCCCCCAGCCCCGGGATCCAGAGAAACCCTAACTCTCTGGCTCCTTTATGATATTTTAATATTTTTTGGTTTTTTGAGACAGGGTCTCCCTACATAGCCCAGGTTGGTCTCTAACTCATGGCCATCCTCCTGCCTCAGCCTCCCGAGTGCTGGGATGCCAGGTGTGGACCACTGTGCCTGGTTCTCTCTGGCTCTTTTCAGCCTCAGGTGCCAAGCTCCTGCCCCCAGGCCTACCGCACCTCCCTTTGAACACCTTTGGACCCTTTCTTTCGGGAACTAAATCCTCACCACTGCCCTGCGGATTCTAGGAAATTACCAGGAAGCCAGGCACAGTGGCCTATATCCGTAATCCCAGCTGCTCTGGGAGGCTGAGGCAGGTTTCCAAGTTCAAGCCCAGCCTGAGCAATTAAGTGACTTGAGGAGACCCTTTTTAAAAATTAAAAAAAAAAAATTTAAAAGGGCTCAGGCCAGACATGGTGGTGCACACCTCTAATCCCAGCACTCAGCAGGCTGAGGCAAGATCACCCCAAGTTTGAGGCCAGGCTGAACTGCAAAGCAAGACCCTGTCTCAAAACACAAAAGCAAAAGAGGGCTGAGGATGCAGCTTGTTGCAAAAGCCCAGGGTTCAAAACAAAACAAAACAAGGGCTGGGGATTTAGCTCAGTGGTTCCAGCGCCTCCCTCGAAACCATAAGGTCCCGAGTTTGATTCCTGGTACCAAAAAAATAAAACCCCAGAACAAGCCTAGTACCCTCCTGCCCCCCGGGCCCTGCGATGAGGGTGCAACAGCAGGGAGGGCGGGCCTCTCTGGTGCCTGGCTCACGGGCCCTGCTCTAAGCCAGCCCCTCCCCCAGGTACTTCAAGCACAGCGACGGCAGCTTCTCCAACAAGCAATGGATTTTCTTCTGGTTCGGCCTGGCCGACATCCGGGAGTCCTACGAACTGGTCAACCACGCCAAGGGGCTGCCGGACTCCTTCTGCAAGCCAGCCTCGGACCCGGGCAGCTGACCTCGCCGGCCCATGGGCCTCTGACCGAGGCCAGGCTGGACCAGAAACCACAGTGCCCTGTGGAGCTTGCTGGCTGAGCCCCACCAAGAGAGCCGGAAGTGGGACAAGCCCAGGAGTGCCCGACCAAGGCCCGGCCTGCACCCCGGCCTGGCCAGCATCAGAGGCCTGAGCTGGACGTGGCCAGTTTGCCCAGAGCACCTCCTCCCTGCTGCCCACCCCCCACTTTCAATCCCGGGGTCTTGCAGTCTCACAGGACGCTTTGATTAAAGCACAATCCCTGCCTGACAGCGCCTGTGTGAGGGGAGGTCACAGCAGCCCTCTGGGACCTAGAGGGCATGGAGGGCTGAAGAGATGGAAGGGATAGCCCAGGGATGGTGGCCACCTCCTCCCGGGGTGTCCTCCTGCCTTGTACATCCCAGCCCCTCCTCCAGGTAGGCTCAGAGCCAGGCCCTGACACCACGGGCTCCTCTTTTACCTGCAGGAGCCCAGCAAAGCCAGGAATAGGTAGTTTTGGCTTAAACCCCAGCATGGATGTTGTCCCCAGCCAGCTGGAGCCTGTGTTCCGTGCAAGACTAGTGCTCAGTGGGCAGGAGGCCAGAGTTTCCAGTTAACTCTGTGGGGACATGGTACTGGGAACTGAACCCAGGAAACGCCAAGTTACACTCGACTTTTTTTTTGGTACCGGGGATCGAACTCAGGACCTTGCACTTGCAAGGCAGGCAGCAGAACCACTGAGCTAAATTCCTGGGCCCCCAGGCTTTTTATTTTGAGATACGGTCTCATTAAGCTGCTCTGGCTGGTCTTGAATTTGCCATCCTCCTGCCTCAGCCTCCCAAGTAGCTTGTGTTACAGGCGTGCACCAGCATGCCTGGGTCATTTGACATCTCTCAGCCCTCATGGCGGGCAAGGTGCTGTGCTGTTCACCAGGACAAGCAGGGACGCGGGCAGCTAAGGGGCCACTGTGGCACAGTAGGGGCAATGAAGGGGCCAAGGCTGAGAGCAGTCTGTTCTCCCTCTGGCCTGGGGACGCCAAGGCCCAGCACAGCCTTCTGGAGCCTTGCTTCCTCTAATGTGAAACCCTGGTTCCAGCACACCTCTGTCCTCTCACTAGATGCCTTCTAAGAGCTGTGCTGGGAGGGCAAGGACTGAGGGAGAACCACAAAGACCACCATGAGGACTCGGAGGCTTGGGCTGGGCTTTGCAGCCCAAGCTGAGGATCAAACTCTGCGCCTCTGCACTCCCGGGTCAGGACTGCCCTGCAGCAGCATCCAGCCCAGGCCTGGAGATTCTTTGAAAGAGCCAGAGGGCTGTGGGGACTCAGAGAGGTAAACAATCACGGTGGCCCGAGGTGGGGGCTTCCAGGAAACCCAACATGAAGCTGGGTGTGACAGCTCATGCCTGTCATCCTAGCACCTGGAGGCTGAGGCAGGAGAATCGCTGGTACTTGAAGTCAGCCTGGAATACATGGTGAGACCTAGTCACAAAACCAAAACAAAACTCCCAACGTCAACTCAACAAATGTCTCTGGTGTTTATTTCAGAGGAGTGTGTAGTCTGGTGTGCAGGAGTCCCTGCAGGTGGCAGCGGAAGGGACGCCAGCCACCCGAGCCCAGGCCGGCTTGTACAGTGCTGAGTGCGGGCTATGCCTGCCACTCGTGCCTAGGGGCCTGATTCACATGTTGACACGCACAGCAAGGAGGCTGAGGCAGGAGGATCACAAGTCTAAGCACAACTTAGACAGCTCAGCAAGACCCTGTCTCAAAATAAAAAGCAGAAAGGGCTGGAGATGCAGCTCAGTGCTGAAGCACCCATATTCAATACCACATTCAAACAAAAAAACTGGTGCAAATAGGACTTTTTCACATTTACTCACTTCGGGGTCTGTCTTAGTCACTCTCTCCTTGCTGGGACAAAATACCCACACTTGCAACTTAAAGGGTTTGTCTTGGTCACATTTCAGTCCATGGTCAGCCAGCTGCAAGGCAGGACGGCTTGGCACAGAGGCCTGGCAGAGGAGCTGGGAAGGGGAGGCAGATGAAGCCTTCCAGGTCACATCCCAGTGACCACCTCTTCTGACCAGACCTCTCCTCCTCATAGCAAGTCAGCTGTCAGGAGCCCCTGTATTCCAATCGCCTTTCAACCCACATGCATGGGGAGACATCCAGATATAAGACATGGACATTCAGCCCCCACCTCCCAGGACTCATGTGCATCTCATTATGCAAAATGCACTCAGTCTGTCTAAGAGTTGCCAAAGTCCCAGCAGTTCCAGCATTGCTGAAAAGTCTGAGTTCAAAGTCTCCTATAAGACTTAAGGCAAACTCTTAGCTGTGAACCCCTAGAAAATGCAAAGCAAATTCAACACTGCCCACATACAAACGCACCAGGTAAACATTCCCACTCCAAAAGGGACCAAAGCAAGACTGAAACCCAGCAGGGCAAACATTAAATCCCATAGCTCAGTGCCCTGCACCAGAGGCACGTTGTGGCAAGATGTGGACTCCAGGGGGCTTGGGCAGCCCCACCTGTAGGGCACTGCTGGTGACAGGCTGTAACCCTCCCGGGCCAAGTGTTTACTCTTGCAGCTTCCCTCAGGTAATCCAGGTTCCTGGCTTTTCCACTGCACTTTTGGCTTTACACTTACATCCCAAGCTGCTCTCTCAGGGACACATGGCCTGGCCTCCCAGGCCTCCTGAATTCTGGGTGGAAGCCTTCCTGACCCTACAACTTTTGCATTCTGCAAAACCAACATGTAGATAGTGCCAGGGCCTGCTTCCTGCTTGAGCAGTAGCCAGGCCCTCCTGAATGGCAGCTGCAGAGGCCTGAGTACCTGGATGGCTGAGCAAGGTGAGCTGAATCCCCAGGAACCAACTCCCTAGGCAGGTCCTCTGAGCATGGTGCTGTGGGATGCTCTTCTGAGTCTTACAGCCTTGCATCCCCGAGCCTGCGGGAGTGGGGGGAGGGTCTTGCTGATTCCTGATGTGCCCTCAAGCCATTTTCCCCATTGTTCTGATCCAAAATACTTGGCTTCTTTTGAATGCTTATCTTTTCAGCAACCAGTCTCTCCTCTGCTCCAACTTTACAGGAAGTGCTTTTCTGGTGAAAATCAAAACCTTTAAAATCACTCAGTTGTGCCATTTTCTCTTGGTTCTTCATACAGATCTGGCTGAAAGGCACCAACAGTACCGAATGCCGCTGAAATGCTGGGTTGCCTTGAGATTTTCCTCTGCCAGATTAGTCTGCCGTGCTTAGTCTTCTGGTCTCAGAACCGGAGTATAATGTACACAAAGCTTTCTGCCAGAGAAATGAACATGGCCTGGAGTCCATGCCAGTGACTCCATGTCCAACTGAACAGGCCCTAATTGAGTTTGGTCTTTATGGTCTGCCTTTTTATCAACATTCTGATAAAATGCTTGTTTGGGTTTTGTTTGTTTGAGACAAGGGCTCACTCTGTAGTTCAGGCTGGCCTTGAATGAACGGGCAATGATACTCCTGCCTCAGCCTCCCAAGTGCTGGGATTACAGGTGTGCTCTACCATGCCTGACTAGCATTCTGTTTTCTGAGCTCCAACCAGAGCCTCCCATCAAGCTCAGCTCACAGGATTCTAGGGCTGCTTCTCCAGCCAGCATCTCTAAACCTTTCCAGACTTCTCCAGTGAACCAGCTCCAAAGGCTTCTGAACCACGTGGTCAGCTAGCATCAAAGCTAGGACCCCATTCCTGGTACCAAAACCTGTCTTACTTTCCTTGTTGCTGGGACCAAATACCAGATACCCACAACTTAAGTGAGGTTTATTTTGACTCCATTTCAGCCCACAGTCAGCTGGCTCCAAAGCAGGATGGCTTGGCAGAGGGGCCTGGCAGAGGAAAAGCTGCTCACCTCACAACAACCAAGAAGAGAGAGATGAACCCCCCGGGCCTTACCCCAAGTGACCACCTCCTCTCCCCACCTGACCCCACCTCCAACAGCAAGTCGGCTGTAAGCCCCATAACCCGTCTCCTTCCAAACACACAAGGCTTTGGGGGCTGCTGCAGATCTACACCACAACTGGATCTGTCTCCCTTCCCCTGTCCCCATCCAGGACCTGCACCCCCAGGCCTCAGTTTTCACAAACAGGAACAAGCCCGTGAGGCATCAGTGTCAGGGCTCCCAGCCCACAAGGGCCAACCCATGAATTTGGGGCCGAGATCTGCCTCATACTATGAAAGGAAAAAAACAAAATTAAAAAAAAAAACCCACAAAGACCCAACAGAAAGAAGTAAAATCAACAGCAGTGGAGCGGCGAGGTGGAAGGCAGGGCGCCCCACACTACAGGACTCAGCCATCAGTGGCCAGGATGATGGCGGCCCCAAAGATGCCCATGTTCTCCCCAAGGAGCTTCATCTGGTTCCAGAACTCCACCCGCACTGTGTGGTGCCAGTAGGTGACGTTGCCATCGATGAGCAGCATGACTGGGGGCAGCAGCACAGCCAGGATCTGGGCAGCCAGGGCCACGTAGTAGCCAGACAGGAAGGCCAGAGCCAGGACACCATAGAGCAGGAAGAACAGCTGGACCATGAGCTCGCCTCCAGGAAGACAGTTCAGATATGCCAGCCGGTCCTCCTCACTGTGCTGCAGCGAGTATGCCTGGGGACACACCATCATGACACTCAACTCCAAAGCCCTCCTCAGAAGGGGGCTCCCTGAAAGCTGGGACCCCACACTCCAGGGCCCAGGTGGTGCGGCTCTCTACCTCCCCTCCTCTCCACAGGGCTTCTCAAGGAAAGAAGTGTGTCTCACAGACCTCGGGGCCTTGCACGCTGAGCTAGAGCTCTGTCAGTGCCTGGGAACGGAGCCGAGGCCAAGTGCTGGGGCCTGCCCGTCCTCAACCTCCTGACTGCCCAGCGTCAGAGACCCCAGTAGCTCTAGGTAGCAGGCCCAGCTGGGGCCTATACCCCACTACCCCTCCCTTCTGCCCCCTCTCCCAGTCCTCAGGAGGCTGGACTCCACGAGAACCACCCACCTCGCTCTCCTGGCCTTCCGGATTGGAACCACTTCTCTACCTGGTGACAAGAATGTGGGCAGAAGGGACTGTCTGGCCCCTGGAGGGCCCTGAGGCCCAGGGCAGCCCTTGGGAGTCAGGTCGCCCGTAACTGGGTACAAGGCCTTGTGCTGCCTGCCTTCCTGTGTTCTGTGTTCACCGCCCGGCAGCCACCCCCAGCCAGCAGAACCCCAACCTACCACACAGATGAGGTAGATGCCCAGGAAGACTTGGCCGGTGGACTGCAGAGAACGGCTGCGGGGTTTGCGGCGGTACAGCTCCCCCGCACCGCTGGCCAGCACCAGGAAGCCACCAATGATAGCTAGAGTTCGAGAGTACATGCGGACCTAGGGCCAGGGCAAGGGACCCAGTCAGGAGCCACAGCCACACTTCTCCTGGGTCTCTGCATCCCGCATCATGAACCTTCTTACCATTTCCAAATGTGAGGGCAGGTACAGCTGAGACACATAATTCTTTTTTACAGAAGTGGAAACTGAGGCCCAGAGGGGTTAGAAAATTGTCCGTGGTCCTACAGAAAGTAAGTGACACCACACAGTGCCGCCTTCCCCACTACAGGCCTGGAGGCTGAGCCCTGTGTTCTCTGTTCCATTTGAGCAACAGCCTCCGAACTCCCTGTGCTGTCCCTGCCGCACACGCACACTGAGGTCCCCTAAGGGACTCCGGTCCTGCCCCTGCGGGGAGTGGCTTTGCCCCACAGACCCTCGACCCTGGACCCTGGACCCTGGGCCTGGCAGACTCCAGCCGTTGCAGGCCTAAGCTACACTCAGGTTCCTTACACTTTACACAGTCAGGTGGGTGGACCAGGTCCAACCCAGGGTCCCACTGTGTGGGGCCGGGATTGCTCACGGCTAAGGGGTCCTGGACCCAGGTGGCTTACGTTCTGTCCCCCACACTCCTGCGCGTGACCTGGGGCGGTCTGTTCCCACTTCCGGGCCTCAGGCTGCACACGCGGGGGAGCCTGGCGCGGCCCGCTTGCACGGGGGTCCGCCGGCTGGGCGACCTGCTCACCTTCAGCCAGTGCCCGTAGTGGACGTGGCCGCCCACACAGGCGGCGTAGGTGCTCACGCCCAGCTGCAGCGCGGCACCCAGCGCGAACCAGCGCCGCTTGACGCCGAAGGACATGAAGCTGGCGCACAGCACGGCGGCGCCCATGTCGAAGTACAGGTAGGGCACGGGGATGTCGGGCTTCCTGCGGGTAAGAGCGCGCCTGAGCCGGAGCCCGAGGAACAGAGGCGCGCCACCCCGGTTCCCGCCACGTCCCACCCCGGGACCGAGACCCGCGGCCTGCGCTGTCGGCCTCGGAACCAGCGCCCGCAGCACCGGGCCGGCGGCCCGCCCCCCGCCGGACAGCGGCTGCGCAGGCGCTCACCGGCGCGCCTCGGCCCTCTCGGCATACAGCATGAGCTGACTGAAGCAGCCCCAGAACGGGCAGCGTGTGAGCAGCACCGAGCCTAGCTGCATAAGCAGCTGCAGCAGCCAGCGTCTGGAACCGATCTTCGACGCCATCTTGGGAAAGGGCAGTCCGCTACGGCCTCACTCCGGACTGCCAGACCGCCGCAGGGATGCGACGCGAAACTTCCGGCCCCCTGTGGGGTGTTCCCCGCCCCACGTCCGTCCGGAAGCACACCTCTAGTTCTTTCGTTCCGGTACAGAAGCCTTCCCCTCTGTCAGTGTAGATTCCCGCCCGTTTTGTACCTGCAGAACTGAAAAGTGCCCTGGAGGAGGGAGCGGTGAGGTCAGAGCGCCATGTCCTGGGTCGCACTCTGACGGACGAAGGCTGGCTCCAACCCACGCTCCAAGCCTGTGACAGGCACCGCGCCCAGACTGACTCACCTGTGGAGGGGTGACAGCTCCTCAGGGACCTGCTGGGAAGGGTGGCCATGGCAGCACTGGCTATGGCACGCAGCCCCAGACAGGCCTTTCATTTCGTTCCTCCCTCCCCCCCCCATCCGGGTACTACAGCTCGAACCCAGGGCCTTCCCACTTAGCTGCGTCCCCAGCCCTATTCTATTTTTTATTCTGAGATGGTCTCCCTAAGTCACTAAATGTGCCCAAACTGGACTGGAATTTCCAGTCCTCCTGCCTCAGCCTCCCAAGTCCTGGGATGACAGGCCTGTGCCACTGCGCCCCGCTTCTATTTGTGGCTCTTACTAATGGCTGTCTTCTGCCACTAGTCTGCGAGCTCCCTGAGGACAAATACATTGGCGACTGTTTTAGCCGTGGGGCAGCATGCAGGGTGCCCAGGACACGCGTGCTCCACAGACAGACAGGTGGATGAAAGGCCGTGTTGCTGTCCAGTCTGTGGTTGGTGCTTGGTAAATATCTGTTAATAAAGGGGCAAAAGTGTGGGGCTCCCTGGGTCCTCAGGAAGGGGCATCCACCTTGGAAACTGAAACTAAGTCTGCCGGGGCCGTGCAGTTCAGTTCCCATCCCTAGTAGGGGCCATGAGAATGAGGCCCCTCGAGCCAGCCAGAGGCAGACAGTTAGACTCAGGATGAAGTTGGTGACTCAGGAGGAAGTGATACAGGGCCAAGTACACGCAAAGAACAAGGGGGCTGTGTAGGGCCTGGGGTCTCTAGCAAGCAGAGAGAGGCTAGGTTGAAGGTTACCTTGCCTGCTCTGCCACAGACAGCAGGAGACTTCTCACGGTGACAGGTGTGGTGCACTTTCCGGCCAGGGTTACTCTTCCGGTCTCCTCCCTCAGCCCTGATCAGATGGAACAGAGGCACAGCCCTCAGGTGCTGAGGAGCAGGACCGGCCTAGGCTCCCTCCTGGTCTGACCCCAAGGCGGGTGGCCACCCTATCACCATGTCTTTCAGCTCATCTCCACAGCAGAGGCCCATCAGGGAGGGAAGGCATCCTGGGACCCACCCACCTGCCCACTGCTCCGGATGGGTCCTTCTCAGCCTCCTGTTCCCTCTGCCCCAGGCCAGGCCAAATCCTGGCTTTCTGGTTGAACAGATGAGGCACAGGGCAGGGCCAGAACGAGCTTCCCTCCTCCTGTCCTCCAGCCCCCTGACTCCCTGGAGGGCTCCCGGTTCCGCTCCACCCCAGCCCGCCGGCTCAGCTGCAGCCTGGAAGACCCACTGCCCTTCACAGCCTGCGCAGTTGTTGGCCTGGGCCAGGGGAGCTGGGCCTCCAGATCTCACAGCCCTGGGGAGCCTCGGGGCTGGCGGCTGCTGGCACCGTGTGCCCACGCGAGGGTGCCCAGTGTCTGCAAGACCTGCTGGCCGAGGCTGTTTCCAGCCGGAAAGAGAATTCCCAGGCCACTGCAACACCCATGGTGACACGGGGCTCCAGCCTCCCTGTCCACAGGCTTTGGGTGCAGGGATGGGGAACAGTGGGGTCCAGGCACGGGCAAAAGCCAGCTGTCACAGAGCCCCACAGCTCCAGGGGTTACAGGCCGTCTCCAGGGGCCTGATGGAGCCAGGCAGCAGTGGCCGCGATGACCATGCCCAGCTCCAGGGCCAGACTGAGCCTGAGGGGCCCCATAGCCTCCCTGGGCACAGCTGGGCAGGGCACGGCACTGGGCCTGCTGTGCAGATGCCAGGGAGATGGATGCTGCCAGCACAAGGGGAAGGGGGCCGGCCGGTGGGGTGGAGCAGGGCAGCACCAGGGACCCGAGGACGTGGGCGCCTGCCTGGGCTCCTGGCCTGGGACCTGCACATACGCGGAAGCCGGTGCCATTCAGGGGCCTCAGTGAGCACCTGGTCCCAACATGGCCTCGGCCTGTCCTCATCCCCCACGGAAACTCTACCTTCTCCTGCCCTGGGGGGACAGGACCCAGCCCTCAGGGCGGCAGAGGGATGGCTCCAGGGCCACCCAGTGCTGAACTGGGGACGCAGACGACTGCGAAGTCCTTGCAGCCCAGAGGCCCTCCCTGGCCCTTCAGGCCCTGCCGTGTCCTGCGACAGGCTGGGGCCCAGGTGGGTAGACGCCGCCGCCTGTGACCGAGTCTCAGCATGCGTGAAGAGGCTCTGCTGTCCTTCCTGGCCTCCGCTGACCAGGGGCCAAGTCACCCCTTCAAGGAGTGCCCACTTTGGGAGCCCGATGTGGCGCTCCCGGACAGGCCGAAGCTGGCACTTCCAGCCTCTGCTTAGAGATGGGGCTGGCGTTACAGGTGAGGCGCCCGGAAAGACAGGCGGCTTGGTGGGGCAAAGGTGCAGCTCGGGTGTGGCCTGTGTGGTGGGCGGAGCCCCTGGCCCACCTCCGGCTTGTGGCCTTGGGACATGCCCGGCAGAGCCCACCTGGGCCGCTCGGCAGGACCCTGTCTGGGAGCACCTGTGGCAGGGATGGCTTTTCGGCCGCCCTGGGGGCCACACACCGCAGACTGTCCGGAGGCCTCGGCCACTTGGGCTCGAGCATCCTCCAGAGCAGCAGGCAGGAGCATCTCCCAGCGGGGCCGGGGTCCCCTAGCAGCAGCTGCAGGTATGAGAGCCGGGAAACCAGTGCCTGTTGCTTGTTTCTGCGTCACCACATGCAGGGCCCGTCTGTCGGGAGACTGGCACCCCGGCACCACGGACCTCGAGCCGGCCAGCTTTTTGGCTGCTGTCCTGGTTGTCCCAGCTGTCTTGTGGCAGCGGCCAGGCCGGAACCCAGGCCGGGTCACCCGCCGTCACCCTGCATCCTGTTGTGTTGTGTGCTGCCACCAGGCTTGCCTGGGGCCTCGCGCCTGCACCAGTGCAGCCAGCACAGGGAAGCACAGGCCCGGCTACCACCCTGCTTTCCAGAAGGGGCCCTGAACTAATGGGGTGACCACCACCCGGGCACCACTGCTGTCCGGCCCCGCCCAGCCCTGGGCGCCTGAGCACAGGGCGCATGCAAGCTCTGCACTCAGTTCCTCATCCTCTCCACCCCGCTCTGCATGGGCACACCTGTTCTCCCAGCCCTTGGAGGCTGAGGCAGGAGGATCTCTGCAAGTCTGAGACCAGCCTGGGCTACAGAGTGCGTTCAAGGCCAGCCTGGACTGCCTAGCCAGACCTGGCTCAACAAACCACCAGGACGGCCAGGCTCCTGTGCTGCACCCCAGCCCTGGCAGCAAGTGAACAGAGTGGGAAGGTGGCGTCAGGAGCCCATGCGGGGAGCCCAGGTGCAGCCTCTGCCAGAGCAGGCGCCCTGCACTGTGAACCGCCACTCGGCCTCGACCGCTCCCCTCCTGGACAACAGGGGCTGACGGGTGGTTGGCTCAGGGACAAGGGTGGGGACGCTCAAGGCCTGGTCACCAGGGTGACAGAAGCTGCGGCTGGAGCCCAGCTGTGTCCTCAGAGCCCAGCTGCCCCGCACTGGGTGTGAGCAGCAAAGCACTGAGCACTGCTGCCCGGCACTGAAGCCTCAGCCCTTTTTGCTGTTTGAGACAGGGTCTCACCAAGTCACTGAGTTCCTGGCCGCCTCAGCCTCCCGAGGGCTGGCATGCACCCCACTGCCCAGCCCTCTCTGGGCCTCAGCCCACTCCTGCCTGCCTCTCCAGACGTGCACTCTCTTCTGAATGGCTTCGTAAGGTTTCCCACTTTTCCTTGGCAACGGAAACTGCAGTCCAGCGAGCCTCCCACCTCTCCCAGGGCTCACCCAAGCCTGCAGGAGGGAAGGGGGCGTGGGCTGTGGCTACCCCAAGCCGCACTGAGGGGGCCCGCTGCAGTGGCCACGCCGGGGCTCAGCGCTGACCCTCAGCCTGCCTGAAGCCACACAGTGCGGCGCCATGTTTCTGGACAGTTCCAGGGGGCAGAGTTGGGTGGGGTAGGAAACAGGCAATGGAGACCGGTGGCACCAGATACACCCTCTCGGCCCCTCTGGGACGAACAAATCCAAGACATGAGTGATGGTTAAAAAAACTGGGGTTTTATTGTTTTGCTAAACAATACTAAAAAAAATTTTTTTTCATTTTGAAGGCAGGGCTTGAATTATTTAATTTTGATCCATTTAATTAAAAAAAAAAAAAGGAAGGGGAAGGAGATCATGGCCAAAAAAAACATAGTTCACCCCCCCCACAAGGCGCTAGCCAGCGGCCAACCCTGCTCCCGAGGCCTGGACCGAGCGTGTGCCAGGCGGCTCTGAGCAGGACGGTCACACCAGGCAGGCGCTCGAGTCCAGACGCCTCCAGCCGCCCGGTGAGCACGCACAAACTGTCTCAGCTCGGAAGCTTTCGCTTGGGGCTGGGCGGGCGTTTGAGCGGGAGGACGGGCAGAGGGCTCGCTGGAGCCGGCCAGGGTGGCCCAGAGAGGGAGGACAGCCATGCAAGCGGCCCCACGCAGGTGCAGAGCAGCTCTTCCGGGACCCCAGGCGCCGGCCGGGCCCACGGCGGCCCTGGCTGGGCGGCAGAGAGGAGGTGGGGCAGTGGCCATGATCTAGGAAAGAGACCTGCAAGAAGCAGAAAATATTTAGAGAACATTTTAATATATATTTTCATATATATATTTAAAGTTAAGAAAAATAAAACTAATTCAAGCCATGCCCTGTGCAAAAAAAAAAACAAAGTTAAGAAAAAGAATTTAAACGAGACCTCTGTTGGCTGCTCTGGTCTCAACTCAAGAATCACAGTCAGCTTGTTACTTTTATTTTGGAAGAGAAGATGTAAAAGTTTCTTTCAATTACTCGGAAGGCGACTGGCGCCACTTATAAAAACAGAACGGCAGGAAGAGAGTTGGGCAGGAGAGAAGGAAGTGAGCGGCCAGAGCGGGCAAGGGGCCTTCGAAAATAAAACTAACAAGGTGACTGTCGGAGAGGGGCTGTGACAGGGCATGGCGGGCGGAGTCTGTTAGCCAGGTACTGGTTCGACGGTAAATGACCTCCGTGCGCTTTTGTTGGGCGTTTGTCTGTTCAAGTCTAAGACTGGACGCGCTGGCCCCTGGGGGGCGGGAGCCAGCAGGAAACTTGGGGTCCCTCCCCTCCCCGCCTTCCTCCGTGAGCCGCCGCCACACTGGGTGCTGAGGTCCCCGACGCGTGGCCTCAGGACGACAGGGCCGCCTCCTTCTGTGGCTGCTGGGCTTGTGAGCGCTGCAGGATCTTTTGGCTTTCCACGTCTCTAAAATGTTTTTCCACCTGCAAGAGTCCAGCCAGGCTCAGCATGCGGCAGACAGGTGCGGTCCCCCTCGGCCCACTGCCTGGTGCCCGAGGCCTGCGCCAGGAGTTGGGGCCCACACGAAGCGGGGCAAGAGCCCTGAGCAGCGGCGCCCCGGCCCGCCCAGGTGCAGAGCTCCGACCACTCCACACCAGGGCACGGGCTCGGCAGCACCACCCACTGTCCCGAGCCCAGGCTTCCCCTCCCGACCCATCACTTACTATTTTGCGTACATGGCTCAGTGCGCTCCCCTCTTTGCCTTTACAGTTTTCCACCTGATAGGGGGGCGTAATAACAACTTCTTCCATGACTACGATGTTTTTTTCTTGCCATTTACAGTCTTTAATGCTGGAAGGAGAAGAGTGGAGAGACATTACCGGTGGGCAATGCAGTCCAGGAGGCCAAGGCCGACCTCCCAGACGCCCGGCTCAGCAGCAGCTGGCCGGCAGCTGCCGGGGCGCAGAGCAAGAAACCAAGGGGCACTGAGCCCATGCAGAGCCCAGTTGCACTGTGAAGCATCAGAGCTGGGAGACACTGGGGGCAGCCAGGAGCGATGGTGCTCATGCCCTCCATCCCAGTATTCTGGAGGCTGAAGCAGGAGGATCCTGGATGGCATGGTGGGGGCAGGCGGCGCAGGGAGGGCAGCCAGATGACTTCTGTGGGGGCTTTTAGGGTGGGGTGAGGCGGTGGCCTCTGCTCTCCCCCTGCCCATGTTCATCCCAACATGCAGCAGGGGAATTGTACGCACAGCATTTCTCTACTAACACTGCACCAGCTTTCAGAGAAAGATGTAGCAGCAGCGACAGAAAGGAGCAGGAAGAGGAAAAAGGAGGGGAGGGAGGAAGGAGATCACAAGTCCTAAATTGTGCGCTACTAGCTGGGCATTGGCTATACCGTGAGTTCAAGGCCAGCCTGAACCACAAAGCGAGACCCTATCTCAAAGAACCAAAAATCAAAATCAGACTAAATTACGCACCACTATGTCTGGAAGGAAACATATGCAAAGTCCAATCCAGAGCAAGGTTTCCTGAGGTGCTGAGCTTGCACCGGGGCTCAGCACACGCAAGTGCTCCACCTGAGCGACACCCACAGCGCTCCCCCCTTTCTGTGGGGACAGGGCCTCCGCCAAGTCCCACAGGCAGGCCTCAAACTTGTACATCTCCTGCCTCGGCCTCCAGTAGCTGGGATGATGGGCGTGCACTATGCCCGGCCAAAGCAGAGTTATACAGACAAGAAGCTGAGGGCTGGAGGTGAGCGCTTGTGGCCATGCCACGCTGTGCGCAGCTCTCACGAACGCCCAACTCACGTCTTGTGGATGGTCTGGAAGAGCTGCTGGCCCTCAAGGGAGACGCCAGCACTGATTGCATAGGCCTGGCTCAGCTTCTCCTCCTTCTCCGTCCGCGCTTTGCTGGCGAGCTGGGTGGGAGAGAAAAGAGACTCAGAAAAGCACCACTCGGCCCCCAACACCAGGCCCAGGCTGGGAGAAGCCAGAGACCACTCCAAGACTCAGTGCACTGCACCCGAAGTGAAGTGGCCACCCCACGACCTACTGGGACAGCCGCAGCTTCCTGCACAAAGCCCTGTCTCCGCCTCGCCCCCTCAGTGCCTCTCATGCGCCAGCTATGTGCAGGCTTGGGGGACAGACTGTGTACAAGTGCAAACGCCTCAGACTACTTCAGACGGTGACGGCCAGAGCAGAGGGCACAGCCCTGAGGCTAAGGGAGCGGCGCTCGGGCCTGTCCATGTGAAGGAGGAACCTCAGGCCCCACTCAGGTGCAGCAGGCCTGTCCAGCAGCAGCAGCATGGGAAGCAGGCCTGGAGTTGCAGGCCTGCCCGCCTTCCGAGCCCCTCGGGCCGCGCCTGCACTGCCCTCTGGTGGAGCCATGGAAAGTTGCCCAAGAAGCTCCGGGAACATCCAGTGTCCCTCCATCCTTCCTAGGCCCCAGCCTTGGGGTGCAGCTCTGGGGAGCTGGGACGGGACACATGCACAACAGGCGACTACAGCAAATGGCAAGGCAAACACACGTGTGCCAGGCAAACGGAGGACGGAGCTCAGACCCGGAAGGCGAGCAGCCCCACCACAGCTCCCTGAGGACAAGGACCTGGCGTCTTCGGGTCCTCAAATCCTCGGCCCATCCCGGCCAGTATCAGGGCCCTCACACAGCACCACCTCAGCCTCCCGAGGCTGCAGCCCCAGCCAGGACCAGTGGGGCTGTGATTTCAGACTTCACGGGAGAGACACGGGGCAGGTGGGCAGGTGAGCACCCACTCTGAGGGGTGCAGGTGAGCCTCGTGGCCAAAAGCAACCCTGGGGCTCACTTCTCAGCAAGGCCTCTGGGTGTCTCGGTGCTCCCAGGCCAGGAGGGAAAGCGGGGTCAACAGGGCCTGGGAGGAGGGAGGGGTCAAGCAGTGTGCGCCCCACAAGCCACAGGGCGGTCCCCTTGAGAGTCTCAGCCCCCCACAAATGCCTGTCCTTGACAGGAAACCTCTACCCCCGCCAGGCCAGGCAGAGCCGCTACTACAGAGTGGGGACAGGCAGGGACAGGCGCCCCGTGCTCAGGTCAAAACCTCCACTCACTCCCCACAGGAGCCGCAGGCCAGAGGTGACCTGGCTGAGACAGCGACAGTGACACTGGTGACAGGACAGCGTTTCCAAACACCCCTGCCCAAGTCTAAAGGCAGAGGCACGGCCAGGTGGGCTGCATCCACTTCAGCTCCAGGGAGGAGAAATCCTAGGGCTCTATGCGCAGCAGAAGGGGCTGCAGGCCTCACTGCTTCCTCTCGGCCCCCACATTCTGCACTCCCCACCTGTACTGCAGTAGAGCTGGGGAGCTCCAGATGCCACACCCAGAGCCCCTGGCAGGCTGCGTCTCCATGGCAATCCGGAAACACTCCCACTGGACACCAGCACATCCATCTAGGGCCGGTCTCACCAGCGAGCTCACAAACGGGGCAACTCCTGCCACAGCGGACCCCACCAGTGAGGTGCAGGAGTGCGTGGTGTTCCCACAAAGAGAAGCCACAAGGGCTTCCTCTCCTCAAAAGTGGGAGTCAGAGGGGAAATAACTGGGTGTGGTGGTGCACACCTATAATCCCTGCAGTCAGGAGGCTGAGGGAGGAGGATCGCCACAAGTTTGAGGCCAGCCTGGGGTACATGGAGAGTTCAAGACCAGCCTGAACTACACAGCAAGACTGTCTCAAAAAAACAAAAAAATGGGAGGGGGCCCCCTGGACAGAACTTGGATAAGCCTTCTGCAGGTACACTCACCTTAAATGGTGCACAAATCTAAGTGCCCTTCTTTCTCCCACTGGTGGATGACTAAATATCTAAAGCGAGCCACTCCAGTGAGCGGACGGCGGTCAGGGCACCAGGAGGAGCGCCCTGAGCAGCACAGGTGCAGCTGCCCCTGGAGGCCCGGGGTTGGCAAGGCTGCGATTCTATGCAATTCCTCAACTGTCACCCACACTGCGCCATTCCGTGTGGATGGCCCAGGTGCTGGCCTGGGGCAGTCACAGCTTTAACTGGTTGGCGTCTCACACAAGAGGCTCCAGGCTTAAGATGGCACCAACCTACAGACACCATCCCCGTACCCTTGCCTGGCCTGCACGGGCGACCCCGTTCCGTCCACTAACCACCTCTTCCCGGGCTTCACACACAGCACCCTGGTGCAGGCAACAGAGAAGTGCGTGAGCATGACGCTAAGCCTCGCTTGAGCAGCGTGGTGACCACGTGGCACACATGGCTTCCGGCACACAGGGACACGGGTCCCAGCCACACGGACACCCCTCCTGCTCAGGGCCCCACTGGGCCACCTGACTCCCCCTAACTGGCAAGTGCAGGCGCCAGGAACCCCGAGGGTCTCCTACTGGAAGCACCCAGCAGGTGCACATGGTGACCTGCTGACCCCACCAGCCGCTCAGCGTGAGCATCACGCCATCCTACCCGCTGGGTACAAGGCCCTCCACCCTGCTGCCCTCGTCAGGGGCAAAGGGGAACAGACCAGAGTGGCACAGACAACTGTCACCTGCAGAGCCCCACCCCGCCCCTGCAGACCTGCAAAACCCCCTCTGCAGCAACCCAGGCGCTCAAAGCCTTCTCCTCCGGGGTCAACGTCCCCAAAGCTCCCTGTGCCCACTCACAGCCCTGCCTGAGGCTGCTACTGAAACACCATCCAAGCCATGCACAGCTGAGCTGCCTGCTACTCGGGAGGCCGTGTGGGTGATCATGGGAGCCCAGCGTGTGAGTCCAGCTGGGCAACTCCCGTCCGCCCCTCCCTCTCTCCTGTTAGGGAGGCGAGCACAGCACTACTGAGGTAGAACCTCCAGCCCGAGACAGGGTCTCTTAGGAAAACAGGCAGGCACAGCAAAGCATACGTGGGATCCCAGCCCTCTGGGAAGCTGAGGCAAAAAACCACAAGTTCCAGCTCAGACTGGGCAACTCAGTGACTTAGCAAAACTCTGTCTCAAAATTTTAAAAAAGGGCATGGGATGCACCTCAGTGCAAAGGCCCTGGGCTCAATCACAATCCACCCATCAATCAATAAGAATTAAAACAAATCTGTTCCTTACAACCTCAAATACTATAGTTGGAAACTCAAAACAAAGTACTCACAGGCACAGTGGCACACGCCTGTGATCCCAGCACTCAGGAGACTGAGGCAGGAGGATTCTAAGTACGAGGCCAGCCTGGGCAACTCAGAAAGACCCTGCATCAAAAGCTAAAAAGCAGCCAGGTGCAGTGGTGCACGTCTGTCATCCCAGCATCCGGGACACTGAGGCAGGAAGACTGCCGTGAGTTCAAGGCCAGCCAGGGCTCCATAGTGAGTTCAAGGCCACCCGGCATTACATAGTGAGACCTTCTCTCAAAATACCAAAAAGAAAAACTAAAAGTATGGTGGCACACACCTGCAAGCCCAGCAGTCAGGAGGCCAAGGCGGGAGGACCATGAGCTTGAGGCCAGCCTGGGCTGCACAGCGAGTTCAAGGACAACCCAAGCTACACAATGACATCAAGTCTCAAAAAGCTAAAAGAACTACAAAGGACTGGGGACGTGGCTCAGTGGGAAAGCACCTGCATGTTCAATCCCCTGTCCTACCAGAGTAACACAGTGCCCACCGGAAGCTGCGCTCTACAGCACATCAGAGATGCCTGCTAGTGAACACTGGGACCCCAAAAACCAGTCCTTGGGGAGCAAAAGCTTATGCCCCGCCATGCACCAAGTTACAGCGTGACAGAAAGCTAGGTCGAGTAAACTCTTAAAATGACAGGAAAATAAGATTGCAGCAAAAGACACAGTACCATTAATCCCCTCAAATGCTCCCCATGCCTTGAACCCATTCCATTCATCCTGTCACTCACACGTCCAGCTGTGGCTGCCTCCACATCCTGAACCAGTTCAAACTGTTTGCTGCTTTTCACAGTCATTTTGTCTATGAGGAAGAGCCAGGAGTCGTGCAGTACTAGGTCAGGACATAGCGCCATGTTTTGGGGGGTTTTTTTGGTACTGGGGATCGAACTCGGGTCCTTGCGCTTGCGCAGCAAGTGGCAAAACTGCTGAGCTAAATTCCTGGCCCAACAGTGCCATGTTTTTACAAGCCTGCTGTTCAATGGCACTTGGCAGCAGCATTCACTATTTTTTAGAGGTTTGTTTGAGATTGGGTCTCATTTTGTACCCCAGGCTGGTCTCGAACTTGCAGTGATCCTCCTGACTCAGCCTCCTGAGTGCTGGGATGACAGACATGTGCCACCACGCCTGGCCACACACTGTATTTCTGATCACATCTTATAAAGACACTCAGGAAAGAGGACTTCCAGAACTGTTTCAGGAACTAGCAAAAGTGATGGCATAAGTGTGCTGGAAGCGAGAGGGAGCACTCTGAAGGGATTCATGGCACTGTGTCTTTACTATAAAACAATGTTTTAAACATTCACCATCTATGTGACCACTCTTGTACGTAATTCGCAGTATTAAACATTTAATCATAAACAACCCTGGGCAGGGGATTTAGCCCAAGTGGTTCAGGTGCCTGCCTTGCAAGTGCAAGGTCCCAAGTTCAATCCCGGGTACCAAAAAAAAAAGGAACTAATGATAACCCTATAAATAGGAGTGGAAGTTACTTCTCTGTGCTGAGATGAAGGCCCTGAGACACGGTTGGTGAGAGACCTGCCCAAGTTTACCAAGCTACAGGCAGGTGGGTCTAGATCTGAACCAGACTCCAGAGCTTTCTATTTTCCCCACATTAGGGACTGAAACCAGGACCTTTGCGTTGAGCTATTTTATTTTTCATTCTGAGACAAGGCCTCAGTAAGTCACTAAGTTGCCCAGGCTGGGCATGAACTTGTGATCCCCCTGCCTCGGCCTCCCAAGTGCACCACCACATCCAGTTAGAGCATGTATTCTCACCCACTGCACCAGCACCTCCCAGCTTCAGCAAGGAGAGACAAGTCTATGTTACTGTTGAAGTAGCTATAACCTGTAGGCAAGATAAAAGCAAACACTTCAACAAGGGAAAACACAGCCGGGAACACTGCCATATCCTTGTAGGCTTGCAGGCCCAGGTAATTGGGAGGCTGAGGCAGGAGAATTACCAGGGCCCAGCAGTCCAGCAACCCTTTCTCAAAAGGAGATGGGGCAGGGGCCGGGGATTTAGCTCAGTGGCATAGCACCTGCCTCGGAAGCACAAGGTTCTGAGTTCCATCCTCAGTACCAAAAATGAAAAGGCGTGCGGCGGGGGTGGTGGGGGGCATTTTTAAGACCCAGTTGCCGGTTTTTTTACAGTAAGTAGAGCTATTTGCTTCCAGTCCACCGGAGTCTGCGGCAGCACACAGCTATCTGCCTTTCCTAAAAGGACCCTGGTCTGGGCCCAACCCTTGGACTCCCAGGACACACCGCAGAGAGCAGGTCTGGGTAAGAAGGGATGTGCGCCCAACTCACCCCTCCGCACTGGAACGAGCCCTGAGGAGGACACTGCAAAGCCGGGGCCAGACTGCCCCAGCCAGGACCAGCCTCGTCAGCACAGGGGCAACAGATCTACTTCAGTCTAGTCTGACATGCAACCAGATGTTGGCAAGAGCGACAGCGTTGACAGCGACTCCTCCCCGCACACAAGTCAGCCCCAAACCGAGTCCCTCCAGCAAAGCCGCTGCACACCTGCAAGAAGAACACCAGCCTGGAAGCGTGGCCTCCACAACGCACCCGAGGACACCACTTGCGCTGGTCACGGAGGACGAGCTACGGGAGCCAGGGCATTAGGTCGGCCAGCGGCAGCTCACATCTGTGATCCCAGAACTCTGGGAGGCCGAGGCAGGAGGGTCATAGGATTGAACTCAAGCTGTGGGCAACCTACTGATTTAGCAAGATCCTATCTCAAAAATGGGATGTACCTCTGGGTTCAATCCCTAGGAGTCCCCCACCATTAGGTGTAAAATGTCTCTTAACTTTATCATCTAAACTGAGAGCCCCATTTTTGGAAAAGGGGCTGATTTTACTTTTAACTGTACATAAGCTGTATGATACATATCTATGTTTACCTACATAGGTTGTTTTTCTTTTTTCTAATGATAGAGGCTTATACTACAATGCCCAGGCTGGCCTTTAACTAGCAGCACTCCTGCCTCAGCCTCTAAGTAGCTGAGATGACAGATATGTGCCACCAAGCCTAAAGAGCTGATTTTATCAGACAGAACCATGTGCTGCTGCTTCCTGGGCTCAAGAGAACAAGGACAGCAGGGCCTTATCTGCTGTCACCCTTACTCTCAACCCGGAAACGCCAGCTGAGCCCCCAGCACTCAGTGGTACAGGCTCTGAGCATAGGACCTGTTCGTCAGTGTTCTCCCAACCCACCAGAAGGGCCGAGGGAGGCAGGGAGAGCAGCCAAATGAATGTGGTGCTCACTGCCCAGAAGCAGGGAGGCACCACCTGCCCATTCCCCACCTTGCAGGCTCAGCTGAGGATTCTGGGGCTGATGGTGCTGACATACTTCTGGGCTGGTCTTTAAAAACCCAAATGGGCAGCTATTTTATTGGCCCAGTAGTTCATGCTGGACTCAAACTCACTATGTAGCCCAGGCTGGCCTTGAACTGGCAGCAATCCTCCTGCCTCAGCCTCCCGAGTGCTGAGACTAAAGGTATGCACCACCATGTCCAGCTGGGAATTGTTCTTTTTTTCCTTTGCAGTACCAGGGATCGAACTCAGGTCCTTGCGCTTATGCAGTAGGCAGCGAAACCACTGAGCTAAATCCCAGGCCTGGGAATCGTTCTTAAAGACAAAACTCTGCAAGAAAGTCAACTCCCCCAAGGCAGGGACCTTTGTCTGTTCTGTTCGTAATGTGTCCTCTAAGAACCCAAAGTAAGCCAGGCATAGTGGTGCACACCTGTAATCCCCACACTCTGGGAGGGTGACGCAGGAGGATCCAAAGTCCAAGCTCAGCCTGGGCATCTTAGCTAGATGTTATCTCATGAAAGAAAAGGGGGTCGTGGGCTGGGGATTTAGCTCAGTGGTTCTGCCACCTGTCTCATAAGCACAAGGACCTGAGTTCCATCCCCGGTACCAAAAAATAACAATAAATCCATAATGTAAGGACCAGGGATTTAGCTCAGTTGTTTCTCCACTTGCCTCAAAAGCGCAAGGTCCCAAGTTTGATCCCCAGTACCAAAAAAAAAAAATCCATAATGTATACTATAAATATATAATTTTTATTTGTCCAGTGAAACCTAAAGTGCTACACACAGAAAGAAAATAAATACGCGGACTGGCCCTCGAGGCACTGGACAGCAGAGTCCTCTGCCATGCCCTCCACTGCCCTGACCTCTCCCAGCACCCTGCGGGAGGGAGTGAGGGAGGGTGGACAGATAGAGGCCCTGGTGACACACGGAGATTTAGAGGCCAATCATAAAACAAGCAGTGCCCAAGCGGGGCGTGGTGACCCCTGCCTGTGACCCCAGCACACTGAGAGCCTGAAGCAGGAGGATGACAAGTTTGAGTCCAGTCTAGGCAACTTAGTGAGACCCTGTCTCCAAAACAAAACGAAACAAAACCACCCCATCCAGGAGCTCCCTGAGGGTCTGTGACTGACACAACCACCCAGGCCACCTTGGTCCGCCACTCCACACGTTACCCCCAGTCCCGCACTGCACCTCGCTCATTCCTCGAGCACGCAGGGCACTCTGCTTCCTTTCCAGCAGTGCCTTCAAGCACCCTCCAATGCTGGCCAGGGCCAGAGTCTGCACCCTTGTTTGGGGTTCCCTGCGCCACTTCCTGCCACCGCCCTCTCATTATGCTGGAGGAGCCATGCCTGGCACCCACTTCGCCTCTCTAATGGCCTGGAGGAGGACAGAGGTGGTGGCGCCCTCGTCTTCCCAGGTGGACACCAGCCCTGGCCGCTGGCTGGGTGCGTGGGGCACAGCTCCCTCGGGGTGACACAGAAGGTGACCTCGAGCGCCCTGCGGCTCGGACACCCCTGCTGCCTGACCTGCCCACCTGCCCATGGCCTTTCCTGACACTTCTGTGGGCAGCACCGTCAGCCCGAGCGGGGCTCGTCATCTTGCTGGGCTCCTCCCAAGTACAGCCCTGAGAAGCCAGGCAGACCACAGAGGGTCCTCTCCCAGGTGAGACCCGTGGGGCCAGAGCGCGCTCAGCTCAGCATGTTCGAGGCCGGGCTCCGTGCCCAGGACGCGAGGGGGAAGCCTCTCCTGTGCTCTGGATGGGGCTTTCCCCTGCCAACTCTTACACACACCCCTCCTGCCAGAGCTGCCACCTGCGGCTGGCCCGGCCCAGCCCTGGGGACAACCCCACACCTCAACACAGCTGCAACACATGGCCAAGGCTCTGCTGCCAGCTTCCCACTGCCCCAGAACTCCTCAGACCTGGGGTGTCACCTCAAACTTCCAGGAAGCCCCGAGGTTATGCTGAATCACAGCCATGAAGCCAGGAGAACACAAAACTACAAAAAAGGCAGCCAAGGGTGGGGATGGGGCTCAGTGGCACCGCGCCTGCCTGCCAAGTGCAAGGTCCTGAGTTCGATCCCTGGTAGGTGCTGGTGCACCCCTATAAACCAGCACTCTGGAAGGCCGAGGCAGAACTGCAATTCAAAGCCAGCCTGAGGGAGGCCGTTCCCAAATAAAAAACAAAAGGGCTGGGAAGTAGCTCGGTGCAACCCCAAGACCACGTTAGAAAACAAGGTCAATTTCCACCCAGTGTGTCCCCTCACTAGAGGTGAGCAACACGCCAGTGCTTCCGGAGTAAACCATCTGTCCAGCTCCCCTTCCAGTCCCATCAGGGTGCCCGGGAGGAGCAGCCCTCACACAGCAGCCTCGGCAGCCCTGGCCATCCCACTGCACCACTGAGTCCCAGGCTCCCAGCTGCCTCCCTGATCCCAGCCCTCAGGCCAACACCCGGCCCATGACACTGCTCCCAACTTCCTCACCAACAAGAGGTCTCTTTAAAGATCCCTTTGCCAGGCTTGATGGTGCACACCTGTAATCCCAGCACTCTGGAGGCTGAGGCAGGAGGATCGCGAGTTCGAGGTCAAGCCGAACTTTTTTTCTGGCTGGGCATGGCAGCACATGCCTGCAATCCTAGACTCTGGGCAGCTGAGGAGGAAAACCACCAAGTTGGGAGTCCACCACTCTTTATCCCTCAGTTTTAACTGTGACCCAGGCTTCTGGTGAGGACCGTCCCACCCCGAGACCCCAACATCCCAATCTCCCAACCCTGGCTGCCCCTCAATCTCTTACTCCTTCTAGCATGAAAAGCAGTCAGGCTGCACAGCTGTAATGCTAGCACTCCAGGAGGCAGAGGCAAGAGGGTCAGAAGTTCTCGTCCAGCCAGGGCAGCCTGGCAAGGCCCTGTCTCAAAATAAAAATAAAGGAAGGCCGGGGATTTATCTCAGTGGTTCCACCGCCTGTGCTGCAAGCGTGGGACCCAAGTTCAATCCCCTGTACCAAAAAATAAAAATAAAGGCTGAGATACAGCTCAGAGTGAAGGCCCTGTGTTCAACACCCAGTACTGTTTGGTTGCTGTGGTGGTACTGGGGCTGAACCCAGCACTGTTAGGCAAGTGCTGTCACTGAGCTACCCCCACCCTCCCCCCTTTTTTTGGTGCCAGGGATCGAACTCAGGACCTTGTGCTTGCAAGGCAAGTGCGGTGCCACTACACTAAATCCCCAGCCCTCCAACCCCCCCCCCCTTTTGAGACACGGTCTTGCAAAGGAGTTGCCAGGCTGGTCTCAAACTTGCAATCCTCCTGCTTCAGCCTCCTGAGCAACACCACCACCGCACTCAGCTAAAAACATCTTTTAATTATAAAACACTACGCATGGGTGGCATCCAGTACTATTCTCTTTCTCCCCGGCTGGCAAATCCCCACCTCTGCAAGCAGCCTCAGCAGGCCACCCTAAGGACTTGGGGGAACAGACCAACACCTGCCAACTCTCATCATCCTGACAGCGAGAAGGACCGGTGTCACCCTACCTTCCGGGGCCACAGCAGGAGGGACCGGGACCTCAGAGGCCACCCCACTGTGCTCACCCTAGAGCACTCTTGGCACCAGGGTCTGGCGCTCCTTCAGTGGACTGCTCTGACTGACCGGGTTGAGCAGACAGAGACCAAAGGGCCCAGTCTGATCCCAGCTCTACCGCTTGCTAACTGCACGGCCCGAAGCTCGTGACTCAGTCGCTAAGCCTCAGTTTACCTCCTGTGAGAAGGCACCCCAGGCAGCACACAGCCTGTTGTCAGGGCGCAGTGAGACGCCTGCAACTCCAGGCCCACGCTCCCCACCAGGTACCGAAGGGTGTTCAGCTCATCAGACTCATGAGACTATTTTCTCAACTCTTACACGAAAGGGAAAAAAGCACTCTAAAGATGCCAGAAAAGATGACACAGTGATCTGTGAGTATGAAATAAGCTGCATCAAAACTCTGTAACAGGGCCGGGGGATTTAGCTCAGTGGTTTCGCCGCCTGTCCTGCAAGCGCGGGACCCGAGTTCGATCCCTGGTACCAAAAAAAAAAAAATTTACCCGGGCTGGGTTCAAACTTGCAATCCTCTTGCTTCAGCCTCCCAGGGCACTGGGCTTGTAAGTGTGCACCATCACATCCGGGTCAGTAAAGGTCTGGTAAATGCCACACAAAGAGCAGCTCGTTAATGTTGCCATGTCCCAGTTACCTCCCAAGAACACTACTAACCCAGGGGGATGAGTGCCACCGGGTGTAAGATGCTGAATTAACCTGAGGGAGCTTGCTGAGAAAAGCCCACTTCCCTCCACAGCAGGCTCCCAGGGCCCTTACTTCCAAGCAGTGTTCAGACTCATCTGTGGGAACCCAACTCAGGGTGAGCCACAGAGAGGTGCCCTGGGACCTCACGACGACTGGCTGTAGCGTGCGTGCTCTAGCACTTCAAGAACACTGTGCCTCACAGGAAATTCCTAACGCTTCTAACAGGCTTCAGGGTCACTGCGGAGCAGTTACAATGACACTCAGGGCTGCGGTGCAACTCAGGTAGAGCACTTGCCCAGCGTGTTCAAGGCCCTGGGTTTAATTCTTAGCACACACAGAAAAGATAACCAGATTTCTTCCTTTTGCAGCCCCACTATCCTCGCTCCAGCTTCCTGCCGGGACAGACTAAGACTCCTTACCCACAGTGCTCTGCCAATCCAAAGCCAAACAGGCTCACCCCCAAGAAGTGGCATGTTTACACCCTCTCTAGTTGAGCTGGTGTGGATTTCCTTTAAAAGTCCTTCTCTTCCACTTCCTGCTGGGTGGGGACAAACCCAGTTTACATCCACAGGTTTAAGCAGGCAGCCTTTCCCCGCTCCACCAAGGTCTCCAGCACAAATGGCGCCACTCCTCCGCTGCCAGCCCGAGGGATCACAGCTGGCACTTCCAGCTCACTGGGGCAACTTGCTCCCTCATAGGCTCAGGCCGTCCTCCATCCTGAGAAACCCAAGTCCAAGCTCTCGGAAATGAGACAAACTTGTCGCGTCACTCAAGTGACAGGCACAGAGCCGCCCAGATGAGCCGCTCCAAGTCCAAGTTCGTGTGGGGAAGAGGCACAGTGAGCATCTTGAAAGGTGGGTTTCAGTGGACAGCAGACAGACTACTCACGAACATCTCCGCAAACGGAAGAGCAGACACACAAAATCCAAAGATAACTCCAACCTCAATTTTAGTTTTTGGTTTCTGGCTCCTCTTCCCAGCACACCCTTTTCTCAACACTTGACGAGTGATACACTTGGTAAGAAAAGTAAAGATTTCTGGGCCAGGGATGTAGCTCAGTGGCACTGCACCTGCCTTGCAGCGCAAGGTCCTGAGTTCGATCCCCATATCAAAAAAAAGGGTAAAGATCTCTAGTACTCACTCCCCAGGTGATCACTTCCTGCTGCTTTCTTGAATAAGTGGATGAAAAATGGGTTTATAACAATGCTGGTAAAATATAAAACTGACCAGCCGAAAGCAAACAGTAAAAGCAAGATAATCCACAAACCAAGTAACAGGGCAACGGCTGAGGTTGATGGGAGAATAGAACTTCTCTGCACCCATGCCTGTGCACTAGTGGCCCCAGCACACGGTGTGAGAGCAGCCCAGGGCCTCTCAGTTCTTTGAGAAAAGCGTCCCTCTCTTGGGTATAGCCCCTGCATTCCTCACGAAGGAAGGTCCAGTACAGACTTCTCATCCTCTATAAACACCAGAGGATACCTTAGTGCCTGTTCCTGTGCTCCAGCAGGAGGCATCTGACTTACCCAGCGTTTTACAATCTATGGACCTCACAGGATGGGGCACCCTGACTGCCAAAGCAGCCTTCAGCATGAAAGCTAAGACCCTCCCAGATCTGTCCCTGGCCACACTGGAAACCCTATGGCATCTCCCCAGCGTGACGGGGCACTCCCCAGCCTCAGTCACGCTCTGTTATTCCAGCTGCCCACGTGTCTCCCGGCTCTGCTGAGCTGCAGCAGAGCACATTCCCAAGAGGCGGAGAACATACTCTCCAGGACTCCTCCAGAGCGAGAGACTTCCACCACACGACTTCAAGAGACTTGGGGAAAGGCAGCTGCTACTAAAATCCAAGACACAACTTAGTCATCCAGCAAATAGCTAGTAAGCACCACTGTCAGGAGCGAACGGAACAGGCGTGGCTCTCATCTGCGCAGGAGAAAACATGGCAGGGCAGACGTGAGACCAGCAAGCAACGTGCAGTACCATCCCAGAGAGCCTGGAACCCCTCTGCCCAGGACACACCCATCTAAAGGGACCCCTAGCCCGCAAACTGCCCCCCACCGTGGTCACCTCTGCTGTGGAGGTGAGAGTGAGTGGCAAGTCACTCTGGCCTCTTGGAAGAGGCACAGGTAATTGTCCTGCCAGAAGGACGAGCAGTCGGAGGGCAGGAGAGAGCGCAGGGTATGACAGCACGGGGCCTTGTGACCAGTCAGCAGCAACCAAGGCCAACGCAAGAGTCAAAAACAGGCTCAGGACCCCCGAGATTAATTTGGGACGAACACATCCTGCACACCTAATGCCCCGTAATGGACCTCAAAGTCCAAAGGTAAGAGAGAAGTCACAGTCTGAGGAAGTGCCTCTGGCACTCTGAAGGCACCTGAAACACCCCAGGGACACTGACAGTGTGTCTGTGTGCAGAGCCGCGCTGCCTGGCGGTGACAGGCCCTGCCCTCACCCTCCCGTCCCCAGGTCCCCAGGAGTGCCTGTGTGGGCCTCCTTCGCCAAGGGTGACAGCAACCCTGGTTCTGGTGGGGACTCAAGACACTGCTGTCTGCACTGCTGCTGCACTGGGGACCAAAGTCTGGGCCTCGCACAGGCTCCACTGCCACTCGACCAGCAAGCACACCCCGGCCCAAGACCCTCGTTCAACTCCACTGAAGATACCCCCGGAATGAAGAGAAAAACTCATAAATACATGAGAAAGAGAAAAAGATATCAGAAAAAGCAATGGCAAGTCCAACAAACATGGAGAACAGGGCCACGCAGTCAGGAGCCCCTCCCCGCAGTCAGGAGCCCCTCCCCGCCACCCGTCCTTACCTTACTAACATTGAGTGAAGCTAGGGGAGGAGGAGTTTCTGTCCGGTCGTTAATTATTTCCACTTCTGAAACATACTGTAAGTTTATGAGCAGGATGTCGGCATGGTTGGGCTTTCCACTGGAAGAGGGACATTCTGGTAAGAAAATACAGTTAAGGAACACAGGGCCGGAGAGGCACAAAGCAAAGCGGCCCAGGAGACGTGGCTCCGCACAGCTCCCTGGTATGTGAAGGCTCATGCCGGGCCGGCCGCGGGCCACATCCTCCTCGCCTCTGAGGCAGAGGCAAATACAGGCTGAGCGCCGTATGTTTGCTGTTTGTCTAGATCTACGAATCACAAATCACATGGAAGAGCCAGCTTTTTCTGCTCTTGGTATAACTTCCCCTCTATCTGCAGAAGGCTCTCATACTTTTTCAGATTTAAGATCCCCCAGATTTGAGAAAACTACAGCTCTGGATGGGAAACTCGATCCATGTGCCCCGCCCAGTTCAGTCATCCATCCACCCATCTATTCATTCTTCAATCAACCATGTACTAAGAAGCTGGGCATGGTGGTGCACGCCTGTAACCCCAGCACTCGAAGGCTGAGGCAGGAGGACTACCACAAGTTCAAGGCCAGCCTGGGCTACAGTGAGTTCCAGGACAGCCTGAACTACAGAGCAAGACCTTGTCTCAAAAAAATAAAAGAGCAAAACCATGTACTAAGAGCCTGCCATATCCCAACTCAAAGTACAGCGAGCCCTCTTGCCAAGAAAGCGGCTAAAGTAAAGATCTTAGTCTCACTGCCTCTCTTGTTCAAAAAAGGAATTGGAAAAAGTAACTATTCTTGTAATTAATTTAAGACCTCTCCTAAGATAGAAATCTACAACTAGTGGTTAAAGGAATGGAATTAAAGTATTTGACACTCAAAGGCACCAGACTCATTAAGGAACTCCCTTTTCAAACCTGTGACAAAGCTGGGCGTGGCGATGCACACCTGTCATTTCAGCACTGGGAGGCTGAGGCAGGACAGCTACAAGGTGGAGGCCAGCCTGGGCTACATAGAGTTCAAGGCCACCCTAAACTGCACAGTGAAACCCTGTCTCAAAATAAATAAATGAAAATAAAAAAGGAGAGATACCAAAATGCCATAAAAGATTCCATTTCTCAAAAGAGAATTTTTAAAAATGAAAAATTCGAGTAAACCCACCTGTAGATCAAATAAAAGGGGAAGCAACGGGCACATTTACTCCAACCAGGAAGCGTTCCCCAGACTGAGTCTGCTGGAGTAATTCAGAATCATTTCCACCTCAAAGGAGTAGGCCGCCTTTTCCATTCAGTTTAACACTGCTACTCTCAGAAAGAGGGCGAGCTATGGAAAAGTCGGGACTGCGGCGCTGGGCCGGGAACTTGCTGTCACCTGTAGCCCACACGCCCTCACGCGAGCCCCTGGAAGACGTGGCAAGGCCTCCCCAAAGAGCAACCCCGATGCCTGGGAAACCTAAAACTCAGCACAGCACGCACCCCGCCCAGCGGCACCACGCACGCACGGGCACCGGTGCAAAGCCTCCGGCTCGGACACAACCCTGCCCCGCAGCTGTCCCTTTCGGCGTGGCAAGGCCACTGATCACCGCGCCGCTGAGCCCCACGCGGACCCCGCTCCCACCCCCGCAGCCCGCACGACCCCTCCCCAGGTCCCGCCGCCCGCATCCGGGCCCCCCCCCCGGCCTGCCGCCGCCGCCGCCGCCCGCTCCCGAGCGCCTCGTCCCTCTGCAGGGCCACCTCGTGTCACGGTCCCGGCCGCTGCAGGCGCCGCCGCGCTCCCTCCAGGCCCGGGCGACGGGGTCCCCGAGGCGGCCCGCGGGGCTCGGGGGAGGGGTGCTCCGGGCCGCGCGCATGCGCCCCAAGCGCCGCGGGCGCCGGTCGCCCCTAGGCCGGGAGAGGCCCAGTGCCGCCGTCCCCCGCCCCCCACGCCGCCCCTCCGCTCCGGCCGCCGGCTCCGCGCGCCGAAGGATACTTAAAGCCAGCATCTTGGACTGGTAGTCGAAGGCTACCACCTCGCCCTGCAGCCGCTGCTCCTGGCACGTCCGGCACGACACCTGGCTCCCGACGCTGAAGTACTCGCCCGGAGGAGCCGCCATCTTGGGAGAGCAGCCGCGGCCGGCGGCGGCGGCGGCGGGAGCAGCAGCGGGCGAAAGCCGGGCCCCCAGTCAGCTCCGCGCCTCGCCGCAGGCGTGCTGACGTCAGACGTTGGGGCGGGGCGGGGAGGTGGGCGGGGCCTACGCGGCGGGGCGGGAACGCGGAGGGAAGCGGAGGTCAGGCGGCCCTGCCCCCCAGGGCGGGCCAGCGTGGGCAAGCTCCTCGTCGGGCCGGCCTCAAGGACAGGTGACCTCCGTGGATTGCAGAGGAAAAGAGGGGGGCACTGCGTTCTCCATGTATCACACCTTGCACGCAAGAGTTTGACCAATGAACTCCCCCAAATAACGTGTATTACCCTACTCTGCCTCCAAGAATCGGAGGCGCTGAGGACTGAGGGAAGCTGCTCGCTTGCTCGCTCGCGGTGACGGTGACTGAGTACAAAGTGGCTGTGGAGGGACAGTGACTGTCGAGTTGGGCGAAGCCGACTCTGAGCCGAAGGTCTGCCATTTACCAGAGTTTGGAACCGTGAGCACATAAGCTGACCTTGTTTCTTCAGGGGGATCTGCGTATCACTTGAGGAGCACCCAACCACCCTTTGACGTAGGGACCATTACCCCCGTCTTACAGAGGACGAAACTTAAGGGTAGCCAGGCACGGTGACCAACCCCTGTAATCCCAGCACTTTGGGAAGCTGAGCCAGGAGGGTCACAAGTTGGAGCCCAGCCTGGGCAACTTAGTGATTTAGTGAGACCCTGTTTTCAAACAAACAAACGAAAAATAGCTGAAAACTGTTCTAGGTAGAGGTCAGGTGGGAGGAGACTGGCTTGACTCCATTTCTTTCTACCTCAAGTCAATTTGTTTGTTTAGTTTGAGACGGTATCACTATGTAGTTCAGGCTGGCCTTGAACTCACTTTGTAGTCCAGGTCTCGAAGTAGAGGCAATCCTCCTGTCTGAGCCTCCTGACTACTGGGATTTACAGGCGAGTGCCACCATACCTGGCTCTAGCCACTTTTTTTGTTTGTTTTGTTTTGTTTTTTGAGACAGGGTCTCACTAGGCAGTTCAGGCTGTCCTTAACTCTCTGTGTAGCCCAGGCTGGCCTTGAACTTGCTGCAATCCTCCTGCCTCAGCCTGCTGAGTGCTGAGATGACAGGCATGTGCCACCTCAGCAGTTTTTTTTTTTTTCAGTACCAGGGATCGAACTCAGGACCTTGTGCTTGCCAGGCAGGTGTGGTGCCACTGAGCTACATCCTTGGCCCAACTTTTCACACTTTAAAGGAAGCGTGTTACGGCTTCTCTTTGGTGTATCTGCACTGCCAACATCACTACTTCTTCACTTCCTTCGTTATGGAGTAAAATGAAGGTTATTTGAACACAGGCACCATGGCGCTGTAACAATGGACCTGAGTGGCTACTGCTCAGTGACTAAAGAGCACACAGCACAGGACACAGGGATGATTCACCGGATGATTCATGGCCCAGGATGCGCTAGCAGGCTGTTCGGGCTCCCAGGACCCTACTACAGCAGGACTACATGGAATTTTAGACTTGTGACCCAGCCAGGCTTGGTGGCACACGCCTATAGGCTGAGACAGGAGGATCACAAGTTCCAGCACAGTAGGGGCTGCTTAGTGACATATACCAGGATCTCTGGAGAGGCCTGGGCATTTCAAGGAACACAGTGAAGTGGGACAGAAAGATTATAAAGTGAGGCCTAGGGCTATAGCTTTGAGGTTGGGCACTTGCCCAACATGGGGGAGGTCCTGGGTGCGGTCAAGCAGGATGTAAGGGTAAAGTTGGTCCTGGAAGTAAGGACAGAGCAAAGGCAGACTTTTAAAGACTGTAAGAAATCGGGCTGGAGGGGCCGGGGATTTAGCTCAGTGGTTCTGCCCCCTGCCTTGCAAGCGCAAGGACCCGAGTTCGATCCCTGGTACCAAGAAAAAAAAATTGGGCTGGGGATTTAGCTCAGTGGCATCATACCTGCCTTGCAAGCACAAGGTCCTCAGTTCCATCGCCAGTACCAAAAAAAAAAAGAAATTTAGGCTTTCTCTTTGAGGCAACCAAAAAGCATTTAGCATGGAAATGAGCTGAGCTTTGCACCTGGCTTACCTGTCCCACACCTACTCTTCTTGTTTGTTTTTTGAAATAGGGTCTGGCTATGTCGCCTTGAACTGGAGGAGATTCTCCTGCCTCAGCCTACCCAGATTTGGAGATCACAGGTGTGCCCCATCCCTTAATTAGAAATTAATCTCTTTGGGCCTGAGGTTTAGCTCAGTGGTTCCTGGAGCCTGCCTGGCAAGTGCAAGGTCCTGAGTTCGATCCCTGGTACCAAAAAAAAAGAAAAAAAATTAATCTCTTTTGAAGAAGAACCTTACATTCTCATTTTCATCCATCCATCAGAAAACTTCAATGTGAAAGTGGTTAGAGCTCAGCTGCTGAGGTGGCGAAAGCCTGTCATCCCAGCATTGGGAGGCTGAGGCAGGAGGATCACTGTGAGTTAAGGCCAGCCTGGACTGCCTAGTGAGACCCTGTCTCAAACCAAACAAACAAATCGGCTTGAGGTAAGAAGAAATGGAGGAGTCAAGTCTTCTCCCACCGACCTCTACCTAGAACAGTCTTTAGCTTTCTTTGTTTTTTGTTTTGGTGCCAGGGATCGAACTCTGGTCCTTGCGCTTGCACAGCAGGCGGCAAAACCACTGAGCTAAATCCCCGGCTTTTTAGCTTTGCTTTTTTTGGCGTGGATGTGTGCCCTAGGGACACTGTTATTCCTCTAGGTTTATCTGCCTAGCAGTCTTGAATGGCCAGAGAACGTAAGGGGGCAAAGCAAAATTAGACCTGAGAGAATGGTGACTCTTGTTAGGTATGAACATTCTTTTGAGGGGGGAGGGTGTTTCGTGTTTTGTTTTGTTGGGTTGTTTGTTTGGTTTTTGGTACCGGGGATCAAACTCAGGTCCTTCCGCTTGTGAGGCAGGCGGCCGAACCTGAGCTAAATCTCCGGCCCTGTTTTGTTGGTTTTGGAGACAGTGTCTTGCTATGTAGTTCAGGCTGGCTTTGAATTCACAATGCAACCCGGGCTGGCCTCGAAATTGGGGTCCTGCCTCAGCCTCCGGAGAGCTGGGATTATAGGCACGCATGCACCAATTGCTTCGTTAGGGACGATCTCTCAAAATCCAGGGGCTTGGATATCTGTGGACCTCCAAATCAGACAGATGGAGCGGGCGTCTCAAGCCTGGGAAGTCGGCGTCGCCCGACTGGATGGGGGAGAGTGGGGGTCGCAGCCTTCTTCCAGGAGAGCGCAGAGATGGAGGGGGGGTGGGCCGCGGTACAGGAGTAGGGACGTGGAGCGGGCTCTCGGATGACACAGGCGCCTCCGCGGCGGCAGCACACAAACCCGACACGGGTGCATCTGTCCCCTAACCCGGAACAGCAGCCGGGTCCCCGCGCACCCGCTGCCCACGTGCCGATGATGACCACGTGGGCTGCGAAGAAACTCCTTCACACAGGTTTGGCCGCCCGGCCGCCCCGTAGACCGGAAGACTGGGGAGGACGCCGCAGCGGCTCCGGGTGGCAGCGCGCCGGGCGGCGGAGCGGGGCCCGGGGGCGGGTCCGGGGCAGCGACCGGTGGGCGCGGGGCCGGGACCCTGGGGCTCGGCGCCTACCGCAGCCGCCATGGAGTCGGCGCTGGGCGCGGGCATCGCGATGGCCGAGGCGCTGCAGACGCGGCTGCCCTGGCTGGAGAGCGTGTGGCTCTGGGTCACCTTCCTGGGCGACCCCAAGAACCTGTTCCTGCTCTACTTCCCAGCGGCCTACTACGCCTCCCGCCGCGTGGGCGTCGCCGTGCTGTGGACCAGCCTCGTCACCGAGTGGCTCAACCTCGTCTTCAAATGGTGAGACCGGCGGCCGCGGTCCTCTGGCCCCCAGCATCGCGGCTCCCACCCCCCCCCCCGGTCCTCACCCTGCCCCTGGGACCCCGTGCCCAAGTGGGCCAGGCCCCAGTCCAAGTGCTCAGACGCAAACGCTCCAGCTGCCTCCCTGCGCGTCCTCCGCACTAAAGCATGCATCTGGCACCTGAGTGGCGGAGTCCTGCTTCTCAACTCACTGTTTCCTTCATCTGTTCCCTCGCGTGCGTGATGCCGTTAGGCATGTGTGCACTGGGTGTGGGGAGCACGCCTCTGATCCCAGCAATTCAGGAGGCCGAGGCAGGAGGACCTAATGTCCCAGGCCAACCTGAGCAACTCATCGAGACCCTGTCTCAGAAAATACCAAGGGCTCAGTAGTGGGTGCTTGCTTAAGTATAGGAGGCCTTGGGTTCAGCCCCCAGCACCACACATAGGCGCACGCACACACGTGAAGCAGCAGCAGGCTTTGTGCCAGGCGATGCACAGCCCGCCTGCTGATCCATCTGCCCAGCGGCATAGGCAGTACCAGAAGGATTGCTAGAATGCAGCAGCTCGGGCCCCAGGCCAGATCCTCTGCATCAGTTTGTATTTTACCAAAGTTCCTGGGGCACTCTCTTCCCTTCCTTCCCTCACAGACAAGCAGGACTCCGGGCAGGCGGGTGGAGGCCCTGCAGCCGGGGTTATTGCTCTGTGCCACCTGAGGGCTCTTCTGGGTACAGAAGGACCCACCAGGCTGGAAGCCTCCTCCCGTTCTCAGCCTCTGTTGGCACATCTGTCCCGACCTGGGAAGGAAGGGCGGGCCGGGCCAACTTCCTGAAAATCCAGCTCCCAGCCACCTTCTACACCGCTGCTCATCCCTGTCGTCCTTTTCTTCTGGCCTCCGTTCTGTGCTCTGCTCTCTCCTCCCGCACAGCCCCTGTGCGCCTCCCTCGGTGGACACAGCCCCTGGGCTCGGGCCTGGGTGGGGAAGAGCAGGTCCCTTCGGATCTCTCCCCCAGCCCCGCTTCCTGCCTGTGTATGCTCTGCTTCTCTCTGGCCACCACAGCCCGGTCCGGGTGCAGTGCCCAAAGCCGGGCCCACTCCTGCTGGCCAGGGAAGGTTGTTCTCAGGCTCCTCTGTCTATTCCAGGCCCAGGAAGCTGGGCTAAATAATTCAGGCCTGGATGATTCAGTGAGACTGGGGCTGAGGGAGTAGCAGGAGGAAAGAGGTGCGGGGAAGGGCTGGCCCTGCAGAGGGGGAGAGACGGGGGGGTCTGCTTCTCAGAGCCACGTGTGTGTGCACACATACAGTTTCTTTTTTTGTTTTGTTTTGGTTTTTTGTTTTGTTTTGTTTGGTACTGGGGATCGAACTCAGGTCCTTGCGCTTGTGCACCAGGCAGCAAAATCACTGAGCTAAATCCCCAAAAAGCATTTTGTCCATTGGCCAGGAATCTTTTCTTTTTTGAGATAGGGTCTTGCACTGTAATTCTGGCTGGCCTCCAGCTCACTATGTACCCGAGGCGGCCCTTGAACTGGCAGTGATCCTCCTGCCTCAGCCTCCCAAGTGCTGGGATCACAGTATGCACCAGCTTACATGCACAATTTCTTCCCTCAGTATCACTTTTGAAAAATAATGTGCTTTTTCCTATTCCAAGGTGGAAAACTATAGCACAGTCATGGCCAGAAGCAGAGTCCCTTTCTGACCCTTGCCTCTGGGTCTTCCCAGGTCCCCACTGGGTCTCCCTCTCCCGCCCAGGCCTCGGCCCTGTGGTACCGGCTGGCCTCTTCTCTCTTCCAGGTTTCTCTTTGGAGACCGGCCCTTCTGGTGGGTCCACGAGTCAGGCTACTACAGCCAGTCTCCAGCCCAGGTTCACCAGTTCTCCTCTTCGTGTGAAACTGGCCCAGGTCGGCAGGCACAGACCTCCCCCTTCCCTCGGTGGCTGGGTTCCCATGTGTTCTCACCAGGGCTGGCCTCTTAGCTACCAGCCCAGAGAACAAACCCCAGGAAGACCAGGCTGGATGCCAGGGGGGCACCCATGCCACATGCCAGCTGCCCACCTTGTACAGAATGCGGCCGGGAAGCCAGGAGTGTTGAAGTACACAGCACACCTGCAATCCCAGCAGTCTGGGAGGCTGATGCAGGAGGATCACAAGTTTGAGCCCAGTCTGGGCAACTTTGAGACCCTGTCTCAAAAATGTAAAAAGGGCTGGGATGCAGCTCAGTATCCGGGGCTCAATGCCCAGTGTGGGAAGAAACAAACAAAAACACCAAGAGGCAGGCCAGGCAGTGCTTGGGTGGCGTGAGAAGGGCTCAGCTGGGCCAGAGGGAGCGGCTGGCAGAGCTGGGGCCTCCCCAGCAGCATGGTGGGTGCACCTGGGATGCCAGCCCTCAGGCTGAGCTAGGAGGATCTGGGCTTCAAGGACAGCCTGGACTGGGTGGAGACAGCCGGTGACCATGACCTCTGGAAGCTCCCTTAGCCAGGGGAGGCAGCTGTGCCCAGCATCAGCCAGCCCTGGTCCCCACAGGCAGCCCATCTGGACACTGCATGATCACAGGGGCAGCGCTGTGGCCCGTGATGACGGCACTGTCTTCCCAGGTGGCCGCCCGGTCGCGCAGGTAACCACTGGAAGCAGGGGACAGTGTTGGGCTGGGGTGGCTGCTCCGGGGACCCCATGAGCTGTCATCTTTCTCTGCAGCCGCTGGGTGCGGGCCATGCCCGGCCTGGCCTACTGCACCTTCCTGCTGGCCATCGGCCTGTCCCGGATCTTCCTCCTGGCACACTTCCCCCACCAGGTGTTGGCTGGGCTGGTGACTGGTGAGTGCGGGCTGCGGTGCTGGGCCCTGCAGGTCTCCTGCCCTCCACACCTCCGTGACACCGCCTCCCCTCGTACCCCAGGTGTGGCCCTGGGTTGGTCGATGGCCCCCCGAGTGCCCATGGAGCGGGAGCTCAGCTTCTACGGGCTGACTGCACTGGCCCTCATGCTGGGCGCCAGCCTCATCTACTGGACCCTCGTGACGCTGGGCCTGGACCTTTCCTGGTGAGTCGCACTCCGCCCTGGGCAAGCTGGGCTGTCCCACCTTTGTGAGCCCCTCGGCCTTCCTCCCTCAGCCTCCTGAGTCACTGAGATTAGAAGCTGGTGGGTCTTGGGTTCATTATGGCTAAGAGGACCCGTGACCTGTCCTCCGACGTGGGCCCTCCCCGGTCACAGCAGGACATGCATGGGCCCTGTGGGCCCCCAGGCCCCGCTCCCCCTCAAGGTGCTCCCCCCGCAGGTCCATCAACCTGGCCTCCAAGTGGTGCGAGCGGCCTGAGTGGGTGCACATCGACAGCCAACCCTTCGCCTCGCTGAGCCGAGACTCAGGGGCGGCCCTGGGCCTGGGCATCGCCCTGCACTCACCCTGCTATGTCCAGATCCGAAGGGCGAGGCTGGGAGGCAGGCAGAAAGTAGCCTGCCTGGCACTGACCCTGGCGCTGCTGGGGGCCCTGAGTTGGCTGGGCCACCCACCCCAGGCCAGCCTCTTCTATATCTTCAACTTCCTGCAGTACACACTGTGGCCCTGCCTGGTCCTGGCCCTGGTGCCCTGGCTGGTCCTCACCCTCAGCACCCCACAGGCCCCGCCCACCCGCTCCTCGTGACTGAGGCCTGGACCACACTCCAGAGCACAGGGCTCCCCTCCTCCCAACACCTGGTCTTCGCCCTGAGGGTCTCCTGTCTCCCTGAGAGGGCAGGACACCCCTGCCCTCCCTCCAGGGCCCCAAGCAAAGGCAGCAAGACCTCTGCATTGCTGCGGGGGGGGGGGGACACGACATGGGACACCCTGGACGGCAATAAAGTCCTTAAACTTGGGATACCTCTGTGCCTTTTTTTTTTTTTTTTGGTACTGAGGATCGAACTCAGGACCTTGTGCTTGTGAGGCAGGCGGCAGAACCACTGAGCTACATCCCCTGCCCGCTTTGTTGCTTTTTTGAGATGAGCTCTCACTCTATAGTTCAGGCTGGCTTTGAACTCTGTCTCCTACCTCAGCCTCCTGAGTGCACCACCGGGCCAGCTTGGGTCCCTGTCTTTCAGGTGCTCACCCCTTCACCGACCTTCCTCAGGGAGCACTGAGTGTGGGAAGGGAGTTGGCCCTTGGGGCCACTTGCTGTCTTTGGCTTCCTGCAGCTGATGCCTCTCCCTGAGCAAAGGCTGGCCGCACCCCTGGTCCTGGCTGTATGGGCTGGTGGCTGGCAGAGGGGCAGCAGGGACGGGGCGCCAGGAAGCTGAGCCCACCCGCTCTCCAGGGGCCCCTGCGGCCCCCGCTGTGCCTGAAGAAGGCAGGGAGTTGGGCCAGGACCAGCCCCGGCCCCTCTCCTCTGCAGGCTGTGGGCCAGACCGTCTGGCAGCGGACACACCTCCATTCCTGCCCTGGCAGAGCCGTGGACAGGGTAAGGGCGGGCAGCTGGTCCTGAGGCCACAGGGCCACTGGACTTAAGGCCAAAGCCAAGGCACCAACCCTTAGCTCCGCCTCAGAGCTGCTGGCAGGGGAGGACTGCGTAGGGCACAGGCGAGGGTGCCCAGTGGGGCTGGGCAGGGCCTGGGCACCCTGAGAGACCCACACCACACTGTTTAATGTGTGACTTTTTGTTTTTAATACAAAAAATAAACAAAATCACAATGATGAAGGCCGGGGCGGGGTCACAGGGCGGGCTCCTGCTCCATGGGCTCCTCTGCAGGCCTGTGGGACAGATGGGGCTGAGCAGCTGCGGAGGCGTGAGGCGGGCATGGGCGGCACAGGCAAAGCGGGCGGGCGGCGCTCACCTGGGGCTGTGCTCCCGGGCCGAGGCCTGTGCCTGCTCGGCGCCCACAGACAGCAGTGCCATGGCGCTCACAGTCTCTGCCTCCTCCGCCTCACCTGCCTGTGCCTCCCGCAGGGAGCAGCCCAGGCCGGCTGAGAACCTCTGCACACAGCTCCAGTGTTTGCCTGGGGGCACAGGCAGGGGCAGGGGCGGGTCAGGGCCCCCAGCCCTGGCCCCCAATTCCCACCAGGCTAGGGTCCCCCCTCGTCCACGAACCCTGGATCTCAATGACTTTCTCAAGCGTGGCCACCGCGTTGACGTTGGGCTTCTGCTGCAGCACGGCCTCATCCAAGGGCTGCAACTGGCAGGAGAGAGGGGGCTTGGGCATCAGGACAGGCAACCTGCCTGGGACACCCCGGGCTGGCCCGGCCCTCACCTCCACGCTGAGCAGGGCGGAGACACAGGCCTCAGAGGCATCACAGATGGCGGTCAGGTCATGGCCCCCCTCCAGGGCCAGCACCACCCGGCCCCCCGCCAGCGTCATCAGCTGCCTGGTCAGGTGGCCGAAGCCTTGGAGGGGAGAGGGAAAGCAGAAGGTGAACAGAGAGCGGGCACACTGAAACCCCACCTAAGCAAACCTCAGGGCAGGGGGCTGAGGGGTCTGTCGGAGATGAACACTCAGCGAGGGAATCGCCACCGCCCGGCCAGGCATGGGGCTCGCCTGCCATCCCACCACTTAAGGAGCAGGCAGAGGATCCCTGACAGTTTGAAGCCAGCCTGGGCTACACAGCAAGACCCTGTCTCAAAACTCCAAAAATAAAAATAAAATAAAATAAGGTTCCCAGTCGCCCCCAGCCGCGCAGGGCAGATCCCTGCTGCCCTTCTACAGTGGCCTGCCTTATGCCCCTCCCTCCCCGGCCCCAGCGGCTCACATCTGGCAGTGACAGAGTAGCCACCCAGGGGGGACAAGTGTCCTTCCACAGCGTCGAAGCCAGCGGAGACGAGAACCACGTCGGGCGCGAACTCCTGGGCGATGGGCATGACCACTGTCCTGCAAGCACGCCCTCGGCTGGGACCACGCCCTCGGCGCCTTTGCGGCGAGGCCATGCCTTCTCCCCCCCCCATGCCAGGACCACGCCCACCCCTCGACCCTACCTGAAGGCCGTCAGGTACTCCACGTCACCGATGGGCGGGTCCACGCCACCCGTCCAGGCCACGTTCACGTTGTACCCCACGCCGGGGCCCCCGCCAACCTGGCAGTGGGCAGGAGGGAGGGCAGATGTGACTCTCAGGCGGGGGCCCGGCAACCCAGCCTGCCTCCCAGGACCCAGCCGCACCTCCTCGGGGGCCCCAGAGCCCGGGAAGAAGTTGCCGTGGTCGTAGCGGTGCAGCGAGATGTAGAGCACCGAGGGGTCGCTGTAGAAGGCCTGCTGCGTGCCATTGCCGTGGTGGATGTCCTGTGGACGGGACACGCCTGACCTGCCAGCCTCCACTCCAGCTGGGCCGGGCCCACTGCGCCAGGCACACACTATGACGCGGGGCAGCCTGGAGTGCACTGAGGCTGGGGGTCCCACATCCACCATCTTCTCTGTTTCTCTGGGTTCTCGGGAAGGGGCCCCGGTTCCGGTGCCTGCCAGGCAAACGCTCTACCACTCAGCCACATCCCTAGCCCTTTCATAAAATTTTTAATTATTTCAGACAGGGTCTCACTATGTAGTCCAGGCTGGCCTTGTCAAACTCATGGCAATCCTCCTGCCTCAGCCTCCCCAGGAGCTAGGAGTATAGTTGTGTGCCACCATGCCTAGCATTTACATGAATTTTTTTTTTTTTTGGTACCGGGCATCAAGCTCCAGTTGTTGTGCTTGCGAAGTTGCGCTTGCGAGGCAGGCGGTGGAACCACTGAGCTAAATCCCTGGCCCCGTTTGTATGAATTTTTAAACCAAAATTGGGCTCTAAAGGTTTTGCCAGTGCTAGGGATTGTTCCTGGCGAGGTCCCCAAGCACAGGGAGCAGAAGAGGGTGCAGCGCCCCCATCTCTGTGGGCTCGGTGGGTGGCTGGTGGGGCTCTCACCCAGACCTTCACTCCCACCACTCGGGGTGGCTGGCTCAGGAGCTAGTGGGTCCCTGACGCCCGTCAGCCCGGGCTCCGGCCTTCTAGCAGCGGCAGTGGCACTGTCGCTAGCGGCTCAGGCTGGAAAGCCCTCCGCTGTGGGGCTGCAGGGGAGGCACCCTGGGGCCTCTCCAACTGGCGGGAGCTGTGGGGTGCAGCGCCTACCCAGTCTACGATGAGGACCTTGCCCACGTTCAGCTTCTGCTGCAGCAGCTTGGCCGTGATGGCTACGGAGTTGAAGAAGCAGAATCCCCTGCGGGCGGGGAGAAGGGCGGGTGTCACCTCGGAACAGCAGGACAGGGCTGCCCAGACAGGACGGCGGGACTGGCACTCACATGGCCGTGGACTGCTCGGCGTGGTGTCCTGGGGGCCGGATGATGGCAAAGCCATTCTGAAAAGGTGCGGGCAGAGAACAAAGGCCGGACACAGGGAAGCAAGGTGGCCAGGGAGGGTGGGCATGGGGACAGGAGCAGAAGCCAGGCAAGGAAGGGGACACGGGTCAGACAGGCACACCGAGCGGAGTGTCAGGGCACCGCACAGGTCCCGAGTGTCAATCCCGGTGCTGGTCCCTGGGTCTCTTAGCCTCTGGCTGTCCAGGGGCTGTCACCACCCTCCTCTGGCCCCCAGGAGCTGAGCTGCAGAGGACAGAGCCTCAGGGAGGGGAGGCCACGCCTGCCACTGTCCCTGCCTCACCTTGAGCTCGCCCACGGCCACCTTGAAGGCCAGCTCCAGCAGGCACCCCACGGCCATGCGCACAGCACTGGAGGAGTGCATCTCATTCCACACAGTGTCGCTGTCCACCTGCAGCGGGCATCGGCTCAGGACGGGTGGGGTGGGCGCCAGCCCTGCCCACCTATCCCCGTGGGCACCTGCAGCCCACTCACCCCAATGCCCCCACAGGGCAGCACGGCGTACATCTTCTGGCTGATGGGGCCTGCGGGGCACAGGGACGGAGCTGCCACATCGCTCCTGCTGGGCCAGCCTGCCACCCAGCCTCCAACCGGGCCCAGGAGCCACCCTCACCGAGCAGCTTCTTGCTGTCCAGCTTCTGCCGGTTGAGCGGGCTTGTCCCATAGAGCAGCGTGTGGAACTCTGAGTGCACCGTCTGGATCTCATCCAGGGTGGCCTTGCGGCCCCGCACCCGCTGCGGGGTGGTGAGAGGCTGCGTGGGGCTCTGCACCTGTGACCCCGAGCCCAGGGGCCCCGGGCCACCCCGGACTCCACCCTGCTTCGGGCCAGAACAGGAGGGCGACAGGCGGGGGGAGCGGGACGTGGGAGCGGGCGCCAGTCCTCACCTCGCACCTCCCCAGCAGGCCCGTCTCCTGCAGCCTCGACCAGATGCTCTGGATGCGGCCAGCGTGCTCAGGGTGGACGTGCGTATTCCCGCACACGCACTGGTGCTTCAGCATGAACGTGTCGTACACCACGCCTGGGCACAGACTGGGTCAGTCGGCGGCCATCCCCAGCCACACGCGCCCAGGGCTGAGCTCCCTCCCTGCCTGGCGCGCATGCCAGGGCACAGACAGACCCTGAGCCCAGTGCGGCGGGCAGAGGGAGCCGCACTGCAGTGCCACCCTGATCAGCCGCAGGAGCAGAGGCCGGAGCAGGCGCTCACCGGTGGTGAACAGGTGCTTGGTGGGCGGGTCTGGAGGGCTCTTCACACCCCCTGGCGCAGCAGGTGAGGACTGGGTGCGGCCCAGGGCCTGGTGGGGCACGGCGGCCAGGCTGAGGGGTGCCTGGTACACGTGCAGGGGTGGCAGCTGCTGGGCATCTGTGAACAGCTGGGGCGAGGGGTGGGGGTGAGGCAGGTGATGAGGGGCAGGTGCCCCAACCCCACACTGCCCGGAGGCCCAGGCCCGCAGGGCTCCTGGGGACAGGCCCGCCGCCTGCCTGCCTGTGCACATCCCCGGAGGGACCGTGAGTCAGCGAGCAGCTCTGAGGTAAGCAGCGGGGGCGGGGATGAGTCAGGCCGCTGGGCCCTGCGCTGTGAATGGAGCGCTGTAGTAGCAGCAGGCAATGCGTACACACCGCAGCGCAGGACACTGCAGCGCACACGGCACCAGGGCCCCCAAGCTTGGCACGGGGTGGAAGGGCACCTCTGTGTAGCCAGCGCCGGGCTCCTCCAGGTCGGGCCCCTCCTCAGGGCCACTGTCGCCCGCTGGGTCCTGGGCCTGGACGCAGCCGTCCTCCCCGTCCTCCTCCGCCTCCTCCTCCTCCTCCTCCTCCTCCTCCTCCAGGTCCTCCTGGGTGCTCTCGCTCTCCGTGGAGCCCTCCCGGGGCACCGCCAGGGCCCCCTCACCCAGTAGGGCCTCCTGCTGCTCCGTGAGCTCCTCCTCGGTTTCCTCAGGGTGTGTGGTGGGCGGCCTGGGCAGCTCCCCAGTCTTAGTGAGGATCTGGGGGCAGAAGGCAGGGGCACACACCTCTCATCCCAGCACTAGGAGGCCGAGGCAGGAGGACCGCGGTGAGCTCCAGGCCAGCTTGGGCTACATAGCAAGACCCTGTCTCAAAACACCAAGAAACAGAACAGGAAAGCCGCACACGCCCGGCCGCCACCGCCCGGTACCTTGCCCAGCTGCAGCTGCTGCTGCTTTTGCCTCTCCAGGAACTGCTGCTGTGTGACGAGCTGCTGCAGGGCCTGGGGGCTCTGCGGTAGCGGCGAGGACTGCGTTCGACTCAGCGGCCGGTGCCGGGGGAGCTTGCCCGCTGTTCGCATGCTGGTGGCCACACGCTCGCCTGTCACCAGGGGTGACTGCCCGTGGATCGGCACTGGGGAGGGGAGGCGCGTGAGCCATCTGTGCTGCACGGGGCCTGGCACCCCAGCCCAGCCCAGCCCCGAGCCCCCCGGGTGCACACAAGGTCCTGGGCCACCACGTGCATGGGCAGCCAGGCAGCGCTGACCAGGCCCCCAACCAGCCCGGGGCCAGGGTGGACGCCCACCCTCCCAGGACCTCGGTGATGCCCACAGGCACCTGAGTGCTGTCCTCCTTTGAGCCACGTGAGCCACAGCTGCCGCCTGTGAGTGGCCACAGAGACCTGGGAACTCAGCCTGTCTACACTGCTCGGCGGACCCCAAAGACTCAGTGTGAAACTGGTAAAATCCCCAGCAGTGACTACAGTCCGTACACAGAGTTAATGTTCTTAATATTACTTATGTACTTATTTACTTCGTTGATTTTTTTGCCAGGGTCTCGCCATGCAGTTCAGACTGACCTTGAACTCACTACATAGCCCAGGCTGGCCTCGAACTCTCAGTGATCTTCCTGCCTCAGCCTCCCAAGATCTGGGACTACAGGTGTGCACCACCACACCAGCCTGAATACAACTTAAATATATGGCATAAAACTAATTCCTTGCCATCCCCTTCCCTTTCCCTTCCCTCCCTTTTTGAGACACAGTGTGTAGCCCAGGCTGCCTGTGAACTCATGGTGACCCTCCTGCCTCAGCCTCCCGAATGCTGGGTGGCATGTCCCACCATGCCTGGCTCTTTCTAACCCCTCCAGCATGGCTGTCCCCACTGAACAGGAACCGGCGGGGTCCCCACGCCCACTCACCTGCGATGAGGGTGCTCTGCTGCCGGGCCTGCTCCAGCAACAGCACGTGCTGCAGCAGGGACGCGTGCCCGTGGGTGCCCACATCACCCTCCAGCGCCACGCCCAGCAGGCAGCCCGGGATGGACGAGGTGCTCGTGAACTTGCCAGTCAGCGGGCCACCCGGCTGCAGCGCCTGGAGGGCCTGCCTCTCGGCCTCCTGCTGCGTGGCCAGCTTCGGGGAGGCCTGGCGGGGTCGGGAGGTGAGAGGAGCCCCACACCCGGCCCTGGGCTGTCGCCCCGTCCGCCCAAGGCTCTCACCGTGAGGTGCGAGTTGGAGACAGTGACTGTGGCCTGCAGCCCGAGGGAGATGTTGGGCAGCGACGGAGACGTGTAGAGGCTGAACTGGCTGGGGGCGGCATCCAGGGCCAGGGCCCGGTGCTGCGGGAGCATCTGAGGAGCGAAGGCAGGCTGAGGGCAGCTGGGGCCTGCGCTGGGCCACAAGGGGCCGTGCGCACCCCGGTCCTGGCCCACGGGCTCGGCGTCCTACCTCGGTGGGGATGTTGGGGACTGAGCCCGCGAAGCCGTTCTCAGCGATGGTGCCGTGGGAGCTGTTGGGAGAGCTGGGGCCGGAGCCGGGCGCGCTGTTACACACGGACGGCGCTGCGGAGAAGCGGCTGTCACTGGGCCTGCCCTGGCCATCCACCCGGCCCCCCAGGATGGGACTGCGGGAGCCCTCACCCCCAGGGCCGGCGCCCGCGATCCCCACGGCTCTCTTCTTGAAAGTGCTGACCACGGCCCCGTCCTTGCGGCGCAGCAGGGGGCTGCTTCTCCGCTCGGCCACCTTCTGCTTTAGCCTCGAGCGCACCTTCAGGTTGGGTTCCGAGGCTGAGGGGCGTGGGGGCTCAGCGTGCTGCCCGGGCCCTGGCCCAGCCCAAGGCCCGCCTCTGCCCGCTGCCCCCGCCCGCCAGTGCAGGCCGCCTCGCACACACCGGTCTTGCGGAGGGGGAAGTCGTCGCGGCTGTCGTAGGGCCCCAGGAGAGGCAGCTTGTAGGAGGGAGGCGTCCCAGGGGGGCCGCTCTGGGGAGGGGAGCTCTGGTCCAAAGAAGCATGGTGGGCTCCCCTGGGAGAGGCGGACCAGTCACCCCGCGCCCAGCCCACCGCCGCCCAATTAGGGGTGGTCCCTTGGACACAGGGACAGGGACGGGTCCTGGTGGGCAGAAAGGGGGGGGCCGCCCCAGCATTACCAGCACTTGGGGTGCTGAGGGAGGGAATGGTTGAGGCCGCCTGGCGTGGGCTCCTTCGACTTGGACAGGAGGAACTCCTGCAGCCGCAGCTTCACCTCGGTGCTGGCGATGGCACCTGTGGGTGGGGCCGCTGAGCTGGGCGCCAGCCTGGGCCCCAGCAACCCCACCGCCCCCATCCTTACTCTCTTTGCTCTTCTCCTTGTGGCGCAAGACGAGCAGCTGCTGCTCCAGCCGCTGCCTCTCCAGCTCCTCCTGCCGCTGCTGCTCGCGCTGCCTCTGCTGCTCCAGATCGCGCTGCCGCTGGGCCGCCAGCCTCTCCTGCTGCTGCTGCAGGCAGGCGGAGGGTGGCATGAGCAGACGCGGGCGGCGGGCAGCGGGCAGGGCAGGGCCAGGGCCGCCGCCCCGAGCTCACCTGCAGGTGTTTCTGCAGCTGCGCCTCGTGCTGCCGCGTCAGGTGCGCGTGCTGCTTCTGAAACTCTGCGAACAGGAGCTGTTTCTGCAGCTGCTGCTGTTGCTTCAGGGCCGCCAGCTCCTGTTGCAGCTGCCGCTCCCGCAGCACAGGGTCCGTGGGGTCCACAGGGTCTATGGGCCCGGCCGGCGCCCCCCGCCGCACCCCGGGGCCCACAGCACTGGGCATGGCCCCGGGCAGTGCTGGCTTCACCTCCACTGCGGGCACAAGAGGAAGATGCAGGCCGGGGATGTAGCTCAGTGGTTCCGCCGCCTGCCTCGCAAGCGCAAGGTCCCGAGTTTGATCCCCGGTACCAAAAAAAAAAAAACCAAACAAACAAGAGGAAAATGTTCAGTGGGCACCAGGCAGGGCGACCGGGCCCCGAGTGCAGCATGGGCATCAGGACACGTGCCGGACACTGCCATCCACCCAGTGAGGAGACTGCACCCGGGACTTGGGGAGGGAGGCGTGCGAGGGGTGCACAGCTGGGGGCACAGCGCTGCTGGGCAAGTGCAGGCCCCGGGCTCTGGCCCCAGCACTCGGGAGCCTCAGGCGGGAGGGAGGCTGTGAGGTCAGGGCCAGCCTGGGCTAAGACCCTGTCTGAAAAGAGGCTGAAGAGAAGGAAGAGGCGGCAGCCGGGGAGGAGCAGGGGGAGGAGCGCAGTGGCCGGTGGGCAGGGATCGGCCAGACACTGGGCGTGCAGTCACTGCCTGAGCACTGCTGCTGCCCCCCTCACAGACGAGGAAACTGAGGCCTAGAGAACGTGACAGACCCAGCCGAGAGGCTGAAGAACCAGGCTACGAAGACAAACCCTGCGCCTTGCTCACTTTCCTGTGCCTTCTCTGGACCTCACAACGCCACTCCCCTGCCAAAGGCTACAACACCAGACAAACTGAGGCACAGAGGCTGGCTCCAGAGCTGGGGGCACCACCTGCTCACCCCACCCTCTCCACCTCCACTGGCAGGGCAGGGGCAGGAGAGCTGGGATGGAAATGGGGGAAGGGACAGAGGGAGCTGGGAGCCAGCCTAGCTTCCTCTGCTGCATTATCTCTTCTCAACAGTTTTATTGTGATTACCCTGAATACCCCGCTATATAGAGAGCAAGCCAAACAGCAGCTGTGCAGGGGGAGGGGACAGGAAGCAGGGCGAGGAGGCGGCCCTCAGCCCCATCCTGCTGCAGAGGGAGCCAGGGGCGGGTGGGGGATCTCGGGGGTCCCAGGACCTGAGCCCCCACCGCGGACAGCGGGCAGAGATGGTTCAGACCAGGTGGACTCATGTGGGCCGACCTCAACCTCCTGATCCCTGAGCACTGTGCCCTGGTCACCGAACATCACTCGCCCCACAGCCCTGTGGTTGCTAGGGTGACAGGGCAAACACTTCCGCCAGCAAGGAGCCCCAAGCCCAGCCCATCAGGAAGGGCAGGCAGGAAGCTGGCCAGGGAGGAGGAAGTGAGAAGGCAGGACCAGCCCATCTGGTTTCTTTTCCACTTTTCCCAAAGCCAGGCCCCTCTCTCCTCCAACAGTCCAGGAAGCCCACAGGAACGGGAAGGGCTCCGGTGCCAGGCGGCCTGTGGAGCACACAGGACCCCAATCCTGGACAGCTGCAGTGACAGGCCACTTCCCTGCCTGCCAGCTCAGGGCAGGACAGGAGCCAGAGTGTCATCTAGGCAGGCGGGGCTGAGGAACCCCAGGCGGCGGGTGCGTGTGTGTGTGTGTGTGTGTGTGTGTGTGTGTGTGTGTCTGGGGAGCCTGACTGGTGTCTGCCTCCAACAAATGCTGCTCCCAGAGGCGGCTGGCACATTCCTCAGTGGTTTCCCGTCAGCCATGCTGACGACTCTGAGGCCACCAGGCCAGAGCCACATCTGCAGGAGTGGCCAGATGTGCCCAGGAGGGTGGAGCCTTCTGCGCACACTCAAGCACACACCCCCTCAGTCCCCGCCCACAGCCCCTGAAATTGGCCCTTCGGGGAAGCAGCCCTCATCCAGATGAAACTCGGGCATCCAGAGAGGACCCGGGCAGGCTGCAGGGCTCTCTCTAGGCAAGCCACTTGCCCAGGGAAGGGCAGGGGTCCAAGCGCTCCTGGCTCCCAACAGATAACCCACTCGGGCTGGAACCCAGGCCAGAGGGCTGCCTTCCCTCGCATGCAGCTCAGACATAGGATCTCCCTCAGCCGCTGCCCTGAGCTGCCTGGCTGTGCCATGTGGGACCCACAACCCCACTGGCAGCTGGAGGATGGACAGGCCTCCTCACAGCCCTGCTCCCAGCAGGTGGGAGCCCGGGCAGTGGAGGGTTTGATTTGCAGCAGCTCAGAATACACCAGGGCTCTGCCAGGTGGCAACCTGGCTCTGCCCAGATTGGCAGGGGCCATGGCTGTGCAGCTGGACTCCAGAAGGAAGAGGCAGGCCTGGAGACCCCAGAATGTTGTCCGCAGTGCACAGAGCCCAGGGCCTAGCTGGCCAGGGCATCCTGGAGGGTCGGTGCCCTCAGCCCACTTGGCACGAGTGGAACAGGTGGCAGCAGCTGCCACCAAACCGAGCCCCTGGCAGGGAAGTGGGGGGTAGGAGGCTGGGCAGAGGGGTGCTGTTACCCACAGGGGCGAGCTGGATACTCCACGCAGCAAAACGCCCCCGGAAGTCCAGGAGGGGGTCACAGGGGGTGCTCCCCACCCAGCTGCACTGATAGCTCTGAGAACCCAGAAACCAGCTGGTCACAGCGCCCTGTCCTGATGCTGACCCTAACTGCACAGCGGGTGGCTGGGGCTGCAGCTCCATCCAGCGGCCCGTAGGCCCTGAGCTCTGGCTCAGCCAGGGCCCCTATGCCAGCCCAGGGGACAGTAGAGCGGGGGCGCCCCCTCCTGTCCACCCAGTTGGCCTGTCCTCCTCAGGTGCCTCATAAACTTGGTGGGCTCTGGGACAGACTGCTGGGCAGCACAACCGGGGAAGACGGCTCCACAGCAGCACCAACAGCACCAACGGCAGCCCCAGGACCTCGGCCAGCACCGCCCCGGTCTAAAACCATGACCCCATGCGTGGCCTTGGAGAGCAGCTCTGGGCAGCACCTGTGCGCAAGGCTAAACCTCACACCTGCCCGCTGCACGGCCCTCAGAGTCCAGCAGGGGCGGTGCCCAGTGCTCCCTGGACAGCCCTGGGGTGGCTCTGTGTACAGGCCCGCCCAGCCCACTCTGAAGTGTCCTGACCTGGAGCCAGTGGCCTCAGAGGCCCAAGGAGGAGGAGACACGGGTTGGTCTGCTCAGAGTCCTTCGCTGAGAGGCTGGTGTGACGGCCTTTGTGTGCATCCACGCTGCACACTGGGGCACAGGCAAAGACACCTCGCGTCTCAGGGAGATGGCTGTGCCCAGAGCAGCCCAACTGGGAAGAGCGGCGCCCCCACCAAGCAGGCTGGGCCCACCAGAGCCCCAGTCAAGCCCGCTGCAGGCAGCACTCTCCATGCCGGACTGGTTCTGTCCCTAAGAGGGGGAGGCTCCCGCCCATCCCTGCCCCTGCCCGAGGGCACTGGGAGGGAGGCAGGGGCCCAGACGTTCCCACCACCGTGGCTGGTTCCCAGGATCTATTTCTGGGCTCTTACGTGAATAGGGAGGCCGTGGTTGGTGCAACAGGTTCCGCCACAATTCTGACAGCATTCCCCTGTGTGGCCCGTGATGCTCACCAGCGATTTGCCCAACCAAGGAATGGTGAGGCCGGGGCTGGGGTGGAAGTGGGCATGGACAGTGCCACCTGCTGGGCTGCGGTGCCGGGGTCCAGCTCAGAGCCGGGTACCGGGTACCAGCGAGCTACAGCACAGCACCTGCCTCCGGGCTACAGACCAGGCCCGTCCTGGGAAGCGCTCGCTGCTCCATGGGGGCCCTGGCAACACAGGCGCCTGCCTAGAGGCCAGGGAGCATTCCCAGACCCCAAGCAGAATTCCACGGGGCCAACTTCACAGACCCCAGGTGGCTAGGACACTGGGCTCCCTCCTGCGTCCCGAGGCCACGCTGCGACCCTGTCCCCCAAAGCCCCTCCAGGGCCAGGTGCAGCACCTCTGAGGCACCTCACCCGCCTGCTGTCCCCAAGAAGGGCCGCTCTGTCCTCCATGGTGGGGACATGGCACCGCAGCCTGGCACTCGTGCACACGGGCTGCATCCCTGCCCTCGGGACGGCCTTCCCGGGTCCCTTCCCTCCCCCGACCCACACCCTCCTGCTGAGCACCTGGAGGACCTGTGCCCCGTGGTGACACACAGCCACGTGACACTGTCTCCTGAGGACACCAGGGCCTGGAGACGCAACTGTCCCAGCCAGAGGGGCAAACCCTGCCAGGGGCCCCAGGACGGAGGTGGGGGTCGCCAGCCATCCTGGCTCTGCCCTCCCCCACCCGGCTGTGCCATGGAAGAGGAGCCGGGCATGGTGGCGCACGCGTCTAGTCCCAATCCTTGGGAGGCTGAGTCGGGAGGATGACTGTAAGTTCACGGCCAGTCTGGGCTACACTGAGAGCCTGTCTCAAAAACAAAGCAAAGCCAGAAGGGAAATCCAAAGGCTGCTCCTGGATACCCCAAGAGCTGCGGCAGGAGCCCTGCACAGCACCACAGTCACAGAATCTGGACAAGGCAGCTAGCCGACTCTGAACACCAGGGCCCGGGAGCACGGGGCACAAGGGGGCTGGATGCAGGGAGTCCCAGGAGCTGGTGCTGACCCTGATTGTGAACGCTAAGCTGGCCATGGTGGCGCATGCCAGTAATCCCAGCACTCAGGAAGCTGAGGCAGGAGGAACTGCAAGTTCAAGGCCAGCCTAGGCTACAAAAACAAAAAGTCCTGACAGGGCTTTGCAGCCCGGGGGACACACACCGTGAAAAAGCAGGCCAAGTGCCTGTCTGGGAAGGCAGACTCCACCTCCTGGCATTCCCAGGAAACACTGGGAGCTGAGCTGGGTGCTATACAAAGGCACAGGGCCAGCCAACTACCCAGCTGCGGGCTGGGACGCAGGGCTGGTGGGAGACCGGCCTCCACCCACACACAGCCAGCCTGACAGCCAGAGGCACCTGGCCCCTCCGCACCTGCGTGCTGGGGACCAATGGCCTCTCTCCTAGCTAGGCCCTGACACCAGGGCTTCTGGGGGGCCGGGATCGCCAGGGTGGCTGGGCCCACTGCCCCGACTGCACAGGGTGCAAGAAGGGAGCCTTCCTTCCTCCAAGCAGGGCCCGGCCACAGACGACAGTTAGCTAATGCTGGCCGCGCACTCGTGCACACACTCCCTGGAGCATCTGCCAGGACCGGGCCTGACACCCACCGACCCGCATCCCGACTGCCGGCTGTCACAGCTGCATGTGCGAACACAGCGAATCTGATTTCCTGTCTGGCAGCCATGCAGCTGGGAAAGGACAGCTGAGGGCACAAGAACAAGAGGCCCAGGGCGGGGAGCTCAATGCTGCTTCCTCGGGGCCCAAGTCCACACAGGTAGAGACTTCCAAGCGATCCTGCGTATTTAAAGGAAGCGGGACCCCCCCTCAGAACGCCCAGGAGAGCTCCCCAAGGCCAGAGTGGTCCCTGTTCTTTGGGAGCACAAACTGGGCCACAGAGGCAGCCTGCCATGTAAAGTTACACAGGTCATACACTGCACATGGCAGCCAACTGAACCAGGGCAAGTTGGGGCTGGAACCTAACCCACGCTCCAATTGCTAAGCTGTGACACTGGCACAGGGGTACATCCCCCCAGAAGGGCCACCTTTAACAAGGGCCACAAAAGCAGCTTTAACAAGGACCCCACACCAAGATCTGAGTTCAAATCCCAGCTCTGGCTGTGACCTTGCCAAGCCCCCTGACCTCTGTGGTCCTTCTCACTTGGAGACGTGTTACTAACACCCTTCCTACAGGGGATAAGGCAGGGGAGCCCCCAGTACTCCTACACCTGCCACATGGGAAGACTGCTCCCCACCAGGGCTGGCTCCACACCGGCACACCTTGTGTCACACAGAGGGAAAGCCTGGGGCCCATCCGAATCCAGAGCACCTCCCTGCATGGGGACAGAGGTCCTCTGGTGTCTTCTCCCAGGACTGGGGACCAGACTCAGGGCCTCCACACTGACCAATGTCCTAGCTCTTTTTATTCTTTGTTTTATTTTGTGCCAGAGTCTCGCTAAATCGCTGCTAGCCAGGTTGGGCTCTAACTTGGGATCCCCCTGCCTCAGCCTCCCTTCACGCCCTGCACACTACTACCCAGGCATCAGCCAGACCAAGGGCCACAGAGGGGAACCCCGCGTCCAGGTCAAGAGAGCAGCGACTCCTGGGAAGCTCACGGTGAGCTGAGAGCTCAACCCTGCAGACCCCACCATGGCTCCAAGACTCGACTTTCCTCTCAGGAACAGCAGTGTGCCTGGCCCTCCCCGGCAGGACCTGCTGTGCTTCAGTCACCAGAGGGCCAGGCCCCAGAACAGAGCCGGGAACGGCTCCACCCACTGCGGTGTCCATCCAGGTCCCAGGCACCGTGCTTGGCGCTGAGCACTGGCAGCCAGCAGGACAGCAGGTACCCACCCCTTCATCCCAGCACTCAGGAGGCGGAGGCAAGAGGATCACTGTGAGTTCGAGGGCAGCCTGGGCCACACAGTAAGACACTATCTCAGAAAAATCAAAATAACAACAAAAATGTGGCCAAGAGGGCCGGGGATTTAGCTCAGTGGTTCCGCTGCCTGCCTCGAAAGTGCAAGGTCCTGTGTTCAATCCCTGGTAACATATAATAAAAAAAAAAAAGAAAAATATGACCAAGAGAGCAAAGGCTGCCCTTCAAACTGCCGAAAACCTGCTGCTGGGATGGCGGGGAAGCCCCATGCGGACGGCCCTCTCTCTAACCCTTCGGACCGGGAGCCCGGGACACACATGCTGCCTGCCATCAAGAAGGAATGAGGGCGCTGCCACAGCCACGGGCACCGGGACCCCAAGTCCTGTCGGGACGTGGGACAGGCAAGAAACAGCAGGCTGCCGCCCAGTCCCTCACCACCCTGCTTATCTGGGGTGGGCATTTTTTCTAAGCCAAAGGTTAAAGTGTTTCTATTTGAAACATCTATTTACATTCCAGAGTCCAAAAAAGAAAAAGGAATACAGGCAGCCAAGCCCGGGGCTGTATCTGTCCTGCCGCACGTCACAGGCAGCACTCCGGGCCTCAGGGACATTCCCGCCCTCTCCAGCGCTGGCTGCCGCTGGCTTCTGGTGACTCACGCCTCTTCTCGCCTCGCCAGGAGGGCCGGCTGGCCTCGGGGTAGGGGACAGGGCTGAGGTGCAGGGGGACAGGTCCAGCTCGAGGGGCACAGCTGGGAGGGAGCTCAGGCCAAGCGCTGGGCAGGAGACACAGGGCTGGCGCAGGATGAGGGTGCAGGGACTGAACACCCACTGCCCTCTGGGGGACAAGGCCAGGGTTTGGAGCCAGAGCTGCAGGCTGGATTAGCAGAGAAAAAAGCCAGCCTGCTCAGACCTCCTGGGGCTGGAGACGCCTTGGTAGGTGCAGCAGGGCCCCTGGGGAACCTGAACCCTGCCCAACCTTATCCCGAAGCTCAGAGCCGGGTCTCAGGCACTGGGAGGCTCACAGCCCCCCTCCTGATTCAGAGCCTTGGGCTCCACACCCACACATTCAGAGCTAGGACTCCCCACAGCACGCACACGCGCTCACACATGCGCCAGGCTGCAGCCAGGAGGCCACGCGGGCATGGGCCCAGCACCCCTCCCTGCAGGAAGCATCTTGTGGTGCCGGCCTGGTGGGACAGCTGTGCCAGGAGGGCCTGGTGCTGCCAACAGGTTCCTGGGAGCAGGGAGGAGAGGCTGCTGGGGGGAGCCCACCCCCAAGCAAGTCTGAGAAAGTCCCTGCCGAGAAGGTGCAGGTGAGGGGCCAGCAGGTCACCTGGGCCAGACTGACAGCTCTGCACCCACAGGCCAGGCTGAACCAGGGCCTGGGGGACGGTCACCGAGCCCCTGGCACCCCAGCTGCAGAGACCACAGGTCACCAGCCCAGGGAGCCCCTGCTCAGCAGTGGGTGACCCTCCTGGGGCCGGCAGCCTGGGAAGGAGGAACAGGGTCCCGAGGAGGCGACCTCAGGAGCAGGCATGACCCGATGGCACCATCACCCTGCTCAGCACAGCTTCTAGGAGCGGCCAGGATGGCCCCACCTGAGGGAAGTGAGGGGCAGGTGGCGCAGTGGGTGCTGGCTCACCTGCCACGGGGATGCTGCGCAGTGGTGTCCGCGGCAGGATCTCCAGGGACGGCTCCCGGCCAGCCACGCCATCTGCTGAGAGAGGGGGCTCCGTGTCGTGGGTTGTCTGCAGCACCTCCAGGGGCCCCTGTGCCTTGGGCACCAGCAGCATTCCCGGAGGGGCACGGGGCTGCGGGCGCACGGTGGCTGAGGCTCGGGACTCCCTGGTCACCGTGGGCCCCGAGTGGTGGTGGGGTGCCACATGCAGCCGTCGCTCAGGGACAGCTGGGCAGAAGCCTGAGGGCGTAGAGCTGGGGGCCACGGTCAGGGCCCGGGAGCCCTGTGGCTCAGGGACGGGCAGGGAGCGCGGCGGGCAACGGGCGGCGGGTGGCCCTGAGTCCCCTCCCAGCCCGTGACAGCTCTGGGCCGGCTCCCTGCTCTGAGGAGTGAGCCGCCGGCAGCTGGCAAGAGCCTGAAATAGCAGCTGGGGGAGGGCCTGGCTATAAATAGGTGAGGGCTCGGAGCGCGGGCTGCCAGGAGCCGGCTGGCGGAGGCCCCATGGGGCGGCGTTCCACCCAGGAGGAAGCGCCAGCGAGGGAGGGGACCATCAGGGAAGGGCCTGGGGCCAAGGCTGAGAGCCTGGCCGGCTGGTGGAGGTGGAAGCTGGGCTGGGGACGGGCACAGGCTGGGAGCGCGTGTGGCCAGAGCGGCCCGGTCCACTCTCCTACTTGCCACGGGACGCAAAGGAAGCAGAAGGCTGGGGGCAGGGACACAGGCGTCACCACCTGGCCTAAACTTCCTGCAGCCCCTGCTCTTCCTTTTCATAGACCATTCTCGGCGCCCGGGATGGAGCCGCATGCCTGCTGACCAAGGACTCCGGCACAGAGCTACATCCCCAATCCTTTCTAACACTTTTATGTCGAGCCCAGCATGGCGGCACGTGCCTGTGAGCCCAGCACTCAGGAGGCTAAGGCAGGGAGGATCGCTGTGAGTCTGAGGCCAACTGTTTCAAAATTAAAATAAAATCGAATGTCTGAGACAAGGCTGCCCGACTCCCCCAGTGTCTCCTGAACGGCCCTGCAGGGCTTCCCTCCCTGGGTGGCGAGGCCGGCAGCTCCGCCCTGGACCTGAGCTAGTACAGGGCTGAGCCCGGCACACACGGCACCTCACTTTCCTGCTCGACGACCTTGGGAGAGAGATACAGATGGGGAAACCAAGGCACCGTGTGATCACACTCACCTGAGGTCACACAACTGCCTACACAGCAGGGCTGGGAGATGATCTGTGAGTCCACTCCTCCCACAAGGGCCACACAGGGCTCCTGGGGCCGCTGCCGAGAGTGGCGAGGACCAGGGCCCAGCAGGCACAGCCCTGAGCACTGCGCCTGACGCGCCACGGCCCCCTGACCTCCCCATAGCCTTTAATAGCCAGGTTATTCCTGGTCTACATCCCCTCCTGATGTCGCAGTCGCTATTTTGGGGTCCCCGCTAGGCCTCTCCTTGCCCCTACTGCAGGCACAGAACCAGGGACACCTGTCCTCTCCCCTACACTGACCGCAGCTTCCCACCGGGGGCCTGCAGACAGCGGCCAAGTGAGGACAACGGCAGCCGTGACTGCTGGAGCCCAGCTTCCACCAGCCAGGAGTGGAGGTGGGTCCCTCCTCGAAGGCCCACAGGGACAAGACAGGAGGCGGAGGCAGGCCATCTCTGGGCCTAGACCGGGGAGACAGCATGGGGTGATGGACAGAGACGCAAAGGAGCCAGAAGGTGAGGGGCAGCAGCCCATCCTGCTGGGACTCTACCGCCTGCTCTGGGCACAACTGGGAGGCCCGGCCGGGCCCAACCCACTCCCTCCGCCCCAGGCACAGCAGAGCGCCGAGGAGAGCCAGGCTCCTGGGACAGGCGCAGACCCTGAGCCAGAGCACCAGTGGAGGGAAGATGGACAGTAGCAGGCTGGGGGCACCAGAGGCTGGGGGCTGCCGTGGACTGGAAAGCAGAGTCAGACCTGCCACGCCAGGGCCAACTCCCAGAATGCTCTGGGGCAGCAAAAGGGGTGCCATGGGCAGGGGCAGGGGCAGCCTCTTCCTGACCTTGGTCCTTCCCGCTACAGCCCCCCTCTGCCACCCCAAGTGCCACCCTGTGAACACACGGAGCACTCAGGACAGGGACCCTGCACCCCACCTGGGGCCAGCACGGAGGGCGGCCCTCCCCCCCTCCCCCGAGGCTCTGTGAACTCCTCCTCGGCCCAATTCCTGGGCCGGAGAGGGAGAAGGGATGCTGCTCTGGGGCTGCCCCAGGGTGTGGGGACATCGCCCTGCCACCCAGGGCCCCTCTGCTGCCTCCCGTGCCAGCTCTGTGCCGAGGGCCAAAGCAGGAAAGGCAGGAATGCTGAGCAGGGTCTCCCACAGCACCCAGGGCCGCCCCACCTCCTCCACCCTAACCCTTGGTCCCCAGGAAGGTGGGACAGGTCGGGGAGGGGAGCGGACCCGGCTAGACGAGCCCACGTGCGCCAGGGTGGCCACAGGGACACGGAGGCCAGGAGCCCGGCCGGCCCTCGGCGCTGACCCACTTTCCCTCTCAGGCAGCGCCTGCCCTCGCAGGGCACGGAGGGCGAGCTGGGGCTGGCACATGGACGCCGAGGTTCCTGCCCCACCCTGCACCCGCGCCCCAGTTTCTCCGGCACCAGAGGGGAGGGGCTTCTGCCTCCCTCAGGAAAGGGAAGGAGAGAAAAGCCGAGGTGCTGGGTGGTGCCGGGCAGACGAGCGCCTCCTGCCCACACTGGGGACAGGAACCCAGCCGCCTCCTGCAGGGACCCGCACTGCCCAGGCCGGCCGGCTGGCAGAGACGGGGTAAGCAGGGCTCTCCGACCACCAACCCTGAACCCCAGTCGGCCAATAGCTCCCGGGAAGCAGGTGGCCCTGCCGACGCCCAGGGTGGCCGACCAGGAATGGGGCTGGATGCAGCCCCAGCTGAGGGCTCCGTGACCATCCCGCGTGTCCTTGAGCCCTGGCCGGGAGCTCCCTCCCTGACGCAGCCCTGCGTCCCTGCCTGCTCAGTGTGCCGTGCTGAGACACCCCTGCCTGCCAGCCGGCTCTGCAGCCCAGGGCATGGTCCCCACCCTGAGACTGTGGGCAGGAACCGCTCAGCACCCTCCGTGTGTGCAAGGGCTCTATGGTCGAACCCCGGCCTGAGCCTGGCCTCCGCTCAGTCACTGGGCACCAGACTCCCAGGAGTTCAGGGAAACGCACTACGTGGTGAAGTGTGGCCTAAAACCCAGGCAAATGGCTCACACAAAGTACCCCTCCTGTCCTCCGTCAGAGGGTCCAGGCTGAGACCCCAGCCCAGTCAAAGCAGAAAGGCCAGATTCTCAGCCCAGAGGAGCAGCAGGCAGCAGCCCCAGGCATACCTGACCTGCAGGCCAGCACCCAGCAGAGATGACCAAGGGCCGAGGGGCACCCCAGGCCCCCTGCCCCTGCCAAGCGGGCAGGAGGGAACAGCAGCCGGCATGGAAGACCACCCACCAGCCCCCAGGGGAGCACAGGGGTGCGGGGATGAAGGGGCATCAGAGTGGGCTTCCCTCCTGAGCCGTTTCCCAACCTTTAAAAGAAGGAAACCAGCGTGTACCCTACAGAGGGACTCAGGGTGCAGCGGCCCTGTAGGCTAAGGCTCAGCAAGGTGGACGCCAAGCTCTCCAGCCTGCACAGGAGCCGGCACTGGCCCTCGGCCCCCGGGAACCCCAGGGTCCAGCTCCAGCCACTCAGACACAACCACAGCTGCCCCACGTATGGTGGTCTCTGTCCCAGCCAGGGACTTCTGTGGCAGCGCTAGGCAGAGTCCTAAGGCCAGAGGGGAACGGGAAATCTCCAAGACCCCAAACCTGGACTCTCCCGTGTCCACAAATGGGGGCGGGGGGTCACCTGGGCTCAGCGTAGCGCCAAGACCCTCTCAAACTCCACCCCACTCCCAGCCCAATGCCACACACCCAGGCACAGGCATCACCCCCGGCAGCCCAGGCCACTCCGGGTCCCGAGGGCCCCACATTGACAGCGGGCGCAGGCATGTGGCTGGCCTTTGCTTTTCCTTACAGTGCCTCTCCACTCCTGACCCCTCATTTGTTCTGAGAGCTCGGATGCAGCCGTTGGCGGCCAGGCCAGAAGTCACACAGCCCAGCCCACCCAGTGCAGCTCTTACCCGACTCGGTGGGAGAGTTCATGCCGGCTCTGGACCCACAAGACGCCGGTGCGGGGGCTGGGACAGGAGGGGGTGAAGCTGCGGTGGTGCTGAGAGAGACAGACGCCGACAGACGGACGGGACAGGCGTCCAGGAACGCCGTGCCTCTACTGCCCATCCAAGGCCATCCTCCAGGGCACGGTGATCAGACACTCACAGCAGCACCCCTGGGGAGAGATGTGGGTTAGAGCGGACGCAGCGTGTCCGGATGCGAGGGGGCCACCTGCCGGAGCACCGAGGGGCATGTGCAGCGGGTGGCCCTGCTCTGCCCTCTCCCTAGTTGGCGAGGCCCTTGGTACCCAACGGGCAGGAAAAGGCCAAGACCTCAGTGACTGCAGCCAGCCAGGGAAGCCTCACAGATGCCCGAGGTGCTGGGAACACGGCCCCAGGCCAAGCAGAGGCCCAGGGGCTGCTGGCCCTGCCCCTGGAGCTGAAGTTGGGACAGAGCACAGCTTCCTCCCGTGCACCTGACAGGGCACACGTGCTTCTGTCCTCGTCCTGCTCAGCATGGCCAGAGCCCGATCATGAGTCCTCAGATCCACGCCTGGCCTAGGGCTCCAGGGCCCAAGCCCGAGGCCTCTGTGTATCACACAGTTTGTGCCCTTCGAGACAAGGAATGAAACGCCCCTGCTCTGCCTGCCCAGCCTGGGCTGACACCAGAAAGAGGCATGTCTCCCGCATGCCCTGAGACACTCAACGGCCCAGTAGCCACGGAGGACTAAGGCACTGCCAGGCCAACCCTGCCCTGGCTACACCTCAGCCTCAGACACTGGGCTGCAACCACCTGGGCCACCCAGACGTGATCTCACCTGGCCCACACCTGAGGTCACCCCCAAACCCCAAGCATAGGATGGGGGGCGATCCAGGAGGCTGAGCCCACCACAGCCCAACTTCTACAGGATAGGTCCCCAGCACGCCGTTCCAGGAGGCCTGCATGGAGCCCAGGAGGCAGGATGCCCACCACGGAAGACCGGGGTGCCTGTCCCCTGCTCCCCCACAGGCCTGGACATGCACCTGCAGAGGCAGGGTCTGGGGTAAGGACCAGGTGAGGTCAGGGACAGAGGCTGCCAGGACTGGGGCCACCCACATTCAGGAATGCGGCAGGTGGGGCCAGGAGCCCTGGCAGTGCCTGAGTGGGCAGGAGCTCAGCCAGGGCCCACACCAGCCCGGCACCTGGACCGGCTCACACCCTTTCCCGTGGGCTGCGGAGCCCAGGTTCAGAAGTTCCCACAGCTGCCCACGGAAGGTGAAAGGGCCTGGCCCATCTCCGAAGGAGGTGAATCCACCAAGGGCAGAAGCGCAGGCTTGGCCTCAGCCCACCATCCTCAGCCACCCAACAAGGGAGGAGCAGAGTAATGCACTGGCCTGGGCCCGGGCAACCTCCTACAGGGAGTGTCGGCCACTGAGCGGGGCCACTGACTGGCCAGGGCTCCCGGACGCAAAGCCACACACAGCCTGTCCCTGGTGGGAAGGACCAGGAGGGCGCAGACTCCAGTCTGGGGTGTAACAGGAGGCGAAGAGACCTGGGTGGCCCATGCCTGCCTCCACAGAGTACGCATTACGTGACACATTGGGTCTCAGTGGGCAGTGGGGCGGGAGTGTGTGGCTCCCAGGGGACCCACCACGGGCCGCCAAGCCAGGGAGCAACACGGAGGGGGCTCCGAGGCCCTAAGCAGCAGACCCCGGGCCCACACCAGGTCTGTTTCCTCAGCCTGCTGGCCAGCCTGTTCTTACCCCACTGGGTCCCGGACCCAGACCCACCTCCCACCAGGAAGGTGGGACCAGGAGGGCCATGGGAACCTGGCTGCATCTCGCCCTGCAGCTCTCATGAACGGGGTGGAGACGCCCCACCCATTCACGAGCAAAGAGAGCCTGGCATGCTGGGAAGGAGCACTGCAACACACGGGCCGGCCTTTGCCAGCGACCCCGCAGGAGCCTGGTCCCTCAAACGGCTTGCTGGGACTTCCGGGCCCAGCTTCCCTGGAGGCCAGTCAAGCCTGGGCCTGGCCAACCAGCCATTCCCAGCACCCAGTTCTGCCCTAGGGGCAGCGAACACCGGTGCCCAGGCCAGCACCGTGGCCACGCAGGCTGGATGGGGAACGCAGTGCCTAGACAGCCCCCAGGGCCCTGAGGCTTCTCGCCCAGGCCCCTCCAGGCCAGGCCACGGCCGACCACTTCACTAGCCGGGGCTGCCCCCAAGTGAGCCACACGAGAGCCCCCAGAGCCTCAGAGCCACCCAGGCCCCGAACAGGGAAAGGGGGAGGGCCACAAGCGAGAAAAAAGGCACCAGGCTGACAAATTCATTCCCGCAATCAGCCCATTTCTGTTTGTCTGCTCAGACGCAGCTCCAGGCATCTGCACGAGCCAGATGGAGGAGGCTGCTATTTCGAGAAGGGGGGAGGGCAGAAGACAGGTCTGTGTACCCTGGAACCCCAGGCCGCCGAAGCCCCCTCCCCAGCACTGCCAGACAGGCTTCCCATTCAAGACTAGGGGCCTGATGGGGGGGGGGGGAACGGGACCGGAGAAGAAAGGCAGAGAACGTTTAATCAGCCCGACTGGGCTACAACAGGCCCCGTGCGGGCTGCAGCAGGTTTTCATTCATGAGCCACAGTTCGGGGATGCCAGGAACCACCATCCCCCCCGCCCTCCCCTCCCACCGGAGCTCGTCCCTGCAGGCTGGCGGGTGCGGGGTGGTGTTCCAGACAGCCCTCCTCCCGAGATGCGAGTAGGAAGAATTAATTATTAAAGAGCAGCTGGTACTGAGCACTGCCCCTAGCTCCCAGGCCGGCCCCTCCCCCGCCACGCAGAAACACAAGTGACCCGGCTGGCCCGTTCCTCCCGCACAAGCAAGACGCGCCCGCACCGGGAGAAGGGGGCCGAGCTGTGTCTGCAGCTCCTGGGGTGGGTAGGGCACGTGACACGGTTCCCCTCCAGTTCTAGGATCCAGCCGAAGTAGGGGCGCACTGGTACAGGGGAGGCTGCCTGGAGGGACGTCTCCCACCACTCCCCAGGTGCGTGCTCCTGAGACCCGGCTCTCCCTGGTCCCGGCCTGTGTGCGAACCCCGGAAGGGGGCACCTGGGCCCTCTCTAAGTCCTAGAGCCCCACCCGCCTAAGAGTTGGCCCGCCGAGGGAAGAGGGCAAACGGGGCTCGGGGAGGCACACGGGGTCGCCAGGCTCCGCGCTTAAGGGAAGAGAGAAAAGAACCGAGACGCCTGCGGCCGGCGCGGCCGGCGCGGCCGGCGCGGCCGGCGCGGCCGCCCTGGCCCCAGGCCCGCATTTCAGCAGCCACACGGCTCAGGTCCCGGTACCCGGCCGTGGGAGACTCCCTCCCGTCTACACCCTGAGGCCCTGAAAGACCACGGGACAAGCCGCGCCCCAGGACGGATCTCGCGGGCAGCGCGGCCGGGGTCCCCGCGGCCCGGGCTCCTGGCCGCCACCGGTCTCCTTTTGTTCCCGTGACCTGCACCCCCGCCCTCCCGGGGACCCACCGGCCCCCACGGCCGCCCCGCAGCCAGCTCCAGAGCAAGTCCCAGGCCCCTCACAACCCCCAGCGCCGCAGCTGCAGGCGCCGCCGACTCCGGGGCACCGGCTCCTGGGGGCGGAGGCCGGAGGGCGCGGGTCCCCACCCGGCAGCGCCCGCCTCCTGCGCTCCGGCTGGGTCCGCGCTGCCCCACACCAGGCCCAGGCAGGCAGGAGGGGCCGCGGACCCCAGCGAGCGGCGGCGGGCGGCTTGGGGCGCGGGAGGCGGGCGCGCGGCTCCACCCAGGCCGGGCCTGCTCGGCGGGGCCACGGAGGACGGAGACGGGGCGCGGGCGGGGCCTGCGCAGCCGCCCGGTCAGGGGTCAGGGGGCTCCGGGCCGCTCACCCCCGGCGGCTGGCGCTCCGGGCGCGCGGGCGGCCGCGGCAGCAGTGGCGGCGACAGCGGCGACGGCGACCCCTCGACAGCTCCTCCATCTTCGCGGCGCTCAGGCTGCGCTCGCCGCCGCCACCAACAACAACATTCGGCGACGTCACTGCGTCACGTGACCGCGCCGCGCTAAAAATAGCGCCCCCGCGCCCCGCCCCGCCCGCCTTTTAAAGGGCCCGAGCGGCCGGGACGGGACGGGACCCCGCGGGCCTCAACGTCCCGCAGCGGGACACCGACAGGAGCGCATCCCGAAGACACAAATGCGCTGTGCTCCAGAACCACAGGGGAGATTGCGGGTAGTGTCACCAAACGTTTTCAACAACCCACTCCCTTTGGGGGGGGGGCTGGACGTGGGACCCACCCTGACACTGAAGGGACTCAGTTCCAGTCTTGTTTTGTTTTTGGTACCGGGGATCGAACTTGGGTCCTTGATCTTGCGACTCAGTTCCAGTCTGCAGAGCAGCTTAGTGCGCTTGAGGCCTGGGGCTCGACACCCAGGGTTAAAAAAAAATTATGCGGATTTACCTAGAAGGTGCGGGTGATCTGTTATACATCAACAGTCCGAAATGCAGCTAAGCCGGTATGGTGGTGCTTGCCCGTCATCCTAGCACTGGGGAGGCTGAAGCAAGAGTTCTAGGCTAGCCTTGACTACATGGCAAGACCCTGTCTTTAAAAAAAAAAAAAAACAAAGAAGAGCTGGGGATTTAGCTCAGTGTTTCCACCGCCTGCCTTGAAGGCGCAGGGTCCTGAGTTCAATCCCCAGTACCAAAAAAAAAAAAAAAAAGAATCCAGCTAGGGCCCAGCACGATGGCACTGGGGGTAATCCCACCATGGGAAGCTGAGGCAGAACCACCTCGAATTTGAAGCCAGTCAGGACTACAAAGCAAGACCCTATCTCAAAAAACAGAAGGAGCTAGGCATGGTGCCACACACCTGTAATCCCAGCATGCAGGAGGCTGAGGCAGGAGGATCACTGAGAGTTCAAGGCCAGCCTGGGGAACGTAGTGAGTTCAGGGCCAGCCTGAACTACAAAGGGAGACCCTGCCTCAAAAAACCAAAAAAAAAAAGGAAAGAAAAGAAGCCAGGCATGTTGGTGCAGGCCTGTGATCCCAGGACTCTGGGAGGCTGAGGCGGGAAGATGGCAAATTAGAGCCCAGCCTGGACAACCTCAGGACTGGGCAAAACAGACTGTGTCTCAAAAAAGGGCTGGTGGCCGGAGATTTAGCTCAGTGATTCTGCCACCTGCCTCACAACTGAAAGGACCCAAGTTCGATCCCTGGTACCAAAAAGAAAAAAAACAAAAAAGGGCTGGCGATGTGGCTCAGTGCAAAGGCCCTGAGTTCAATCCCCAGCACCAAAAAGAAAGAGAAAGGGAAGAGAAATCCAACAAGTATTATTGAATCGGGCCAATATTGTAAACAACACATTAGATTCATATCCTGGGTCTGCATATATATGCATATAAAAAGCCCTGAAAAGGGCCAGGGATGTAGCTCAGTGGTTCCGCCACCTGCCTTGCAAGCGGAAGGATCCAAGTTCGATCACCCCCGGTAAAAAAAAAAAAAAAAAAGCCCTGAAAAATAAATGCCAATATGTTTTTCTTTATTTTCTTGGGCTTTTTGTACGTTGTCTGAAGTTTTTTGTTTGTTTGTTTGTTTTTTGGTACTGGGATCAAACTCGGGTCCTTGCGCTTGCAAGGCAGGCGGTGAAACCACTGAGGTAAATCCCCGGCCCTGTCTGAAGTTTTTTGTTTGTTTATTTGTTTGGGGGGTTTGGGGGGGTTTTGAGACAAGGTCTCACTATGTAGTCCAGGCTGAACTCAAACTTGCAGTGATCCTCCTTCCTCAGCCTCCAAGTACTACTATTACAGTCGTGCGCCAACCTGCCCAGGTTCCATTTTTGTTTTTTCCAACAGGGTCTCGCTATGCAGCCCAGGCTGGCCTGGAACTTACAGCAGTTCTCCTGCCTCGGCCTCCTGTTTGCTGAGATGACCACAGCCTGCATACCACCCTGATTTCTGGGCCCAGCCCAGAGCTTCTCTTGCAGTGAGGTGGAGCCCAGCAGTCCTAGCCCCTCTTCCACACCTGGCCCTCTCCTGGAACATGGGAAAAAGCAGCCAAGAGTTTCTCGGTGGCCTGGCCTGGCCTCTCAGCCCTGCTCTCTGGGCTCTGCCCGCGGCTCACTCCCCCTGGAGCAGTGTGCAGCTGGTCTGCAGGGCCCTCACAGACTGGGTTTGGTTTTTTGTTCTCTCCTTTGCTGGTCAGCGCCTGTCAAGCCCCGATTCCTTCAAGGGGCCTGGCTCTGCCGGCCCTCCCCAGGACCCCGCCCAGCCCTCATCAAGAGGCCTGGGAACAGCTTCCTGCATCTTCCCTGAACTATAAGCCTTTTTTTTTCAGTACTGCGATCAAACCCAGAGCCTCACTCCTACCAAACAATGACTGGACCCCCAAGCTACATTCTCAGCCGCTCTGAGCTGCTTCTTTTTCTCTTTTTCTGGGGGGGGGGGGTACTAGGGATTGAATCCAGGGCCTTCACACTGAGCTACAGTCCCATCAATTTTTTTTATTTTGAAACAGCCTACTAAGTTCCCCAGGCTGGGCTGGAACTTGAGATCCTCCTGCCTCAGCCTCTCAGAGTGCTGGGCTGACAGACAGCCTAGCATGGTGCCTGGAGCAAGAGACACGCTGAGTGAGAATGAAGGAATGTTAAAGGCTATACCAGGCCAAGGAAGTTATAATTCAGCAATGGTCTCAAGTACAAATAAAAAGGGTTGGGTGCGCAGCTCTGTGGTAGGGCAAGTCCCTAGGATGTGTGGGCCTGGGTTCAGTCTCAGTACTAGGGGCTTACACACCATCCAGCATTCACTCTACTACAGGCACAGGGCCGTGAAGGTGCCTCAGCCGAGCCAGCCTCAGGTTCGCAGGGAAGGGCACCCTGCCTTTCCCATGAGGCCCTGGGGAGGCAGAGACCCTCACTAGGACCATTCACCATGGAAACAGGTTGTGAGCCCCGTCCTTAACCACTGCCTCAGTTTCCCTGTGGCCGGGAGCTCCTGGCCTGGGAGCCAGTGTCGGACGTGGCTGCCGTAGAAGGCAGTGAGCACGGGGAGAGCCGGGCCTGAGCCCATACCTGGCAGGTAGCACCACAGCCGGACCTGGAGAGGAGCAGAAGTGGCAGCCGCGAAGTGGCCCAGGACAGAGCAGTCCCCTCCCCTCGGCCCACAGCCACACTGCGCCCTCCCTGCTGCCACCCAGATTTCCCGGGTGCAGTCTTCCAGTGGGGCGCTGGCCACAGCTCCGGCCTCCTGGTCCCCAGAGCAGCTGCGGTGGGAGAGCCCAGGCTGCCCCAGGTGTGGGCAGAGATGACCCAGGGGCAGGAGCTGCTGTGCCCCAAGCCTGAGGCCTGCCGGTGCCCACAGCGCCACTGCCCAAGCAGAGTGGCCGCTCCTGCAGGCCCTGGGCAGCGGTGTGGAGCCCGCCCTCCTGGGCCTCGTTCTCGCTCTTCTTTCTTTTCCCTGGTTTGTCTCTGGTGACAGCTGTGGGACATACGCGTGGCCCTGGCCCTGTATCTGTGTGATGAAGCCCGGGCGACAGGCGGCTCTGGGCAGCCCAGGTGTCTGGCTGAGGTGCGGAAGGAGGTGGCAGTGTCCTCCTGCCCCTCTCCTCCCACCCCACAGCCACTCCCCAGCCTCCGTGTCCTCGCCTGTCAAAGGGCAGGGGGCCTGGATGACTGTGAAGGTCTCTTCCAGCTCCACCCCATCTGGAAAAGCACGCAGCCAGCCAGCAGCACACCGAGGGCCTGCTGGAGGGGAACCAGCCTGGCCCTGAGGCCCGTGTCCCTCCCCAGGGCTCCTGCACCATCTCTGTGCAACCTGGGGAGAAAGCATTATGGCTGCTAAGACAAGCTAATCTTTATTTTTCTTTAAAAATAAAGATTAATCTCCGCTGGGCGTAGTGGTGCACACCTGTGGTCCCGGTACCTGGGAGGCTGAGGCAGGAGGGTCACTGGGTATTTGAGGCCAGCCTGGGCTACACAGCAAGACCTGGTCTCAACAAAAAAATTATTCTTGGGCTGAGGATGTAGCTCAGTGGCACCGCACCTGCCTGACAAGTGCAAGGTCCTGAGTTCCATCCCTGGTAGCAAAAAAAAATTATTCTTGGTGCAGCTGCCACCGTTTGTCTTGGCACCCAATGGATACATTAAAGACTAAGATGGGCAGACAGCAGTTGGCCCAGAGCCTCCAGCAGCTGCGCCCTACCTGCTAAAGCACGGCAGGAGACAGGGGTCCGGGACAGAGCTGGCAGCCAGGGACACGGCTGGAGTGGCTGCTGTGGAGACTCCCACCGTCCAGCGTGGGAGGGGCTGGCCGAGGGGGACACGGTGGACACCCCAGGGTGCAGATCCTCCCAGAGCTGTCTGCCCTCAGGGAGCCTGGCCATGACCCAGGGACAGAGCTGGCCTCTAGCTGCAGGGACCCAGCCTTTCCCCATGCCCTTCACCTTCTCCAAGCCCCAGCCCCTTCCCCCTTTTCTGAGGCACTGGGGAGTGAACCCAGGGCCTCCACATGGAGCTCCACCCCAGCGGTTTTTACTTTTTATTTTGAGGTAGTGTCTGGCTCGTTTTAGATCTTCCTGCCTCAGCCTCCCAGAGCACTGAGATGACAGGCGTGGACCCCACACCCGGCTCATCCTGTTTCTTTATTCCACCCCCTACTCATGGGTGTTGGGGTTGTTTCCAGATTTTCGGTGTTGTTTGTTTCTTGGTGCTCGGCTGAAACCCTGCGCGCTAGGTGCACACCGACGCCCGCGACGCCCTGACCGGCTCACGTGTGGCCTGGAGCTGAGGACCCGGCCTGGCCCTGCACGCTCTCACCCCGGAGCTGCATCCCCGCTCCTAAGGCTTGTGCAGTCTTCTGCCACCGGAGGGACCCGGCGGACTCAGGGGCGGAGGCGAGCGGAGAAGCTGCCACGGCCCAGGTGGGGCTTCCCTGACCCCTCCTGCTTCAGTCAGTGCCGCCACGGCTGCCCCGCCCCGCCCCGCCCGCATCCCCTCACTCGACCCGGGGGCGTCACGGGCGCGGCCGCCAGCCTTCCGGGGAGCCCGAGCTCCAGATGACTCAGCCGCCCGCCCGGCCAGCGCCAGGGGAGGGGACGGGGCCAGTAGGAGGCCTGCGACCGCCCAGCTGATCGCGTCAGCGCCTCCGAGCCTCCGCCCGCCCTCCGAGCCTCTTGAATGATTCACCTCGCCGCCCCTCGTCACCGCCGGGCTTCAGGGCTCCTCGGGACGGGGGCGGGGCGGCCAGGCGCGCGGCCCACACCGCGCACACCGCGCACTGCACACTCAGCGCAGAGCTCAGCTCGGACCACGCGCCGCACGCGCGCCGCAAGATGCTCGCGGGACCAGGACCTGTCCACACCGCCCGCACCTGTGCCCCAGCCCTTTCGGAGGCCTCGGTCGTTCCCATAGCTGACAGCGTGGCGGCGGTGCCCGGAGGGGGGCTGCCATCGCCCCAGGGCTCTGTGGTTGGGGTCCACACGCAGCCGGAAACCGGCTGGCCCCACACACGGCTGGGTGTGGCCAATCCACACGCCACGGCCACTGCCACCATGGCACACGCATGGGCACCTGCGCCAATCACGTGACTGACCCGCACAAGGAAGGGCGACACGCGTGTGCCCATCTGCAACGCGGCGACAGCCTCACCCAAGCCCCACGCGTGTCTGCACACTTGGCCACATTGGTGCCGGCGTGGTCAGCTCAGCAGCTCTGCTTTCATCAGTGGCTCTCACTGCAGCCCTGCGAGGAAGACGTGGACTCTGCTCCTGGAGGAAGCAACTCCTGCACCTCACTCCCTCGGCCCTGGGGGGAGACTCCCCGCAGGCCCTGAGCCTGAGTCGTTCAGACTCACCTGCGCCCCTGCCTGGCAAAGGCATTAAGTCATTCAACAAACATTAGCTCAGTGTCTTCAACCAGAGGCTGGCTTCCTAAGGAGAGAAGCCACAGTCTTACTGGAAGGAGTGTGATATCCCCAGGGAGGTGCGAGGGGACCCAGAGACCACGAGGGGCCCATGGCAAACCAAGCAGCAAGGAAGGGCCCCAAGGCTGGGAGCTCAGGAGGGAGACCAGGTTGCAGAGCAGTCAGGGAGGGCTTCCTGGGGGAGGCACTGAGGGAGCAGGGCCTTGAGGAAGGGGTAGATGGAGAGGCAGTGGTGCCAGAAGGAGTTGCACGGGAGACAGGACACCACAGGGAGGTGTCTGCCAGCCCACTGGGCTCAGGAGTCAGCAGAAGGAGAGTCGCTGTGGGGCGCTGCACATGCTGGGAAGGAGAACCGGATGGGGCCATGAAGGTGGGGCTGCAGTAGTTCACACAGGAGCCTGTGAGGTCTGGATAGTGGTCTGGAGAAGGTGGGGGACGTGAAGAGGACACCTGCTTCTCCAGCAAAGCCATAAAGGTGGAGGGTGGGGGTTTTTCCCTCAGAACCGAACATACTGCCAGGACTTGGTCCCCATGTCTCAGGGCACGCAGCTCCCTGGAGTCCTGAGAATCGACCCAGCCTCACACTAGGCCTTCGGACTGCTGAGATCTGATGGCCCCCGGCTCAGGCCCGGCCCAGCCCCCTCCTCACCTCGAGGGCTTGGGGAGTGCCAGGTGCTGGGAAGGCCGGGAGTGGTGACACTGGACCTGCAGTGGCCACTCTGGCTGGGGCCCAGGCCCCCGCTCTGCCCAGGAGGGTGGAGCAAGGAGAAGACCCCGGAAGTGGGGGCCCCCAGCTCCCCCCTCACAGACAGCCTCCCCGTGGCAACCTGCTGGGTGCAGCCCAGTGGGGAGCCCTGCCTGGTGTGTGCAAGGCCCTGGGTACTGACGCCAGCACTGCACTAGAAAAGAAAAGAAAAGCTAAGCTGTACGCACCAGCAAGCCTGTAAGCCCCGCACTCGGGAGGCTGAGGCAGGGGGATCACCCATACCTACCCTGGGCACATAGTGAGTTCAAGGCCATCCTGGACTACACAGCACGCCTCGTCTCAAAAAAGAGTAAGAGAAGTGGTGAGGAGACAGGGTGCTGCGGGGCGCTCGGGTGGGGATGCCCTGGAGGTTGGGACCTCCCAGTCACCGGGAGAACTTGCTTGTGGGACGAGCATGAGCTGCAGGATCAGCGGGCAGAGAGGGGTCCTGGGAAGAGGGGGCTCCGGCCCCAGGGCGTCTGGGGACCTCGCACCAGCAGGGCGGCTGGGGTTTGTTGGGCTGCACCCGAGCGGCCGGTGGAGGGCGACCGAGAGGACACGCGCCTTCCCTTTAAGCCGGGCCGGAAGTCGGCGGGTGAGAAACCGGCACTCTCCTTTAAGGGGGTGGAGCCTCCGCCGGCGGCGACTTCGAATCGACGCGGGCGAGGGTGCCGTGCAGGCCTCGGGTCTCCATGGTAACGCGCGCCCCGCGGGTTGAGGGGGTGACTGGCGGTGGGGCCGCGACGGGAGCTGGGAGCCCCCGTCTCGCCCGCCGGCCTCAGTTTCCCCGCCGGCCCTGGCTCGGTCCCGGGAACGGCTCCGGGCGGCCTGGACGGGACGACGTCCCCGGGTTTGGGGTGCGGGAGGCCGAGGCAAGAGGGTCGCAGCGAGCTCCAGGCCAGCCTGGGCTAGGCAGCCAGACCCTGACTCAAAAAAACCAAAACAAGGAAAAGGAAACGCACACCTTTAAGATGAAGAGTGTTAAAAGAGAAAAACGTTAGTGAAAGTAGCAAAGACAGCAGAAAACACCCCCAAAAGGAGTGACCTGGACTATGGAAAGATGCGTGTCCGTGTGGGAGGTTTTATGCCTGAAAGGTCAAATTCTGTAGTAATAACAGGGTCTCGCTATGTAGCTCAGGCTGGCCTTGAACTCACTATGTGCCCCAGGCTATGTATGGGCGATCCTCCTGCCTCAGCCTCTCCAGTGCTGGGATTGCAGGTGGTTGTCACCACGCCCAGCCGCTTTTTCTTTTTCTTTTATCTTTCTGGATCTCGTGTTGCCTTTAAAATGGTGCTTAAGGCCAGGGCTTTAGCTCAGTGGTTCTGCCGCCTGCCTGGAAAATACAAGGTCCCAAGTTCAATCCTTGGTACCACACACACAAAAGTCAAATAAAAAATGGTGCTTTGGGCCAGGGGATTTAGCTCAGTGGTTCTGGCACCTGCCTAGCAGGCGCAAGTTCCCGAGTTCAATCCCCGGTACCAAAAATAAATAAATAAATAAAAATAAAAAAATAATAAAATAAAATAAAATGGTGCTTCAATTAAAAACCTGGATTCAGATCTAGAAGACTTTTCAGTCATTTTGGTCTTTAACCCCATCCTGCCTCCCCCAGCACCAGCACCGCCCAGAACCTGCTCACTCCGGGCTGGCCAGAGGGCCTGGCGCCCCAGGTGGTCCCAATTCCCCAGCCTCAGCCGCTGCTCCCTCCCAGGCACTCGGCCCGTGGACACTGTTCTCCGTGGATGAGGAGTTCGAGGATGAGGTAAGGGGCTGGGTCCATGGGCTCTGGGATCCGCCTGCCTGGTCTGGGCCAGCTGGTGTAGACCCTTCTCATCCCTGAGTGCTGAGAAACGCAGCAGTACAACCTGCTCAACTGTGCCAGTCCTGAGAGGGGAGTCGCCCGTCACACATTCGGTCTGGAGGACCCTTCCTGGGTCTGGGTCAGACAGGTGATGAGTTTGCTGTCCTCAGAGACCAGGACAGCAGGGGACTGAACACCCGGGTGGCCTGTGGTGTCTCTTCCGCATGAGGAGGGTTACTCTCCCTTCTTCCTGTCCCTCCTCTGAGGATGAGGGTCCGGGCCAGATCTGAAGCCAGGTTACAGTGGCCTCGTCCAGGCCCTGGCACCTGCCAGTTTCGCCAGATTTTCTGGAGCTGGGCATGGCAGTGATGGTGCTCACCTGTTGTTACAGCGCCCTCCTGAGGCAGGAGGGTCAGCATGAGGTCAAGGCCGGCCTGGGCTGCTTAGTGAGGCTTTGCCTCAAAAAAGAAAAAAACCTAAAGAGAGCTTTTCTGATGGAAGCTGCAGGAGACTCCAGTTCAGAGGGGGGTGAGAGCCCCCGCTTGACCTGGGTGCCAGCCCCTTGCCTGCCCGCCTGATGGTAGAGGCTGGGCATCTCTTTCAGTTTCTGGACCTGAAGGCACCTACCTGACTCTCTTAGGATTTCTTGTCTGCCCTGGAGGATGCGGAGAGCCGGCTTGCTGGGGTGCCACCCAGGACGGCAGGGCACCTGTGCCCCACGTCTTCCTGCCCGATGGAGGCCTCGAGGTCACCGAGCCCAAGCCCCCTGGCCCTGCGCCCACCTGCCCCGGGACTCTGCCCCCCCACCCCCTGCACGCCAGGTGCTGTCGAGGACCCCTGCTCCTCCAGAACGGCTCCCCTGAGGCCGCTCCTGACTTCCAGCAGCTGGCTGGGCGGACAGAGGCCAGTGTGGGCCAGGGCAGCCCTGGAGGGCCCGGAGCAGGACAAGGTGGGCCAGGACCTGGCTGGCCTGGAGCTGGAGCTGGGGGCTGGCACCAAGGACCCCATGCCGGCTAAGAGGGCCCGGATCACAGGCCCGAGTGGGTTGAGCTCCAACCCCATGAGTGCCCGCCCCGGCCAGGGGACCCCAGAGCCTGCTGGGTCCCCCAGGGCCACCCTGCCGGGGCACACACCCCAGCTGCGCCTCCCCACAGGGGCCCCTGCCCACTGTGGCCCCTGGAGCCCTGCACCCAGGCAGCCCCTTCTGCCGCCCCGCACCTGGGCAGGCGGCAGACCCCACACTCCCAGACCCCAAGCCCTGGGAGCCCACAGCCCGGCTGTCCTTCTGGGGGTGGCCCCACCATCCCGGGCCCCTGCTCCCCCCGCAGTATCACCCATCGGCACCCTGAGGGGCCCCCGGGCCCCACTGCAGACGCCCATAGTCACCAACCACCTGGTGCAGCTGGTCACCGCCGCCACCCCGACCCGGGTCCGGGCCTGTAGGCGCCGCTTCCCTGGCCCCGCCGGGCTTCTGCCGCAGCAGGTAAGTGCTGCTCCCTCACCTGCTGTCTTCTGGGGCCCTGGTGGGCAGGTGCCAGAGCTGGCGGGAAGCACACACTTCCAGAGCCTCTGGGCCTTGCCTCATAGGCACATGGCCTTGGGCTCCACCCCAGCACTTGGGAGGGAGGGAGGATGCTTAGGAAATGTGGGCAGGAAGCGAGTGTGAAACCCCTGGCGTCCATGTGTCGTGGACTCCTCACTCTCAAGGCTGCAGGGTGGACAGGGCCCCGGCTCAGAGCCAGAACACAGTCAGGACGGAGAGGCAGGTGCAGGACAGGCTGGCAGCGCAGGGCAGGAGCAGGGGTGAGCCAGGGTTGGGCCCAGAGGGTACTGCGTGAGCGAGGCGGGCCAGGGCACTCTGCCTGGGATCCGGTGGTGAGTAGGAGGTGGATGGGGTGAGCGGAGGAGTCTCCCGGGGAGGACAGAGAGGACAGCATGGTGGGCTCAGGACCTGGCAGAGGAGGCTGGGCCAAGGCGTGGTGGGCCTTCCATCTCGGCCTCTCTTTCTTTATTTTTTGCACTACTGGGGACCTTTGCACTGAGCTACATCCCCAGCCCTTTTTGTATTTTTTATTTTGAGACAGCCTTGCTAAATTACTCAGTTCCCCAGATGGGATCGGAATCTGTGGTCCTCCTGCCTCAGCCTCCTGGGGCTGGGATCACGTCCACCACTGTGCCCGGCTTCATCCCCTGCCTGAAAGGCACCATGGTCGATCTCCCATCTTCCGTGCTGCTGCCCCTTCCCAGCCTCTGTCCGGGTTCTGCTCTGCTGGCCCAGCGCCTGCACGTCCCCTGTGTCCCTCAAGCGCCTCCGCCGCGCCTCGGAGCTGCAGCCGCGTCGCGCCTGGTCCCCATCGCCTCCTGAGCGCCCCCTCTGCCCGCAGCAGGGCGAGAACCCAGAGGAGATCGTGGTTTCCACGCTGCAGACCCCGGCCCACGGCGCCTTGGCCAAGCTCCGCCCCGAGGTGATTGGGCGATGGCATCCCCGGGACCAGCACACACTGCTGGGCCCGTGCCACAGGGGCCGGGCGGGCAGCTGGGGGCAGCATCTTGGATGCCAGTCCCTGAACTGGGCCCAGGCCTGGCTGCTGCTCCAGGTGGAAATCACATCAGGCCAGGCGCGGTGGTGGCGCACGCCTGTTATTCCAGGGCTTAGGAGGCTGAGGCAGGAGGACTGGGGTACAAGGCCAGGCACTGTCTCAAAACCACGAACCAAGAAGTGAGGTCATACCTGTGACCCTCCACTCGGGATTCTGCCCTCTACCTTTGGTGGCCCTTAACTAGCCCCAGTTTCTCTCCCCTCCCATGTCCTGTCCATTTCAGAGCCCTCGGGTCCAAAGCGTTCTTGATTGGGGCTGGTGGCAAAGGCAGACCATGGTCGGGAGCCACCGTGGGCAGTGGGGACTCACGCGGGCCGGGGCGCTGTCCCCAGGGGCGGGTGTGGCTCCGCCCCAGCACCCGAGGAAGGGGCTGTGTGAGGACAGACCCAGGTCGGCCTCTGCCCTCCACCCAGCCGGTCACACTGCCCTTCTGCTTGGGCCCAGTCCCTGGTCACCAGCTCCCAGGCGTCCGCAGAGGAGGAGTTGGGCCAAGGAGCCTGGCTGGCCATGAAGGAGGCACTGCGGCTGGACGACGGGGACCCCGCCTGCTTCCTGCACACCTGCAGCGTGGCCACGGTGCTCCGGAAGGTGCGGTCTGGCACCCCGCGTCCCAGGCCCTGGCCCACTGGTCCGCGAGGGCTGCGTGTGCCCCCTCGGGTGCCCGGGCCCACCCTGTTGCGGAGGGGGCAGCGGCGGCCGTGCGGTGGCAGAGCTGTCCTCTACTCAGGCCGCCCTGAAGCAGCTCCCCGGGAACAAGGTCCCCACCATGGCCGTGATGATCAAGTCCCTGACTCGCAGCACTGTGGATGCCAGTGCGGTGTTGAGAGACCCCACGGGTGAGGCCCCCACACGTGGGGAGACGGAGGCACAGCCGTGGCCCTGAGCTGACGGCCGCGTGGTGTCACAGGGGAGATGCAGGGGACGCTGCACCGGGCGCTGCTGGAAGCCTGGCAGGGCGAGCTGAAGCCGGGTGCCGTGCTGCTGCTGCGGCAGGTACGTGAGGCCTCAGCCTGCCCGGCTGTCCCCGCCCCTGCCCTGTCCCTGCCTGGTGCCCTAGCAGGCTGTGCGCGGGCCTGGCTGGGCCAGAGTGGGACGCAGACTGGCCCCGGGGCCCATCCGATGCTGCCCCGTCCTCCTGTGCTGCAGGTTGGTGTCTTCTCCCCATCCCTCCGAAACCACTACCTCAATGTGACGCCCAGCAACCTGGTCCACGTTTACAGCCCAGATTCCGGGGACAGGGACCTGCTCCGGCCTCCGCAGCCCACCCTCGAGGTGAGGGCCAGGGTGCGGGGGTCCGTTGCCCCCTGGAGGCCTAGGGGACAGCCCCTTCCTGTCAGGGGCAGCCTGTGACCTCGGGACAGCGCGGGTAGACCAGAGCCGCCAGACCCCCTTCTCCCTGCCCTCCGCTTGCTGCAGTAAAGGCCTCTACTCCAGCTTCTCTCTTCCTGTCTTTTGGGGGTGCATTTGGTACTGGGGAGTGAACCCCAGGCTTTCACACTGAGCTGCATCCCCAGCCCTTTTTTCTTTTATTTTTTGGGGGGCATGGGGATCGAACTCAGGACCTTGTGCTTTCGAGGCAGGCAGCAGAACCACTGAGCTGAATCTCCAGCCATATTTTCTTTTATTCTGGGATGAGGTCTCGCTAAGTCACCACGACGTCCAGGATGGACTGAAACTCATGGTCCTCCTGCCTCAGCCTCCCACACTGCTGGGATAGAGGCTTGGGCCACCACCCCAGCCCCTGCTCTTCATTTTGTGAGACAGGGTCTCGGCTACCCAGGCTGGCCATAGCTTTGCACTCTTCTGCCTCAGCCTTCTGAGTAGCTGCGGTTACAGGCACACACTACCATGCCCAGCTTTACTTTTACATTCCTAATCATCAAGACTTGGTGAATGCACCCCGCCCTCTCCCATCCCCTGGCCATCAGGCTCAGCAGTCTCGCTGCCTCTTCCTGTCCCCTGTGCAGGCAGGGGCTCCTTTGGGCTCTTAGCAGCTTAGACTTTGGTACTGAGCGGCCTTCTAGCTCATGTGCTGTGTGGTTGCCTCAGAGACAGCCGGAGCCCAGGCTCGGGGAGGGGCCAGCAGGGAGGTCTCTGGCTCTGCCCCGTCCCTCCCCAGGGGCCATGGGACCCGGCCTGGCCACCGCCCAGAGACACGGGCATCAGTAGGTAACCGGGCTCTCTGTCTCCAGGGCCCAGGAAGTTCCTGGGGAAGACGCCAGCCGGATGTGGGTGCACAGCCTGGGCTGGGCCTGAGGACAAGGCAGAGCCCAGGAGCAGGGGTGTCCCCTGAGGAGCAAGCTGTGGACGGTGAGGACCCCGGCTGGGAGGGCCCTGTTCCCCTGGCTGCCCATCCTCTCTTGTGAGTGGTCCACACTGCACAATCTGAATGCTTTTTATTTTCTGCTTCTGGGAGTTGAACCTAGAGCCTCTGCACTGAGCTACATCTCAGGCATTTTTACTTTTTTGTTTTGAGGCAGAGTCTTGCTGAGTCATCCAGGCTGGGCTCAATTTGCAGCCCTTCTGCCTCAGCCTCCTGAGTGCTGGGATGACTGGTTTGTGCCCCATGCAACCTTCCCAGACTGACGCTTCCTTCCTGCCGCTGCTGCCCAACCTGGGGCTCAGCTCCAAGGCGCAGCTGAGACAGTGGTGGACTCGAGGGCTCCCTAACCCGCCCAGGGAGTGGGGCTCTTGGGTGGAGCCTGAGCACACGCACCTTTCAAGAGGGGTCTGGTTTTTTCTTTACACCCCGTTCTCGGGTGGGTGAAGTGGGGCTGTCAGAAGCCCCCTACCACACCCAGGCCGCAGGAATGAGGATCAGTGCTGTTGGAGACTGGGTCTTGCCAGGTGGCCTTGGAGTCAGGGCCACCCTCCCGCCTCAGCCTCCCCACTTCAGTGCTGCTGTTAACAAGAACGGGTTCCCTTTTTTCCACGCCCTACTCACTGGGCCTGGGCTGCCACTGTCCCTATGGCCAACCAGTTCTGAACACTTGTGATGGCTTCCGAGTCTCCCAGGGACACTGCCCACCGCAGCCAGGTGGTGGCTCTGGGTGGAGGACAGAGGGCCCCTTGCACCTGGCGGACGGAGGCGGGGGCAGTCTGGTGTCCTCCTGGGAGCCGAAGCCCTGTGCCGCCCGCCCAGTGCCCAAGTGCTGCCTCTCCGTGTCACAGACGGCCTGGACCGACTCCTCAGCGAGCTCCCAGACAACCTCTTTACTGGCAGTGGCGGCTCGGGCCACCCCGAGGCAGGGCCACCGTGAGCAGCAGCCTGTACCGGCCCCACACTCACCACTCGGCTCCATGCACCAGGGAGGAGGCGGGGCTGAGACGGGCCGGGTGCCCCGTGCCTGCCTGGGCCACTGCCCCAAACCCATCTCGAGGCCCCGATCTGCAGGCCTGACTTCCAGGCACGGGTGTCTCAGGGCTCAGCCAAGCCCACCCCGGCCCCACTGCCTTCTGGCCATGGCTCTCATCCACCTGCTTGGTGCCTGAGAGGTGCTGGGAGCCACAGGGGCCACCCAGGCCAGGCCCTGCCCCACACCCACTCCCCAGAGCCTGAAATAAAGCTTCGGCCGCTGTCTGTGTCGCTTGTTCTGGAGTGCTTGGCAGCAAACGTCCTGTCAGGCGCAGGGCCTGACTCTGCACCAGGTCCCCGCCCCTAGGCCCAAAGAGCCACAGCACACTTGTCACCGGCCGGGGCGCCGAGCTGTGGGCCAAAGGCCCACCCAGGACCCGAGCACTGTGACCTTAACACCCCTGCCCTCTGTGCCTGCTGGAAGGAAGTCTGGCACCTGCTGTCTGCCAGAGCCCCGTGGCGGGAGTGCAGGGCTGGCAGAGCTGGGTAGCTGCTGCCCAGCAGGGATGAGGAGCTCGCGAGGGGTGGAGCACTGGTACCCGGCAGCCCACCTCCGGGGGGCTTGGGACATGCACTGGGAAAGCCATGTTCCGGGGATGGCGTGGCGGGGCGGCTATGCAGGAGGCCACAGTCCTGTCCACAGGGACCGAGAACGCTGGGGCCCCGGTGGGCAGCGGGTGGGGGCTTGGGTCCTGGGGAGTGACAGCCGGAGCTGGGGCGGTGTGGAGGCGCCACTGTGCCCCTCACCCAGCCCCTCCTCCGGGACTGGATGCCCCAGGGCCCCCATCCACACCTGTGCCGCCTTCCTGTGCCCCACGGGGCGGCCTGAGGCCCCCACAAAGTGGCTGCTGTGCCCAGGTCACAGCTCCAGGCTCCCTGCGGGGGGGGGGGGGGGAGGCCGCAGGGCCTGCCCAGGCCACAGCCTGCTGCACTGCTGAGCCGGCACTGGGCCTATTCATAGCTCAGCACCTGCCAGCTCCACCGGGCTCGGTGGGCACAGGAGAGCTCCACCCGGAACCCTTGGGCCATGGCCAGCAAGGGCGACTTCCAGCAGGTGCAGGCGCCGTTCCAGGACCGGGACCCTGCCAACGCCGTCCTGGAGACCATGAGCAGCCAGCTGGCCTGGTTGGCCGAGGGCAGGGGGTACAACCCCGAGGCTGGGCCCTGGCCACTCCCTGGCCCCTCAGAGACAAGGCGAGCAAGCCAGGTGGGCTTCACCCAGGGCCTCCTGCACAGTAGGTGGCTGCTCTCCCATGCTTCTCCATGGACCCAGCCCTTTACTGCATTTCACGCTATCGGGGACGAGCCCACAGCCTCCCACATGCTAGGCAAGCGCCCCAACTCCGAGCCGCGTCCCCAGCCCTGCTTTTATTTTTTATTTTGAGACAAGGTCTCACTAAGTTGCCCGGGCTGGCCTTGAACTTATGCTCCTCCTGCCTCAGCCTCTCAAGTAGCTGGGGTCACTGGCCTGTGTCACTGCCCTAGGACCTCATCGTTCCCCACAATGACAGTCTGCGGATCGAACCTCGGGCCTTTGCACAGCTGTATCCCCAGCCCTTTTTTCCTTTTTATTTTGAGACAGGTATTCACTAAGTTGTTCAGTTGCCCAGACTGGGCTCAAATTTGTGACCCTCCTGTCTCAGTCTCCCAAGGGGCTGGGATCACAGATGCATGCCACCACACCTAAGTTTCATACATGTGTTTGAAACACATTTTATAAATTTTATTTGTAGTTGACAATCATATATACCAAGCTAAATATGTAATAAGTTATTTTCTGACATTTTTTCTGTGTACACGTTTTCTTTTTTGTTGTTTTGTCTTTTGGGGGCGTTTGTTTTGTTTTTTGAAGCAGGGTCTCCCTCTGTAGTTCAGGCTGGGCTGGAACTCACTATGTAGCCCAGGCTGGCCTCGAACTCACAGTGATCCTCCTGGCTCAGCCTCCCAAGTGCTGGGGAGACAGGTGTGCACCACCATGCCCAGCCTGGGCTCCTTTTTAAAAGAATGTTTCTTAAACTATTTTATTTTCATTATCTTTTTCAGTCAGATCTGGGGATGGAGCCCAGGTTTGGGATCGTGTGAGGCACACCAGCCCCCCCCCCCGCCTCTCCCCAGCCCCCCGGTGAGCAGCCCCATGCCCCTGGCAGGGCTCTCAACACGTACCCGGCGGGAGGCCCGGCCCTGGCGCCACGCCTTGGTGGAGTGAGCCGGGGCTGGGGCGTCCGAGTCTGGGAGCTCGGAAGTCGCTGCGGCTCCAGGTCCTGCCTGGCCGAGGCAGTGGGCGGTGCCTCCGAGGGCATCCTGGCCCTGCCCTGCCACGCTCACCATCCCCAGTCCTGAGGAAGTCAAAGCATGCGTGACCTGAGCGGGACACCCTGGCCCGGGAATCCCTGATGCCGAGAAACCCGAGGTCAGCAGGAAGCTCCCGTGTTCCGGAAACAAACCCAAGACCCGAGGCGCAGCTCAGGTCCAGCGCCGGCCGAGGGTCTCCCCTGCTCTGGGCCCTGCACCTCCTCCCACCGCACCCCTGTGCCCCAGCCCTGCTGCATCACCCACCCTGGTTTCCTAACAGGGCTCTTTCCTTCTTTAGTCCTTGTGGCTTTAGAGCAGTTATTACTTTTTCTGTGACACAGGCTGTGTTTGTGACAGACTGACAAACTGCTCTAAAAGATGGCTCCAGCCGGGCCTCGTGGCGCACGCCTGTGATCCCAGCTGTCAGGAGGCTGAGGCGGGAGGATCGCAATGGGTTCCAGGCCAGCCTGTACTACACAGATTCCGTCTCAAGCCAAAACAACAAGAAAAATTTTTCCTGCTTTGGCTCCTGCTTTCTTTTGTTTGTTTGGTACCGGGGATCGAACTCGAGACCTTGCGCTTTTGAGGCAGGTGGCAGAACCACTGAGCTAAATCCGGCCCTGGCTCCTGCTTTCTTCGCCCCAAGCCCGCAAGGCCGTAGATCTGTGTCCTACGCCGCCCGACGCCACACTTCCTTGCCGGTCTCCTTCCGAGCTTGGATTCCGGGTCTCGCTGACCCCACGGACTCAGGGCCAGAGCCAGCCAACTGAGCTAGGAGCCCAGGAAGGAGCCAGCCGCTGGCTCTGCGCAGGCGCGCCAATCGCGAGGCCACACCCCTTCCTGCTCCCCTTCCAGCCCCGCCTCCTACCCCAGAGCGGCCTGAGCCCCGCCCACCACGCGTAGTCCTGCCCGGGGAGGGACGGGATCCCGCCAACAATGACTCCGCCCCCCCATCTGTCCCTTTTAATTGAAGTTTCGCCTTCGTCAGCACACCTTACGTAGCTCTACGTCATCAATTGACGGTACGGAGGCGGGACTTCCTGTCCTTGCTCTAACAGCTTCCGGGAGAAGCCGGAAGAAACCGGGCTCCGGACAGAATCGGGGTTTGCGGGCCCCACCGGAGAGACGAAACCAGGGGCCGCCCTGGGGAAGTCAAAAGACTAACTCTGGCCTTTTCAGGTGAGGACTCCTTCCTCGTCAAGGCACAGCACCGGTCCCAGCGCCTTGCCGTTCCCATGACGCCCCGCGCCGCCGACCCCGCCCCGCCCCGCCCCGCCCCGCCGGGGTGTGCAGGTCCGCACCCGCGCCCACCCTCCCGGCCCGCGGCGCGGGGCAGCGCTCGCAGGGCGGTTAGGATCGCCCTGCCGGCGGAAGGCAGACGGGTCCTGTGCCGGCCCGTGCCCCTGCCGCGACGTCCTCACCCGGCTCGCTCGGGCCTGTCTCCCCCCCGGTTGGTCGCGGTCCGTGACAGCTTCTCCCTTGCGGGCTTAGTCGTGGGAGTGACACAAAAGCTACCGTTTGTTCGCTCAGCGATTGCAATATGCCAGGCTTGCGAGCATTAATTTGCTTCGATGGCTTCGCGTCATCTTCAGAGCAACCTTATGAGGTAGGTACTGTTTTTAACCCCACTGCACTGATGAGGACACCAAGGTTATGAGAACGTTGCCCGAGGTTACATTGCTAGGAAGAGGCAAGACGGGACTAAAATTGGATGTTTTCTGACTCTAGGGCCCGTCTGTTAAGGATATGGAGACTACTCCAATGTTATGTCCATAAATATTCTTTGAGCGACTACTGTGGCGTTTGCTGAGCATTCAAGTGCGAGAAATCCATGTGATCCTTGCCCGGTAGAGGCAGATAGGTGGATGCGCTCAATGACGTCCTGTAGGTGCCGGCGAGCCAGTAGTGTCACGATGGCCACCAGAGGGGTTTGGCCAGGGCCTGGCGGAGGGAGAGAGCAGAGCTGCGTCCTGTCCTGCTGAGAAGCTGGAGAGAGAATGAGCTCGAAGAGAGACCGAGGGGGGCTTGTGGGGCTGTTGAGAAATCACTTCTGTTCGGGGGTGGTTCTGCAGGTGGGAAGCCCAAGGTGGTCAGGAGCATGGCAGTTAGGGTTAGGGTTGCTTCTGGTGTCACCCGCGTGGCTCCCAGGGCTTGCTGAGGAGTTTCAGAGGTGGCAGATGTGTTGCCTGCTGCCCTCCAGTGTGGTCCTCTGGTAATCGGACTTGGCTTGGATGAGGCCGAGTCCCGTGGCTCAAGCCATCAGGGTACGGGTGTGTGCCCCCACTGTCAAGGGTGGCTGACTCTTCCTCCTGGGAAGCCCCAGTCACGCATTCCAGGCTTCTCCATCTCTGAAGCCGGTTCGGAGGTGGCTTGGCAGGTAGGAACCCTGGAGAAATCTGGGGTCAAAGAAGCGGGCATTTTTCCCCTTCAAACAAAAAGGCAGTGAGCAGGAACTGCAGGCGAAGCAGCAGGGCCAGCAGCTTTTGTGAAGCCCTGCTCTCTCAGTGGTCTGCAGTTGGGAGATCTGTCCCCCCAACAGGCCACTGAACCCCATTTTCTCTCAGAGCTGGCTGTTTGAACTTCACCCTGGAAGCTGGTTTCGGGCCCTCCAGCCATGCTGATACTGTCTCCTTTGTTCCTGCAGTGTGGACCCGGGCAGCAGCCAGGCATGGAGCTCTCTGGCGTCAGCCTCATCGAGGGTGTGGATAATGAGGTGACAGTGGTGGCAGGTGTGCTGGTGCTGGTTCTGGCCCTGGTCCTAGCTTGGCTCTCCACATATGTAGCAGACAGCGGTAGCAGTCAGCTCCTGGGAACTATTGTGTCAGCAGGCGACACCTCCGTCCTCCACTTGGGCCATGTGGACCAGTTGATGGCGGGCCCAGGCACCCTAGAGTCCCCTGAGCTACCCCACCCATTGGAGGGCAGTGAAGAGAAGGCTGAAGAGACCTGCACAAGCAGGGGGGATGTGACGAGGGAGCTGGGTGCCGAGGTAGGTGTGGAGCCCAGCCTAGAGCAGCTCCTGGATATCCAGGGCCTGCCCAGGCAGCAGGCGGGTGTGGAGAGAGCTGCTCCGGAAGACCTGCCAGAGTCAGATGGGGGCACTTGCCTGCCCTCTGGTGCCACCCTCATCAACCTGCGGCTCAAACTCCTCAATGACACTGAGGAACTGGCCGTGGCCACGCCGGAGGACACCGTGGGTGCCCTGAAGAGGTGAGTGGAGGCCCCAGGGCTTGGTTCTTTGAGGAGGCTGACGCAGCTATGGGAGGAGAGCGGGTGTCAGATCCTCCCCTGCCCAGGGCAGTGGGAGACTTCTGCGGAAACTCCCGTCAGTCCACCCCCCAACACCCTACTTTTGTGCTTTTTGGTACTGTACTGGGGATTGAACCCAGGACCTTTGCACTGAGCTACATCCCCAGCCCTCTGGGGTTTTTTTGGTACTCGATCAAACTTGGGACCTTGTGCTTTTGAGGCAGGTAGTGGAACCACTGAACTAAATCCCCGGCCCCCCAGCCTTTTTGAGACAGGTTGTTGCAGAGCTCAAACTTGGGACCTTACTGCTTCAGCCTCCCAGAGTGCCTGGATTATAGGCCTGCATCGTGATGGCCTGCTCTCATCCTCTTCCCTCTCTTCCATCCTGCAGCAAATACTTCCCTGGACAAGAGAGCCAGGTGAAACTCATCTACCGAGGCCGCCTGCTACAGGATCCCGAGAGCACATTGCGTTCCCTGAACATCACTGACAACTGTGTGATCCACTGCCACTGCTCACCCCCAGGGGATACTGCCCCAGACTCCTCAGCCCCCCTGGCCCCCTCGGCTGCAGAGTCACCCAGCCTGGGCATCAGTGTGGGCAGCCTTGTGGTGCCCATGTTTGTGGTGCTCTTGGGCGTGGTCTGGTACTTCCGGATCAACTACTGCCAGTTTTTCCCAGCCCCCGCCACAGTCTCCTTGGTGGGCATCACGGTCTTCTTCAGCTTCTTGGTTTTTGGGATGTATGGGCGATAGGACCTGGAGAGACACACAGGGCATGGGCACCCTGCACTGCTGCTTCCCTTTCCAGGCCACTGCTGGGTCAGGCCTGGAGGGTGGTAGCCAGGTTGTGGTGATGGCCAGGCCAGGGCCAGCTGGTGGGCGTTGGGCTGCCTGCCAGGCTAGGCACAATCATCCCCATGTTGGTGCAACTCAGGTAGAAAGCCAGGTGTCACCTGGCATCCCTTTCAGGCTCAGAGCTGTGCCTGGCTCGTGGAAGCTTGGGCTCTCACTCCTCTCCATGTCCGGGCCTGGCACTGCTGCAGAGGCCTTTGGTGGTAGTGCCGAGCCTGGCATGGCACTGGCAGGGTGAGTTTGTCCCTGCCTCCCCCAGCACTGAGCCACCCCTGCCCTTATGGGAATGGGGGACCTCCCTTCTCAGCACTTTGCTGGCCTTTCTTATTAGTCTTTTATGGGGCTCAGGTGGGAAGGCACCAGGCTACAGTGCTGCACCCCTAGGCCCAGGGCTGCAAGTGGAGCACTGGCTGTCAGCCGGCCCCTGCTGTTGGGCCCTGAGGGGTCATCAGGCCCAGGCCTGGCAGCAGGGTAAAGGCTTGGGTGTCTGTGACTGAATAAAGTTGCATTTTGTGGCCAAGGTGCCTCCTGTGACATTCAGAATGTGGCTCTCCCCTGCCCCAGCACTGTGGCAATGAGGGCAGGGAGGCCAGGCTACCAATGGGAGATGCAGTTTATTTACACCAGCAGCCAGGGCAGAGGGTACACAGCGGTTACAAAGTTAGCTACCTGTACAGGATGGATTATATGCAAAAATAAAAATCTCAAGACCACAGGACAGCGTAAGCCCCCCCCCTCCCCCAATGACCCCAGCATGCGGTGATGCCAGGCGGGTGGCCCTGGGCATGCGGAGGAGGGAGCGGTGCATGGAAGGGAAGCCACCGGCCGTGGGATTAGTACAGACCCCTCTCAGACACAGGGCAGCAGCACTGGCCAGGACCCAGCCTGCCCTTGGGAGGAGGGGGCTCTGCGCTGGGACAGGGGTCTGCTGCCTCCTCACCCAGCCAGGAAGGGTGCAGAACCAGCTGGCCGGGACCCGGGGAAGCGCGTGTACAGACCCTTCCCAGACTGCGTCCTGCTCCCTCCTCACCCACAGGGAGGCCAGGCCATGGGGGGGGGGGGAGTTCCCAGCTTTGTGCCCCTGGCCTCCAGCCCACTCCTGACCGGGTGGCCCCTAGAGGGAGGCGGCTGCGAGGGCCGAGAAGAGAGGCGCCCAGGTCCCAGGATTTATTCTACCTCCTGCCAAAACCGTTTTGACTTTTTAAAAAATAATGACAGTGCTTGGGTTAAAAACCAGTTTGTAACCAGGCATCAGCCACAATCAGAAGCACCCCAGGGGGAAACTGGGGCTCCAGACGGGGTCCCACAGCCCTGCCCAGTTGTTCCCACGACCCTCTAGGGTCCCTAACCCAAGTCAGTCCGAGCAGGCCTGGGGACCAGCCACTCCATCGTGGGACACACCCAGCGCATACCAGGGGACGGGACAGGGCAGCTCCGGCCCAGATGGGCACCTGTCCTGGCGCACGGTGCCCGTGAGGAGCTGTACATCTCTCTGGATGTAGAGCAGGCCGGTGGGCACACTGGCATGACATCCCATGGAGTGACACCACCCTTCCCTCCATCGGCCCGGGGCGCAGAGCCACCCCACTCCCATCCACTCCTAGCACGGGGAGAGGCACAAGGTAAGGATTTTCCTCGAAGCCCCAAACCACAAGTACAGAATAAATAACTTAAAAGCGGCGCAGGAGGGGACAGGGCAGCTTGGAGGCTGGGACAGAGCAGGACGAGTGGTCCAGGGGAAGGTGGCAAGCAGCAGCTTGGGGCTGAGCTGCCCCAGGGCAGGGGCAGGGTGGGCACAGGGGACATGGGGCCACCCCAGGAGGGCGAGGCTGCGCCCTTCCCGGGGCAGGGAATGAGGTAAGAAAACATTTCAAATAAAGCAGCACCGGTCCCTCACCGCGGCCCCTCCTCACCGCCGCAGGGTCGGGTCTGGAGGGAGGGCAGGGTCCGGGTGACAGCCCACCCCTCCCCGCCCTCCCCTTTCCGCTCCTTGAAGCTTCGAGGCTGCGGCCCTCTCCTGGCACCCGACGACAAGGGACAGCTGCGGCTGCCCAGGAACCCTCGGGAATGGAGGGGCTGCCGTGGGGCAGGGAGGCAGTGCAGTTCTGGGCACCACCCGGCATCCGGCCACTGGTGCCCACCAGACGGGCAGCGCGGCTCTGTGCCCGGCCCGCCTTGGCCAGCCCAGACCCCTTCACATTGCCTTGGGCCTCCGAGGGGTGAGGTCCAGTTCCTGGGGCGGGGCAGGCAGCTCGGGGCAGTGGCCAGGCCAGGCCCCGGCCCGGCCGGACATCCAGTAACTCACAGAATAAATAGGAAAACCGCCTCCCACCAAACTGTGTCCAAGGCGATCGTGTCCAGGTCTGAGGCCTGCACGCCGAGGCTGGCTCCACTGCAGAGGACCCCGGCGGCCCCAGGGGCACGCACGCGGACCCTCCACCTGCCTGGTCCCCCGTGCTCGCCGAGCCTGGACCCCAGCAGCGTCCGTGTGCCAGGCAGTGCCGCCGGCGAGGGTCAGAGGCTCTGCTCAGCCAAAGGCCATCCCTGTGCCTGCCATCAGTTGATGTCATCGTAGATGCTGGGCGTAGGGGGTGCCGGGGGCTTTGGCTTCTTCTTCTTGCTGGAGCCCAGGGCGGACGTGGCCCCCACCAGGCTCAGGTGCGACTTCTTCTTCTTGGTTTTCCGGGACTCGGAGCTGTTGGTGCCTGTGGAGGGGACAGGTGAGCGGCCGGGTTGGGTGGAGGGGCACCCGCGCCTCCCGCAGGACCCGGGGCTGCCAAGTACCTAGGCCCCAGCCCTGGTTTTCACTGGTCTTGGAGGAGCCCGAGTCTGAGGGCGAGAGGTCGGAGGAGCCATCCCACTGCAGACGGCTGAGGAGCGCCTGGCTGTCGGCCATGTCGAAGCCACCGTCGTCCAGCGCGCTGTCCACCTCTGGGAGGACACTGCGGAGGGAGGGCCAGCTGGGGCTCGAGCGCAGCCACTGCCACCCTCCCGCACGCCAGCCCCCAGCGGTCACTCACGCCGAGGGCCCGAGAAAGTAAATCCGCACAGTACGCCTCTGCTCGTCTGTGTGCTGGGGACAGCGCAGGGACCTGGCGGCGACAGCAGGGTCAGCCCTGAGCAGGCCCTCGGTGAGGCCCAGGGGCCCAGCGGCGTGGAGGCAGGGCCAGGGTGCCCCAACCCGCACCGAGGCGAGGCCCAGGGCCGCGCTCACCTTGTGCACATCTTCTTGGTGTGTTCCGAAATCACCCCACATTGCTGCGGAGAGACAGAGGCTGAGGTGGCTGCCGGGGACCTGGCCCCGTAGCCGAGGCTCCCCGCACTGCAGAACAAGGCCCCGGCGCAACGGGCAGGCGGGCGAGCACCACTGCCGAGTGGCCCACTCCCGCCGGGCTCCTCACCGTGGTGAGCAGGCTCCGAAGCTCCTCGGGCCCCAGCGTCTCGTAGCTGATCCCCGTTGAGTGGCTGTACTGTGGGAATCAGGTACAGGTTAGGGGTGGGGCAAACACCCTTGTCACCACCTGAGTCCTCATCCCACCTGCACGCAGGCAGGGGGACCTGACCCCAGCCACCCCATGGGGACAAGGGCCACAGGGACAGCCCCTGCTCACCTTAAAAGGATCCGAATTGCTAAGTTCCCCTGAAGAAGAAAAAAGAAGGGGAAGGGTGTTTGATGCAGAGGTACAGACAGAGAACCCTGAAAATAACCAGAGAGGAAGTGGGGGTGACAGAAGGCTCACAGGCCCGCCTCCACACCGCCCTGCCCACCACTCCCAGCAAGTCCCGGCGACACAGCGGCATCATCCGTTGCTCCAACGCTACTCACCATTTTTGTGTTTTAAAGACTTGGATCTTCGAGGGGAATTGGGGTTCTGGAATGGGAGATACCATAGCTTTGGGGAAAGGGGAATGATAAGGGAGAGCCGAGAACCCAGGGAAGGAAAAACATTTGACAAAGAAACACCCTCAAACTGCTACTCCTCCCAGTAAGCCCTGTGCCCACCTGGCGCCCAGGACCTCTGAAGCCCCTGGCCCAGCAGACACCCTCACGCCAGCGACCTCAGACTTGAGTCAAGACCCCGAGGAGGACCCTGCCCCAAAAAGGTATCTGTCCTTTGCCTACACTTCCCCATGTGAGCCCTGCTCTCACCTTGTCTGATTTCCTCTTCTTGGCTGTGGGGGACACAAGAATGAAGAGCAGTTACGCTTTCTTTTCTGACTTTTTTTGTAGTACTAGAGTGAATCCAGGACTTTGACACACTAGGCAGGCGCTCTACCTCTGAGCTACTCTCCAGCCCAAGGCAGGGCCACTTGAAGCCCCCAACCTAAGAGGATCTGAAGAAAAGGCAAAACTATCCACTCTCCATGTCATTCGTGACAATTTTCTTTGCAGTACTAGGATTTGAACTCAGGGCCTTCACACTGACCTACATCACCAGCCCTAAGTCAGGGTCTCGGGCCGGGGATTTAGCTCAGTGGTTCCGGGGCCTGCCTCACAAGCGCTAGGTCCCAAGTTCAATCCCCGGCACACAAAAAAAAGAACACCTAAGTTCCCCAGACTGGGCTCAAACTTGGGATCCTTCTGCCTCTGCCTCCCAGGGTGCCGGGACTCCAGCCGTGTACCATCACACCTGACTCCTCTACCTCATGCCAGTGTACCCCAAAGTTCCCCAGTCCCCCAAACACCTTTCTTCTCCGAGCCGTAAGACCAGTCATTGTCATTGATGTCATCGTTGTCCTCCTGGTCGCTCTCTGACTTGTTCATGTTGTTGCTGTTGGCGATCCTGCCAGGGGAGGGCAGAGGACATGGCGTCAGGCTGGCCCAGTGTCCACAGCTGCCTTTAGAGCTCCGGGGGGAGGACGTCCAGGGCTGCGCATGACCCACGCTCTGTGCCCCACAAACGCCCCAGGTGCAGGCTAGCAGGCCCTCACCGGCGGTTGGCAATGCGGCTGCTGTTGCGCCCCATGCCCAGGCACTTCTCCAGGTGCGGAGCAAAGCGAGACGCGGCGATGCTGCGGCTGCAGTTTGGGCAGACACACTCCTTGCTCTTCCACTGGTTGAAAACCTGCCCAAAGATGTCCAGCCCCGGCTGGTCCACGATCTCTGGGGGCAGGAGAGGTGACGGTCAGTGCGGGGCCACCCCGCACAGCCCCGCCGCAGCTGGGGCGCTCCCCGCAGGAGCTCACCGAAATCCTTCATGCTGTCTGGGTCCGTGTCGTCTAGGAAGAAGTAGCCACACTTGACGGCCCGGTGCACCTCAAAGCAGAACCCCAGGCACGAATCCTCGACCAGGTCTGCGTATATCTCCTGAGCGATGGCCTGGGCCGGGGAGAGGCCCGTCACCACGGCTGCCCCCACCTGGTGGCGACTCAGCGGCCGGCTCCGGGGTGCCCCTTCCTGATCACGGGTGGCGGCTGTCATGCAGACACCAGCAGAGAGAGCTGGAGGTGCACGTGGGGCCCTCACCTCTAGTTTGCTGTTATCCAGGCCAGACAAAGACATTTCCTCCATTTTCATTTGTAAACTCTTGTGGAGACGGCGCTCTGACTGCTCATAGCACAGCGGGCGACTCGGCTGCAGGGAGGGGGTGCTCGCGTGAGGCTGAGGCAGCGCAGCGCCTGCCACCTCCACTCCCCGCCCGCTCGGCCCTGCCAGGCCCGGGCGCTCCAGCCTGCACAGTGCTCGGCTGAAACTCAGGGCCGGCCTTATCCTTGCCCGACCGAATCCGACTCCACAGCCTACCCGGGTCTGGGTCCCCAAACTCCAAGCCCTCTCGATACCCATGGTGCAATGCAGCAAGGGAGAAGGAACTCGGCCTCGGAGCAAACCCACAGGGTGTGGCAGCGCCGCACAGGCTCCGAGGGCAGCCCCTGCCCTGAGGCTCCGCCAGGCACCTCTGCCGGCATTCGGGTGACCGCCTGGTGGATGCTATCAGAGACGGGGACGACCCGAGAACCCGCTACCCTCACCACACGGCCCCGGAAACGCGCCGGCCTCTCCACGCGCAGAGCCGAGTGAGGCGCACGGGGCTCAAACCGCGGGGGTGCGCGGGAGCGCACGGGAGTAGGGGACCCTGCCTACCTGCGACCGCCGGGACAGCCCCTCCCGCCCCGAGGCCCGGCCCGGAAGTCCGTCGGAGCGCCCCGAAGTGCGGGCGCCCCCGCCCGAGACTGAGGCCCAGGGTTCCCCGAGCGGCGGGCCCAGCCGGGGCGCGGGGCAGGGTCGGGGTGGCCGCCGAATCGCCCGGACGGGGAGCCCCGGGCCGGGGC